>CAUDMG010001625.1:225000-330000 GCA_958450375.1 Homarus gammarus | reverse complement strand
CCCTCGACCTACTGGGTGTGACTAGGGAGCGCTTTACCGGCTAGGCCACAAGGACACTAAAAGCAGTTCTAGACTCTGTTATATTTCACACAAAGCCTGTTCATCGAGCTGATGGCGCCGTGAACCTCAATGGGAAACTGCCCGTGCCTCGTATGTGGTGTCAGTAGCATTTTACCGAATCCAGCTGGTATGAAACGCGAGGTACATATATATACTTCATTTTTAGTCCATTTAACACGCGGACTTTGAACATACAATCAACGACCTCACCAGCAAGGAATCGAACCCTCGACCTACTGGGTGTGACTAGGGAGCGCTTTACCGGCTAGGCCACAAGGACACTAAAAGCAGTTCTAGACTCTGTTATATTTCACACAAAGCCTGTTCATCGAGCTGATGGCGCCGTGAACCTCAATGGGAAACTGCCCGTGCCTCGTATGTGGTGTCAGTAGCATTTTACCGAATCCAGCTGGTATGAAACGCGAGGTACATATATATACTTCATTTTTAGTCCATTTAACACGCGGACTTTGAACATACAATCAACGACCTCACCAGCAAGGAATCGAACCCTCGACCTACTGGGTGTGACTAGGGAGCGCTTTACCGGCTAGGCCACAAGGACACTAAAAGCAGTTCTAGACTCTGTTATATTTCACACAAAGCCTGTTCATCGAGCTGATGGCGCCGTGAACCTCAATGGGAAACTGCCCGTGCCTCGTATGTGGTGTCAGTAGCATTTTACCGAATCCAGCTGGTATGAAACGCGAGGTACATATATATACTTCATTTTTAGTCCATTTAACACGCGGACTTTGAACATACAATCAACGACCTCACCAGCAAGGAATCGAACCCTCGACCTACTGGGTGTGACTAGGGAGCGCTTTACCGGCTAGGCCACAAGGACACTAAAAGCAGTTCTAGACTCTGTTATATTTCACACAAAGCCTGTTCATCGAGCTGATGGCGCCGTGAACCTCAATGGGAAACTGCCCGTGCCTCGTATGTGGTGTCAGTAGCATTTTACCGAATCCAGCTGGTATGAAACGCGAGGTACATATATATACTTCATTTTTAGTCCATTTAACACGCGGACTTTGAACATACAATCAACGACCTCACCAGCAAGGAATCGAACCCTCGACCTACTGGGTGTGCTGGTGAGGTCGTTGATTGTATGTTCAAAGTCCGCGTGTTAAATGGACTAAAAATGAAGTATATATATATATATATAGATATATATAAAAAATTTCATTTAAAAAAAAAAATTGATATATATAAAAAAAAATATTTTTATAAAAAAAATAATTTACATATAAAAAAAAAATTATATATATATATATAAATATTTTTATATAAAAAAAAAAAAAAAATTTATAAAAAAAAATTCATATTAAAAAAATATTTATATATAAAAAAAAATTTATATAAAAAAAATAATAAAAAATTTATATATAAAAAAAAATTTTATATAAAAAAAAAAATTTTATATAAAAAAAATTATATAAAAAAAATTTATATAGAAAAAAAACTTTTATATAAAAAAAATTTAAATAAAAAAAATTATATAGAAAAAAATATATATTTTTATATAAAAAAAAAATTTATATAAAAAAACAAATTTATAAAAAAAAAATTTTATATAAAAAAATTATATATAAAAAAAATTTTATATAAAAAAAATTAAAAAAATTATATAGAAAAATTTATATAAAAAAAAATATATAAAAAAAATTAAATAAAAAAAATTATATAGAAAAAAATATATATTTTTATATAAAAAAAAAATTTATAAAAAAAAATTATATATAAAAAAAAAATATTTTTATAAAAAAAAATTTATATAAAAAAAAATTATATAAAAGTTTTATATACAAAAAAAAATTAATAAAAAAATATTGATATAAAAAAATATTTATATATAAAAAAAAATTATATAAAAAAAATTTTATATTTATAAAAAAAATTTATATAAAAAAAAATTTTTTATATAAAAAAATAAAAAAAAATTGTATAAATAAAAAAAAATTATATATATAAAAAAAAATTTTTATATGAAAAAAATTTATATAGAAAAAAAACAAAAAAAAGTATATATAAAAAAAAAATTTATATAGAAAAAAAACATACTTTTATATAAAAAAAAAATTATATAAAAAAAATATTTTTATATAAAAAAAAAATTTTATACAAAAAAAAAAATATTTTTATATAAAAAAAAAATATTTTTATATATATAAAAAAAAAAATTTATATAAAAAAAAAATTATAAAAATAATTTTGGAAAATATTCAAAATTTTTCCAAAAAATTTCATAAAATTTCCCAAAATTTTCAGAAAATTTTCCAAAATTCTTCAAAAATTTTCAAAAAATTTTCAAAAATTTTCAAAAATTGTCCAAAAATTTTCAAAAATTGTCCAAAAAATTTTTTTATATAAAAATATATTTTATAAAAATTTATTTTTGTAAAAAATTATTTTTTTTATATTTTTTTTTAATATAAATTTTTTTTTTATATATAAGATTTTTTATATAATTTTTTTATATAAATTTTTTTTATATAAAAAAATTAAAAAAAAATAAAAAAAATTAAAAAATTTTATATAAAAAAAATATATTTTTATATAAAAAAAAACAAAAAAAAATATTTTTATATAAAAAAAAATTTATAAAAAAAAGTAGATAAAATTTTTATAAAAAAAAAATTTTATATAAAAAAAATAAAAAAAATATTTTTATATAGAAAAAAAATTTTATATAAAAAAAAATTATATAAAAAAAATTTTGGGAAAATTTCTGAAAATTTTTAAGAAAATTTTTGAAAATTTTAATGAAAATATTTGAAAATATTTGAAAATTTTTGAAAATTTTGGGAAAATTTTAAATTTTTTGAAAATTTTTGGAAAATTTCTGAAAATTTTTCGGAAAATTTTTGAAAATTTTTCGGAAAATTTGGATAATTTTAGTGAAAAGTATTTGAAAATTTTTGAAAATTTTTGGATAATTTTTTTTTATATAAATTTTTTTTTATATATAAAAAGATTTTTTTTTATTTTTTTTATATAAAATTTTTTTTTATAAAAATTTTTTATCTACTTTTTTTTTATAAAATTTTTTTTTATATATAAATATATTTTTTTTATATAAAATTTTTTTTTGGGAAAAAATTATTTTTTTTATATTTTTTTTATATATAAATTTTTGTTTTATATAAAATATTTTTATATAAAAAAATTAAAAAAAAAATTATATAAAAAAATAAAAAAAATTTTATAAAAAAAAATATATTTTTTTATAAAAAAAACAAAACAAAATATTTTTATATAAAAAAAAAAATTTATAAAAAAAAGTAGATAAAAAATTTTTATAAAAAAATAATTTTATATAAAAAAAATAAAAAAAATCTTTTTATATATAAAAAAAATTTTCTCAAAAAAAATTATATAAAAAAATTTTGGGAAAATTTCTGAAAATTTTTAAGAAAATTTTTGAAAATGTTAATGAAAATATTTGAAAATATTTGAAAATTTTTTAAAATTTTTTGAAAATTTTTGGAAAATTTTAAATTTTTTGAAAATTTCTGGAAAATTTCTGAAAATTTTTCGGAAAATTTTTCAAAATTTTTTGGAAAATTTTTGATAATTTTAGTGAAAATATTTTAAAATTTTGGAAAATTTTTGAAAATTTTTGAAAATTTTTGGAAAATTTCTGAAATTTTTGCGGAAAATTTTTGAAAATTTTTCGGAAAATTTTGGCAAATTTTTGAAAATTTTCAAAAAATTTTTGAAAATTTTTGAAAATTTTTTGAAAATTTTTGGAAAATTTTGGAAAATTTTGAAAATTTTTGGAAAATTTTTGAAAAATTTTGGAAAATTTTGAAAATTTTGGAAAATTTTTTAAAATTTTTGGAAAATTTTGGAAAATTTTCAAAAATTTTACAAAAAATTTCATAAAATTTCCCAAAATTTTCAGAAAATTTTCCAAAAGTTTCTTAAAATTTTCAACAATTTTCAAAAAAATTTTCAAAAATTTTGAAAAATTGTCCAAAAATTTTCAAAAATTTACCAAAAATTTTCAAAAATTTTCAAAAATTTTTTTTTATATAATTTTTTTTTTTATATAAAAATATTTTTTTATATAAGTTTTTTTTATATATAATTTTTTTTTTATATAAAATTTTTTTTTTTATAATATTTTTCATATAAATTTTTTTTATATATAAAAATATATTTTTTTAATATATAAAATTTATTTTTTTTTTTTATATTAAAATATATTTTTTTTTATATAAATTTTTTTTTTTGTAAAAAATTATTTTTTTTATATTTTTTTTTTATATATAAATTTGTGTTTTATATAAAAAATTTTCATATAATTTTTTTTTATATAAATTTTTTTTATATAAAAAAATTAAAAAAAAAATTATAAAAAAAATAAAAAAAATTTTTATAAAAAAAATATATTTTTATATAAAAAATAACAAAAAATAATATTTTTATATAAAAAAAAATTTTATAAAAAAAAGATAAAAAAGAAATTGTATATTAAAAAAAAATTTTATATAAAAAAAAATAAAAAAAATATATATATATAAAAAAGTATATAAAATAAAATTTATATAAAAAAAATAAAAAAAATTATATATAAAAAAATTCATATAAAAAAAATTTTATATATAAAAAAAAAATTGTATAAAAAAAACTATTTATATAAAAAAAATATTTATATAAAAAAAATAAAAAAAATTTAAAAAAAACTATTTAAAAAAAAATGTATATAAAAAAATTAAAATTTTTATATTTAAAAAAAAAATTTTATATAAAAAAAATTTTTTTTTAAAAAAAAAAAAATTTAAAAATTTATATAAAAAAATATTTATATATAAAAAAAATTTATATAAAAATTTTTTTTTTAGATAAAAGAAAAAAATTTATATAAAAAAATATATAAACAAAATAAAAAAAATATTTTTATATAAAAAAAATTATATAAAAAAAATATTTTTATATAAAAAAAAATATAAAATAAAATTTTTATATAAAAAAAAATCTTTTTATATAAAAAAAAATTCCAAAAAAAAAAAAAATTTTATAAAAAAAAATTTATATAAAAAAATATTTTTATACAAAAAAAATTTTATATAAAAAAACAAAAAACAAAAAATTTTATATAAATAAAAAAAAATATTTTATATAATTTTTATATAAAAAAAAATTATATTTAAAAAAAATATATATATATTATATATATATATATATATATATATATATATATATATAAAATATTTTCATATAAAAAAAAATTTTATAAAAAAAAAATATTTTCATATAAAAAAAAATTATATAAAAAAAAAAAATATTTTATATATAAAAAAATATTTTTATTAAAAAAAGAAAATTTATATTTATAAAAAAAAAATTTATATAAAAATAAATTTTACATAAAAAAAAATACAAAAAATTTTATAAAAAAAATTCATTAAAAATATATTTATATATATAAAAAAAAATTATATAAAAAAAAATTTATATAAAAAAAAATTTTGTTTAATAAAAAAATTATAAAAAAAAAATTTTATATATAAAAAAAAAATTTTATATAAAAAAATAAAATTTTATATAAAAAATTAGGTAATATTTCCCCCAAAATTCGAAAATCTACTTCCCCGAAAAGTCGATAATCTACTTTCCCGGGAAGTAGAAAATCTATCTACTTTTCGGGAAAGTAGATAACCAACTTTCCCGGAAAGTAGACATTTCCCATTTATTGATACAAATTTCCCGTTTTCTATGAATGCCTACAGCTGGGCTCTAGCCGCAAGACTCCGGCTAGTCTAGCGCCTCGGTGTACGTTATAAGCCGCTTGGACTGGGCGGCTGCTCTCACGTCCACAAGAAAAATTATACCGTACAGTAAGTTCTTTCTGTTTAATATATAGGGGTCTTGAGGGTGGAGCCTCGTGGCTAGGAAGTTAGGTAAGGTTAGGTAGGTTACTTTGATGTGATTGGTGAGGTCTTTAAGAACGCTTCTGCTGCTTATTTTCTTATCAACTAAGGTTAGGTTAAATTTAAAGAAATAACCAATTTTTAACACATTAGCCAAAAATACGAGTGTCCACTATAAAACAGTGAAATTGTGGCATTTTTAAAAGTGTTTTCTATGAAAAATCTATGGTAGGTTAGTCATCAATAATTACCCGGGAAAAATATAATATATTGTGTAACGAGCAATATAAAAAATATAGTTTTCATAAAATGAGGTGTAATAGAAATTGTGTGTTTCATATAGTATATTACAGGCTTTATTGTCCATGTAATTAATCACATTTCATGGTATTCATCAACGTCAAATCATATATTTTTTATACATTTATCGGTTGTCTATACAAAAGTTTCGTTGTTCGTGACGTATTTGCGGTACTCGTCCATAACCTGGTGAGCGGTGAAGGCACAGAGCGGGAAGTTGATGGGGCAGGGGTGTCCCTCCTGACCGTGCCATGCTGCCTCGTCATAGTCCCCATAGATAGTGCCGTCACTCTCACCCGCGCCCCTGTAACACAAACATGTTAATCATTATTATAGTATTGCTTTAGCGTTGTCAAAACATATCTCAGTATGGGAAATGAGTTATATGGTACAGGAGAATAGAATGTAAAGATTATAATTGTTGAAGTCTGCAATTACTTTTTGTCTTTAGCAGGGCTGTGGAGTCGGAGTCGGTAAAATTGTCCAGACTCCGACTCCGACTGAAGCTATTCTGTTCCAAAGAACAAATATATGAACTCAGGCATATTCATTGCAGTGATTCCACTGATCCCACTAATTTTCTTAAATTATTGAAAGAATTTATTTCCATTTTATAAGCATTATTATGAATTTATTGTAGCAGGCACAGTATAGCACTATAATTTTGGACGATAGTCTCTTCTTTACCATTTGAAATTTTGAATTATATCAAATTTTGTTTCGTTGAAAACTGTACAGAGGCTCTCAGCTACAAAACAATTAGCTACAACCTGTTTTTGGTGAGATTAAGGCAAATTTAATTTAATAACTTAATCATGTAAGGTTTATCCATTTTCCTTAATAAGGTATTCATTTCTTTAATGTACATAAATATATAACTTTACTTTAAAAGGAATTGTAGGATCGTCATTTAGATCCACATCAGATTATGAGCTTAAACAAAATTCATATGCTGAGATCGAACTTTTAGATATACATGTAAATGGTGTTTTCTAATTAATATCTTGAATTCTTAATAAATTTATTTTTCTTTTGAGTGAAACTTTGAAAGTCAAGCCTATCATCTTTTTGTAGTTCTTAAATATCGTCCAGATCATTAATAAAGCGGTAGCAGTATAGCCACGGTGTTTTACTTTTTACCTATGCAGGTTACAACATACAAATTACAATTAGGATGGTAGAAATAGTTGTTACAAATAGGCCAAGGAGTCGGAGTCGGAAGCATAAAATTTTGAGGAGTCGGAGTCGAAGGTTTTGTCTTCGACTCCACAGCCCTGGCAGGGAGGCAGGGAGGGATGTAAGGAGGCAGGGAGGGATGTAGGGAGGCAGGGAGGGATGTAGGGAGGCAAGGAGGGAGAAGGAAGGATGTAGGGAGGCAGGGAGGGATGTAGGGAGGCAGGGAGGGATGTAGGGAGGCAGGGAGGGATGTAGGGAGGCAGGGAGGGATGTAGGGAGGCAGGGAGGGATGTAGGGAGGCAAAGAGGGATGTAGGGAGGCAGGGAGGGATGTAGGGAGGCAGGGAGGGATGTAGGGAGGCAGGGAGGGAGACAGGGAGGGATGTACGGAGGCAGGGAGGGAGACAGGGAGGGATGTAGGGAGGCAGGGAGGGATGTAGGGAGGGAGGGATGTAGGGAGGCAGGGAGGGATGTAGGGAGGCAGGGAGGGATGTAGGGAGGCAGGGAGGGATGTAGGGAGGCAGGGAGGGATGTAGGGAGGCAGGGAGGGATGTAGGGAGGCAGGGAGGGATGTAGGGAGGCAGGGAGGGATGTAGGGAGGCAGTGAGGGATGTAGGGAGGCAGGGAGGGATGTAGGGAGGGATGTAGGGAGGCAGTGAGGGATGTAGGGAGGGATGTAGGGAGGCAGTGAGGGATGTAGGGAGGCAGGGAGGGATGTAGGGAGGCAGGGAGGGATGTAGGGAGGCAGGGAGGGATGTAGGGAGGCAGGGAGGGATGTAGGGAGGCAGGGAGGGATGTAGGGAGGCAGGGAGGGATGTAGGGAAGCAGGGAGGGATGTAGGGAGGCAGGGAGGGATGTAGGGAGGCAGGGAGGGATGTAGGGAGGCAGGGAGGGATGTAGGGAGGCAGGGAGGGATGTAGGGAGGCAGGGAGGGATGTTGGGAGGCAGGGACGGATGTAGGGAGGCAAGGAGGGATGTAGGGAGGCAGGGAGGGATGTAGGGAGGCAGGGAGGGATGTAGGGAGGCAGGGAGGGATGTAGGGAGGCAAGGAGGGATGTAGGGAGGCAAGGAGGGATGTAGGGAGGCAGGGAGGGATGTAGGGAGGCAGGGACGGATGTAGGGAGGCAAGGAGGGATGTAGGGAGGCAGGGAGGGATGTAGGGAGGCAGGGAGGGATGTAGGGAGGCAGGGAGGGAGACAGGGAGGGATGTAGGGAGGCAGGGAGGGATGTAGGGAGGCAAGGAGGGATGTAGGGAGGCAGGGAGCGATGTAGGGAGGCAAGGAGGGAGGCAGGGAGGGATGTAGGGAGGCAGGGAGGGATGTAGGGAGGCAGGGAGGGATGTAGGGAGGCAGGGAGGGATGTAGGGAGGCAGGGAGGGATGTAGGGAGGCAGGGAGGGATGTAGGGAGGCAGGGAGGGAGACAGGGAGGGATGTAGGGAGGCAAGGAGGGATGTAGGGAGGCAAGGATGGATGTAGGGAGGCAGGGAGGGAGACAGGGAGGGATGTAGGGAGGCAGGGAGGGATGTAGGGAAGCAGGGAGGGATGTAGGGAAGCAGGGAGGGATGTAGGGAGGCAGGGAGGGATGTAGGGAGGCAGGGAGGGATGTAGGGAGGCAGGGAGGGATGTAGGGAGGCAGGGAGGGATGTAGGGAGGCAGGGAGGGATGTAGGGAGGCAGGGAGGGATGTAGGGAGGCAGGGAGGGATGTAGGGAGGCAGGGATGGATGTAGGGAGGCAAGGAGGGATGTAGGGAGGCAAGGAGGGATGTAGGGAGGCAAGGAGGGAGGCAGGGAGGGATGTAGGGAGGCAGGGAGGGATGTAGGGAGGCAGGGAGGGATGTAGGGAGGCAGGGAGGGATGTAGGGAGGCAGGGAGGGATGTAGGGAGGCAAGGAGGGATGTAGGGAGGCAGGGAGGGATGTAGGGAGGCAGGGAGGGAAACAGGGAGGGATGTAGGGAGGCAGGGAGGGATGTAGGGAGGCAGGGAGGGATGTAGGGAGGCAAGGAGGGATGTAGGGAGGCAAGGAGGGATGTAGGGAGGCAAGTAGGGAGGCAGGGAGGGATGTAGGGAGGCAGGGAGGGATGTAGGGAGGCAAGGATGGATGTAGGGAGGCAGGGAGGGATGTAGGGAGGCAAGGAGGGATGTAGGGAGGGATGTCGGGAGGCAGGGAGGGATGTAGGGAGGCAGGGAGGGAGACAGGGAGGGATGTAGGGAGGCAAGGAGGGATGTAGGGAGGCAAGGATGGATGTAGGGAGGCAGGGAGGGAGACAGGGAGGGATGTAGGGAGGCAGGGAGGGATGTAGGGAGGCAGGGAGGGAGGCAGGGAGGGATGTAAGGAGGCAGGGAGGGATGTAGGGAGGCAGGGAGGGATGTAGGGAGGCAGGGAGGGATGTAAGGAGGCAGGGAGGGATGTAGGGAGGCAGGGAGGGATGTAGGGAGGCAGGGATGGATGTAGGGAGGCAGGGAGGGATGTAGGGAGTCAAGGAGGGATGTATGGAGGCAAGGAGGGATGTAGGGAGGGATGTAGGGAGGCAGGGAGGGATGTAGGGAGGCAGGGAGGGATGTAGGGAGGCAGGGAGGGAGACAGGGAGGGATGTAGGGAGGCAGGGAGGGATGTAAGGAGGCAGGGAGGGATGTAGGGCGGCAAGGAGGGATGTAGGGAGGCAGGGAGGGATGTAGGGAGGCAGGGAGGGAGGGAGGGATGTAGGGAGGCAAGGATGGATGTAGGGAGGCAGGGAGGGATGTAGGGAGGCAGGGAGGGATGTAAGGAGGCAGTGAGGGATGTAGGGAGGCAGGGAGGGATGTAGGGAGGCAGGGAGGGATGTAGTGAGGCAGGGAGGGATGTAGGGAGGCAGGGAGGGATGTAGGGAGGCAGGGAGGGATGTAGGGAGGCAGGGAGGGATGTAGTGAGGCAAGGAGGGATGTAGTGAGGCAAGGAGGGATGTAGGGAGGCAAGAAGGGTGGTAAGGAGGCGGTGAGGGAGGTAGTTAAGCAGGGAGACTGCCAGGCAGGAAGAGGAGGGAAACAGGTAGGTAGGTACGCAAGGAGATAGGGAGGCAAGGATACAAGGAGGCAGTGAAGGAAGGAAGGAAGGAAGGAAGGAAGGAGGGAGGGAGGGAGGGAGGGAAGGTGGGGGGCAGGCAGGGGGGAAGGGGGTGGGCAGGCAGGGAGACAGGGGGGGGGGGGAAGGTAGGGTGGCAGAGAAGGAGGGAAGAGGGCAGACAGGGAGGCACTGAGGGAGGGAGGGAGAGAGAGGGGGACGAGGAGGCAGGCAGGGGGGCGGGGAAGCTGGGAGGCAAGGAGGGAGGGAGGTAGGGAAGCAGGGAGGGTGGTAGGGAGGCAGGAAGGATAGGAGGGAAGTAGGGACGGAGGACGGCAGGCAGGAAGGGAGGTAAGGAAGCAGGGAGAGAGGTAGGGAGGCAGGAAGGGAGGTATGCGGGTAGGAGGCAGAGGGGGATGTAGGGAGGCAGGAGGGAGGTAAGAAAGTCGGGAGGGTGATAGGTGGAAAGTAGGGAGGGATGGCGGCAGACAGGGAGTGTGTGGGACAGGCAGGGAGAGTGGGAAACAGGGAAGAAGTGAGGGAGGAATGCAGATAAGGAAATAGGGAAGTGGGGAGGGGGGGTAGGAAAGCAGGGAGGGTGGTAAGGAGGCAGGAAGGGTAGTATGGAGGCAAGGAGGGAAGTAGGGGCGGAGGGTGGCAGGCAGGGAGTGTGGGAGGCAGAGAGGAAGGGAGCCAGGCAGGAAGGAAGGAAGGGAGGGAGGGAGGAAAGGAAGCAGGCAGGGAGGTACACAGGGAGGAAGGGAAGCAGGCAGGCAGGCAGGGAAGGAGGCAGGGTGGAAGGGAGACAATGAGGCAAGGAGGGAGGGAGGGAGGGATGAAGAGAGGGGTAGGGGGGCAGGGAGGTATGGAGACATGGAGGAATGAATACAGGCAGGCAGGGAGGGAAGCAGGGAGGCTGGTAGGCAGGGAGGGAGGCAGGCATGGAGGGAGGCAGGCAGGGAGGCAAGCAGGCAGGTATGGAGGGAGGGGGGGGGGAGGGAGGGAGGGAGGCAGGCAGGCAATGAGACAGGCAGGCTGGGAGACAAGCAGGGAGGTAGGGAGACAGGCAAGCAGGCAGGAAAGCAGGGAGTCCGTCAGAGAGGGAGGCAAGCAGGTTTCGAGACAGGGAGGCTGGCTGGCAGGCAGGCAGGTAGGCAAGCAGGCTGGGAGACAGGCGAGCAGGCAGGGGAGCAGACCTTCTCCGGGTCATCACATGATACCCACCACCCAGATAGCTTAGGAAGTATCCTCCCCAGCAAGTGCGGACTCCAGTTCGGGGGGCGCACCACTCCGAAACTGACCATGTCCAAGAGTGGGGGTTGGTGGTAAGCGTTCACTGACCGAGGGTCCGCTTACACTTGCAAACCTGCAGTATCCTTTCATACCTGCAGGCAGGATAACCTCCATCCCCAATCCGGCCTGGCTGCTCCAAGAGCTCCAGCCGGGACCACCAAATGGGCCGCCTACAGGCAAAGGCCCGTGTCGAACTACAGTCCGACAATCTCAACGACAACAGAAGATCGCGGAAAGGTGTTATCACTACCAGAGACACGACCTTCCTGAAACCGAAACTGACGAAGAAACGCTATATACTCCAAGAGGACTCCTGACGCTCACCTTAACCGCGGAGCCGGGAACATTTCACCAGGGGGAGCGCGGAAGTACTTCCGAGCATCAAGCTCGCTCACCGAAACCACTAACGTTGATGAAGGACCAAAAGGACGACCCGCCAAGGTCCGAGGGCTGGGTGAGAAAACTGTTAGAAATTATGAGGTTCTCCCAAAGGCCGACGCCGAAGTTCAGCGGAGGAACTTGTGGTGAGTACTGGGAGTTTAAGGGACCCTTCCAGCGACACGTTGGGATGCCACGGATACCTGATGCTTTGAAATTAGAGACACTTTTCGTCGCCTACGCCAGCTCCATTAAGGACGCTTTGCGAGGATGCCTGCAAATACAAGATCCCAAGCATGGTACTTGGAAGCTTTGGACATATTCGAGAAACGTCATGGCAACAAGCACACTTACGTCTGTCAGCTAATAAGGTCCAACTGTGAGACTAAATGACGCGAAAGGCCCCCAACAGTTCTCAAAGACGAACTGGAGAATTGCATGAGGAACTTGAAGGTTCTGGGAGAACTACATTAGATTGACAAGTATGAATCAATACATACGTTAGCTGAGAGATTCAAGGGAAAGATAAGGGATGACTATGCGGATAAGGTGCATAAATACAAAAGGTAGCAAGGAAAGCCTCCTGGGATCGAGTGCATGTTGGAATTCACTATGGATGTGGTCGACAAGGCGGAGGAGGCCCCAAAGGGACAAGGACTGGAGGAACCAAGCTGAATATATGCAGACTCACCCTCACGCCAATCCTCGTCGAGGAAGAAACTTGTGGGTCTGGTGACATCAGGAATAAAGACAACCAGAGAAACGAACGATGAACGCTGCTCGTTATGCCACGGAGATCACCTTCTTCAGATGTGCCGGACATTCCTCAGCATGTCCACAGGGAAGCGAACTTCCCTCGTAAGGGAAGAATGTCGCTGCTTCGCCTCCCTGGGTCGTAATCACCGGATAACGGAGTGCAGCCAGAAGATGGTATGTGGTATAGATGGCTGCTCTGGAGTACACTCGAGGCTTCTGCACTTCACGGGAGTTCTGACGAGCAGTGGCAAGGTGTAACGGGACCAAGTTGATGTCATTGAACAACCAGGTGATGCAAGGGCCAGACCTTAACGACAATTTGATGGGAGTCCTCATCAGATTCAGACAAGGAAAGGTGACACTCATGGCTGATATCGGGGCAACGTTCCACTAAGCGAGTAGTACCCGAACATCGAGACGCCTTACGATTCTTATGGTGGACGGACGACCAGCTGCCAGGAGCCCCACCACTTACCGAATGACAGTGCATCTCTTTGGAGGTGTGTGTAGTCCTTCATGTGCCGGGTATGCACTACAACGAACATTTCAAGATTACAGGGAAAGTCTCCATGACGACATCAAGAAAGCGAATCATAACTGCTACGTTGACAATCTGATCCTCTCAGTAGATTCGCCGGGGAAGGCAACGATAATTACCCATTGACTGAGACAGCTGAGAAGGAAGGGCGGATTCAGACTTACGAAGTGGGTCCGCAATCACAAGGAAGTCCTCAAGGCAATTCCACAGACAGAGAAAGCCGTGGGAGTAAAGAAAGTCATTTTGAAAGACGACAGGCTCCCCACTGAACGAGTGCTGGGAATCTTGTGGGTCCTAGAAAAGGACGAACCGGTCCGGGTCCAGATCTCCAAGAAACCGGAGACGAAACGAAGCCTTCGGAGTATGGTCAGCTCCATATATGACCCACTTGGACTCATCGCTCCAAGCGTCACAAGAGCCAAAATTATATTCCAAGATGAGTGTAGACGAGGTGTTGGATGGGATGAACGAATGGCTGAACAGAACAGGTGGCTTGGCGAAAATGGCTAGATGAACTTCCTCACCTATCACAGGTGCACGTTCCACGGTGCTAACCCACCCGAGAATGCAAATCCAGTGGCTGCCGTGCAACTACACCACTTCTACGACGTCTCCCAACAAGCATATGGAGCTGTATCGTATCTTAGGACCACGTGTGAAGATGGAACTCACCATATCTCCTTCGTGTGTGGCAAGGCCAAGCTAGCCCCTCTGAAACAGCAGACCATACCTCGACTCGAGCTCTGCGCGGCAGTACTGGCTGCCAAGGCAGACAAACAACTACGACGAGAACTTGAAATACAAATAGACAGATCAGTGTTCCAGACAGACAGTACGGCAGTCCTTCAGTACATACGAAACACCAAAAGACGCTTCCATTCCTTCGTGGCCAATCGAGTGGCAAAGATATACGAGGACTCCAATGCAGAACAATGGCGCCACGTGAAGTCGGCACTGAACACAGCCGATGACGCTAGTCGTGGACTACATGGAACAGAGCTTAACGAGGAGGACAGGTGGATTCGGAGACCTGCTTTCCTCTTGTTGGAAGAAGACAGTTGGCTAAAGAGTCCAATGAGGATTCCAGACCTCACAGACGGAGACCAAGAAGTGAAGAAGGTAATCACGGTGCTGACGACGAACGCTGACCAAGGGGAGGGTACCCTCGATAAGCTATGGGCCAGGTACTCCTCGTGGCATCGACTTCCGAATAGCGTAGTGTAGATTAGAAGGTTTATAGAATGGCGGCTGGGGAAGCGAAAGCACAAACATCACCGAAAACATCGACTCAAGGTCAGCGAATTGGAAGATGCGAAGTTAGTCGTCTTAAGATTTATGTAAAGGAAAGGATTCCCTCGAGAACTTGGAATGTTACAACAGGGACAACCCGTGAGAAGTGGTGACGCGAGTCGACTGGAACTTCATCTAGACACACACGGTTTGATCAGAGTAGGGGCCAATTGCAAGAATGGTTATGGGGTGTACGACGCCATTTACGATGACCTTCTTGCCCTGATCTTTTTCAGCAATATCGCCTTTAACACATGGAATTCTGCACTTTTCGAAGCTTTGGAGGAGTCTCGAAACAAGTTTCCTGGTGGGAATTATTAGCTAGTGCTGTACTCAAAATATCGAAACTTCGAGATCTCTCCAGAGCTTCAAAGGGGTGGTATTCCTGAAACAAGATCAGGGCAAGAAGGTCATCGTGAACGGCGTCGTACACCCCACGACTGTTCTTGCAACTGGCCCAAGGTGGCCGACTGAAACATGCCGCTCTGCACCCAGACCAGAAGAATCCCATACTGTTGCCGAGGGACAACAGGATCACGGGGTTCATTGTGAAAGAGGTACATTCAGGACGAGAACACACTCTTGCTATAGTACATGGGACATACTGGATACCTAAGTGCCGCAAATTACTTGACCGCACAATACAGACGTGTGTGACTTGTCGGAGAAGCAACTGGAGGCCTACCCACCAACGCCAAGCCGACCTGCCAGAAGATGGAAGCATGCCCAATTCAGCACGGACCAATTTTGGAAGAGGTGGGTAAAGGAATATCTCCCGACACTACGTCAGTGACAGAGATTCTTCAAAACTCACCGTAATCTCCACGCTGGGGATATCGTGATCATCTCTGGACAACCCTTCCCCAGGAGTCAGTGGATGCTAGAGAGAATACTGGAGGCACTACCGAGCGCAGATGGCCTGGTGCGAAGTGTTAAAGTGAAGACAAAGGACTCAGCGTTAATACGCCCAGCGACGAGACTCTGCCTGTTGGAAGGGGTCGGAGAGTGAATATAATGGTAGGCCGTAACTTCGTGCGAAGCTCGACAGGGGGAGTGTTACCGCCACAGTAAGATAAACTAGAAGAGAGAGAGAAAGAGAGGGATAGAGAGAGAAAAATGAAGAGAGGAGAAAGACAGAGTGTTGACAACGAACTTTGCTGAGGTATTAAATGTGCGCGCCGGCCACATGTTAAGTGAAGAATCTGTTTACAACTCAGAATACCTTACTAAGCGAGATGGAGCTGGTAGCAGCTGTGTGACTGTCTGAGGGAGAGTCTATCGCCTTCTACTGTAAAGGCAACATCTGGATTCTCGTCAGCCAATATCACCAGCAGGACATTGGATTTGTTCTCGTTGGTCTAACCCTAGACCCCAAAACGTGAGTGTGATTGTGAACTGTTGATTCCTCTGAGAACTCTAAATAACTTTAATAAGTGTAATTATGTACTGTATATTGATCGTATTATTCAAACTGTGTCCTGATGTACCAGCAGTTGTTATATGTGAATTGTATTCAACAGGTTTTGACCGAATTATACGCATCGCGTCAACGACAAGGGTCTATTGTCCTGCACAAACCAAAATTGCTCCTATGAGCGATTAAAATATGCATTATGATATACGAGTATACTTTTTTCAGTATATCAAGTAAGTCCTTAATATATGCGAGAGATGCATTCCTAAAAATCCTCGCATAATTTGAAATCGCATATACAGTGGTCCCTCGGTTAACGAACACAATTCGTTCCAGAAGGTCGTTCATTAATCAAAAATTTTGTTAACCAAAACCATTGTTTCAATGGGATTTTGGGTAATTGGTTCCAGCTCAACGAAAATTACATACAAAGTAAAAAAAAAAAATGCAGTAAAGTACACTTACTTTGAGGTGTGTATGTAGAATAGGGTGTGTCAATTTTGTCAACATGTTAAAAATCAAATTTGGTAGTCAAAATATTGTGCCTCTTTATGTCTAAACTTGAGATTAGCAAACAAAAATGAATTGAAATAACCCTCACCTACATCAATTATACCTTAAAGTTTCAAATATCAGTATTTCAACAAATTAATGAGACTTGATTAGAATTATTCACTTGATATTAACTAATCTCATGTAAGCATATGGATTATGGAGTATTTTATGGTTCTATAGCTTGTGTACAATATGCATGTCAGAACATGAACATGAACAGGCTCTCCGTGTGGGACAGTTTAATTCTTGTTTTGACTTGTACCAAGCGTGAGGATAAGGCGCCCGGCTCACTCTCCTTCTAGATATCATAGACGGTGGTTTGCTCTCATTGCACTTGCACCTACTCTACCAGACGAATTCTACATTTTAATTATTGTAAGTAGGGCATATTGATTGTCGCAGTTACTTATATCATTGTATAAAACATTATGTTCTAAGAAATTATTATGTTATTTCTGTTACAGCATTTTTGATAAACAAATTGATATTTTTTGAAACAACAATTGAATTATGAAACATTGAAATATTTTTCTATTTGTCAGATAGTGTGAAGATGTCAAAATTGAAGACAAGATGTCAGTTGTCAACCCACTTGAGCCTGCTAGTTGGTAAAGGGAAGGAGCTTCCTGTATCAGAACTTCCAACAGTGAGAGACATGCTAAGATTAGGGTTACTCCTTCGAGAAAAAAATGCAAAGGACAGAAGGAACTATACAGATAAAGAACTCATAAATGACATGATAGTCCCTCTTCTGCATCAATGGACAAAAGCTAATGCACTATTCAAACCACCTGTGATTAATCAATGTCGAACTATTGAGCTAAAACTAACGAAATTATGGCACAAAGCAGTTGAAACATCACTTGGTAAAGGAAACTTGGCCAGGAAAAATGAATTTCTGCACACACTTGATACTCTGTTTGACATTTTGACCTGCAAGTGCTCCATACAATTATGTTCTGAATCCAACTGTTCTCACTCAGGTAAGAGAGAAAATAATTCCCACATTGATTGTGGTTGTCCTCGTGAAAAGAAGATCCCTGTTTTAGAGCTTGAATTTATAAAGGCACAGAGGACAAAGGCAGAAGGCCAAGGAAGTATGCAAATGGGTTCAATAGATTATTCAGAAACAAAGAAGCAGATTGCTAATGCCAAGAAGAGAGAACAAATCCGAGAGAGGGAACAAAAGAAGAAAATGAAGAGTGAAGAAGCCATCCAAAGAGAGGAAGAGCTGTGTCAAGATGTTTATCACTTCTTTGATAGTTCTTCTGATGAACAGGAAGCAACATCAGATGATAGTTCCAAAGAGCCATCTGAACCTTTACCAAAGAAAATGAAATACAACACAAGAAATATTTCAAACATTGCTTTAGCTAGTATTCGCCACCATGCTGGACTTCGTGAGGCTGCAGAAATTGCAACTGCCGCTTGGATAGATGCAGGCCTCATCAGCCGAGAGGATGTATCTTTGGTGATAGATCATAATAAAATTAGAAGAGCACAAGAAAAAATAATGAAGGAAATATCTGATCAGCATGAAAAAGATTTAAGCGAGGGAGGGCTCTCCTGTCTTTTGTTTGATGGAAGAATAGATGACACAAAAGTTTTGCTAGAAGTAGAGGGAGTGAACAGAAAGTTTCCAGGTCTCATCAAAGAAGAACACTACTCTGTCTGTTCTGAGCCTGGTGGTCGGTTTTTGTTTCACTTTGCTCCCGAAACTGAAGTAGAAGGGAAGAAACATGCAGAGGTCATTGCTGATCATATTTTATGTTGGGTTCAGGAGAGAGGACTTGGCAGTTCACTGCAGGCTGTTGGTGGAGATTCAACTGCAGTGAACACCGAATGGCAGGGGGGTGTAATGACGCATTTAGAGAAAAAACTATGAAGAAGACTTGTTTGGATTGTATGTGATTTACATACAGGCGAGCTACCTCTTCGTCATCTCATCCAGGAACTTGATGGTCCTACAAAGAGCAACAACAAGTGGTCAGGTCCCCTTGGCATCATGCTGGATGAAGCAACACAACTAGAAATAAATACAACCTTTCCAAAGGTCGAAGTTGGCCCTCCCCTTCCGGCGTTGTCTGAAGGAGTCATCAAAGATCTCAGCACAGATCAATCCTATGCTTATCGTATTGCCCAAGCAATAAGATCAGGAGAAGTGACTCAGTCATTGGCTCTCTTGGAGATTTGACTTGTCAGTCACAGCCGTTGGTTAACTACAGCTCTTCGTTTCTGCAGGATTTGGATTTCCAAACACGAACTGAAGGGCAAAGTGCTGAAGAATTTGAGGTTAATTGTTGAATTTATTATTGGAGTTTATCTTCCCTAGTGGTTTAGTGTGAAACTTAATCCTATGTGGGTGGATGGGCCCAATCACCTTTTGTTTCAATTGCAGCTAGTAAGAACACAGAGGAAGGTAGTGAGGGACATCGTGTTACCTGTGGCAAGAAGGTCCGCTTGGTATGCTTGATCAGAAGCAGTTTTGCAAGCAATGCTTTGCAGTCAATGTACCAATCTCCGAACCGAGGCTGTAGAAGTCATTCTAAAGATTAGAGGAACGCTAATAGATGACGACCAGTTGGGAGACTGTTGGTTTCATTCAAGAAAAGTTCCCCCAATAAACGTCAATGCCACCAAATTGTCAGAATTGGTTGACTTGAGTTTGGAAGTCTTAGAGCCACCATTGACAACAAGTCTAACTAGCCAAGAATTGAGAAACCTTAAAGAGACTCCAATGCAGGTGCCGAAGTGGCCTTCCCACACTCAAAGTGTGGAGAGATGTGTGAAAATGGTCACAGAAGCAGCGGGCCATGTTTACAGCCACGAGAGGCGAGAAGGTTACATCAAAGCACAAATAGCAAGCAGACTACTGATGACAAGAAACCAAAGCAAAGAGAGTATGAAGGCATTGGTTACTTTCAAATAGACTACGGATAATAAAATATAATAATTTGAAACTTGAAACAGTAACATGTGTGCAAACGCTGGTTATGTTATAAATTCACAAATATGTACATTTAAAAATCCATTTGATGTAGGTAGGACTTATTATAAAAAGAAATTTATGCCAGAATATTGTTTTGCATGCTTAAAGACTACAATAAATTGCTACCAAATTACTCGATTTTCAATTTAGCCAGTTCACCCCCTAAATTGACACACCCTAATGTAGAAGGCTCCTGGTTGATGATGATGATGGGAATTAGAAGTGGGGGTGGAGGAGAAGGGAGAAGATGCCGTCATTTCACCCATAAAATTTTAAGTTCACTAGGTGTAATTCAACACTGCACTGCACTTAAATCAACACTGCACTGCACTTAAATCAACACTGCACTGCACTATATATTGTCAATATGTTAAATAAATTTCAGAATGACCAATAATTGTACAGTAAAAACATAAAAATACTCTGTGTTCAAGAGACCCACAAGCAAGATGTTTCCTCCACTGAACAGAGACACAAACTGAGGCCTTGGTGGGTGAGTGAAGAGGCTGAATGGCACACCAAAAACTAGTTCCCTGTACTGTACTGCAATTATGCTAAATAAGTGTTAAAATTACGAAAAAATTTAATATAAAACTTGGAAAATTATTGAATAGTACAACCTTCTTGATATTTACTCCAATTTTAACGAATATAAGCCCTAGAACCGATTTCTGTATTGGCGGACTAATCTTCCAGCTGGTGAGCAAGCCAAAGCATGTCGAAACATTTTCGTAAGAATTTCGTTAACCGAATTTTTTTTCGTTAACCGAATTGAATATTCTAATGGAAGGTAATTCATTAACCGAGGGACCACTGTATTAAATACTGTACTTAGTTAAATCGGAAAAAATAGGATGCATTCAATAACCCAAAATGAAAACGTTCCAGACCAATTTTCAAAACAAATAAACCAAACCTGCATTGTTTATAAAGTACACAGTACATGCTCAATCAATGTAAACTTGTATAACAATTTTGCTATTTATCTATCAATTATTTATCTACAGTGAAGCAAAATCCTTTCAACAGATGTTCCGGTCTATCCATTATATAAACTGCATTCAGTTTTATAATATAAATTACTGATGAGTTAATTAATGAGCTTAGAAATAATTTTATACTGTACTCAGAATATTTTAAATGTTAAATATGTTGTGCCCATAAGTTTTAAATCCCCCCCTAAATACTTTTTCTCAGTAATATAGACTATCTCTATGCTTTAAACATGTTAGTTTTCAGTTTCCAGAGAAAAGACTGACCTGTTACTCATCCTAAAACTATAAAAAGTTTACCTTATTCATGTTTTCGGTGTTTAGTAAGTGATGGTGTTATTTTCGGTTTCTAGCATGTTGTTTTCGGTGTTAAATGCGGGATTCATAAACGCTAAGTAATTTCTAATAATTTTACAAGCTAGGAAACGTTAGGTCAGGTTTTCAAAGGTTTGTTTGGTGTTATTTTTAGTATTTTACCCCACATTTTCCCTCGACTTCAAAGCCCTGCCCACTTTAAACAATTACGGTAATATTGTTGGCAAATTTATCTATTAAAATACTCTAAAAATATAAATAGCAGACGGAATGCCATAGAAGAAAAGTGTCTTTGAAGTCTGAACTATGTGAAAAACGTATCTTTTATGGAAGTCATAAATTGACCTAAACATCAAAACAAATAACTCGTCCGCAAGTCAGTCGTCAATATTAATAGTGATAAATACTGCCTATGAATTTTAAAAACTAAATAACGACATAATATAAAGAAAGTAACTCAGAATGATGAGATTTCTTGCATGTGTTACATATCCCAGATTTCATGGTCGTACAAAGCTGAAGATATTCTACAGGTGTTTATACGTTTGGGTCACAAGGTACAAACACAAAAACATCCCAGTAATTAACACTAACTACTTTCTATATATTATGTAAACGTCCATAAAACTCTTACCTCATATTCTTTGACGGTGACAGTGTAATCTTTGTCTCCAATGGCCCTCAAAAGTACACAAATATCAGCAATTTTCCGTCTCTCTCAACATACAGCGCCATTTAACAAGGTTCAGACAGTTACTGTCTCACAAGGTTCGACTCAAGGCTTCAGAAGTTCGGAGTCACGGGCGTCATGAATCCCTGTTCGAACTCCACGAAACGTCATTCTGAGGAACATTGGTGGGAATATTGAAAGTATACATCACTTATGGCCCCCAATCATAAAATTTATATACAAGTGTTGAAGTTCAAGAGAAGACTGGAGAAGCGCGAGGCATCTCAAGAGTAAGGTACTGCCCCAGGAAGGTCAACACGTTCAGAGATGCGACCACCTGCTTGCTACTGTGTTCAGTATATTAAAATACACGATGTTCAAATGTTCACGTTGTCTCGACCCCACATATTTTCCAGTTAAACTCGAAAATCATATTTTGTAACAAATAAAATCACTATCCAGATGATGCTGACGTACGGCAAGTGGTTATGGGAAACAACATACATGAATTTATGAAATCCTATCCTAAGTTGAAAAAAATAATCAGATTTTTTTCAGCTGGATTCTATTAAAATTGTTTGAATGTGGGAGTGTTCTGTTCGTGGTATTCCTTAACATTAACAATGTTCCTGTCTCACGGTTGATATGTAAAGAAACTTCTCGAATGTTCAACTTGGACGACCTTTGTGGGAAAATAGCTGTGAAAATCAATTACCGATTTCCTAAGAGAAAACCGGTTAGCATAAATGAGCTTCATAAATATTTAACCCTGTTTCGTTTATAGGAATGAACAAGAAAGATGCCTCTCTGGTTCTCTCTGAATGCAGTTAAAGGTCCTAGCTGGAAATATTAATTGTTCAATTAATAAAAGCCATTATACTGCAGGGTGGCTGCAATCAAGAGCAAACGCACATTCTTCCTCTTTTGCCATTCGTTCTTTCTTACTGTTGTAACGTTTGGTAATACTGAAGGTATATATATATATATTATATATATATATATATATTATATATATATTATATATATATATATATATATATATATATATATATATAAATATATATACTGTATATGACTCAAAATTTCCTTTAGATTTATTTCTTGTACATTAATTAATTATCATTGTACACAAGAGCATAGCTCCTGGGGGATGCCTCCCCCTATGATCTCAATTGTTGTATAATCATTGCCCCTACTGTACAATTCATGTACCTCTGCTACTGGTGATCAGAAACAGTCACAAGAAAAAAGTACACTGTTATTTTGCTACGATTATGTTCAAAGGTACATTTCTATAAAACTCAAGTCATTCTCCTCTTCGATCACAACCTATTCATTCCAGTGGATTTGATCTGTACACACTTTTACTTTTATCCTCTTCACCACTGATCGGCTCGTTAGCCGCTTAGGCGATCGGTCACGTCTCTTACGCACTGTTGGCAAGTACTGGGCATGCACCGGCTCCTGTATGTACCTGAACCTGCTCCAGTGTTGGTCAAGTCTGGTCTTGAAAGAGCTCACACTCGGTGCCGTCACAACACTTTTCACTAGATTGTTCCAAAAGTTCACAACTCTCACTCCGAAAAAGTTTGCCCTCACAGTTTTCTGGACCTGCGGCTTCTTCAATCTTGAGCTGTGACCCCTTGTGGGGCGAGCGTCCGCCAGCTCCGAGTAAGGGCACTGGACTGAGTAGTGCCCCTTGAGATGCTTATACACCTCAATTAAGTCGCCCCTTGCCAGTCTGTAGTATAAGCTCGGCAAGTTAAGGCGCTCCAATCTCTATTGGGGAGCTGAGGTGCCGAAGTGCAGTCACCAGTCTGGTGACCCTCCTTTGAACATTTTCAAACAACTGACAGTCCCTAGCATATCTCGGGGACCAGTACCCCAGATAGGGAAGCACTTCACTTCACAAATTATATATCACATTATATATTCATGTAAGGATTAATTGAAGAGAAACTTTTATTGTTTACTTTATAAGTATCTTATTCAATACTTATAAATGATCTTATAGACTACAAAACACTATTTTTTTTATTTAAATGTGCTACATGTTCTACAGTAATTAATTACATTAAATTGAATAGCTATGCTACCATTCTTGTCTAACAATTACCTTTACTTGTTACATATTCTTTATCAGTTTAGGCAGCAAATGTAAGAACCATTTACAGAGATCATGAATATCAAATTAAAATGGCATACTGTACATGCAATATAAGCATACTCATGACAACCAGAAGCAGCAACAATTAAAGCTTAACATGAACAACTGCACAACAATTACTGTACTAATAAACATTCTTAAATACCACCCCCCCCCCCCCCACAAAAAAAGGGCATTCACGCATAACTTGCTGAGAACAATAACTACTACTGTACATATTACAGTATAAGCAAGGGCAAAAAGCAGCCATGCAAAACAAAATTGCTAAAGGGAAGTATATACAACAGTATGCTGCTTGAGATTAGGTCAGTGTTGTTGGACGTCCAAATCATAAATTTCTACATTATACGGTGAAACATTTATCATTACCTGTAACTTGTAAAGCGTATTGTTAATTTATTGCTAAATTATTGGGTTAATTCATGTTCATAATTTTGATGGCTGAAATATGCTGGGAATATATCTAGTCAAGGTGACTGTTTTTACTGGAAGTTTTAACCCCTTTATTGTACATTCTAATACCTGTACAGTATAAGCAAATAGTCAAGCATACTTCCCTTTAAATTAACCCAACAAATAATCTGTTTAATGTATCAACAAAAAGTGAGTAAATGAGTAAATACATTTACAAGCATAATGTATGGTCTAATGGTAGACCCTGCTGCCATATGGCATCACAGAAATTGTGACCAAGTCCCAGGTTGCTGATCTGACTTTCTGCCTCATTTACACAGAATTGCAGGGTCTCAATTGTTTCTCTTACTATTGACAAAACACAACATACATATATTGTTTCTCACTTTTGATAATTTTTTCATTTTTATATTTCTTTGTTATTACTATTATTATTATTAGTGTTGTTATTATCATTATTAATTTATTATTTTATTTTCAATTTTGTATTTATTAAAATTTTTATTTACTATGAATTATTATTATTATTATTATTATTATTATTATTGTTACTACAGCTACATGTTCGCCCCCCAGGCCCCGATGTGGGTCAGTGACCTGTGCCCGGGTGGGCTAGTCCCGTGAAAAACAAAACAAAAAAAAAAAACATTACCAGTATGTCCATCAACACTTCCCATAGGATAAAGCAACTGATGGACCATCTGTTAAACATTGGTTAGAGAATATTCTTCATGGTTCAGCTTCTGTATCAAATAATAATCAGTATTGCTTTAGTTAAGGTACACCGATACCTAAGCAGTCATTGTCCACTATGCACAAGGTTGAATATGATTAAACTGTGTTTGGGTCCCATACCTACAGTATACCCGGAGGGAAAAGTCTGGTCCAGAAAACAGAACTTGTATGACAATATTACAACAAGCATTTCCTATGACGAAGAAAACATGATAAAATAAATACTGTATAGTAATAAAGTTAAGAGAAAGATAACATATCAATTTACCTGTTATTGGAAGTGCAGTATAAACAAGGCGTCCAGCAGTTGAATTGGTCGCTACAGACAAGAGATGTATTTAGTTTATGTAGCGTTTTAGTCTTCAGAAAGGCTATACAATATTGGGATTTCTCAGCCAAGGAATTAAGTTGGACATGAGAATGATTACGGATACCTTTGTCAATAAGTTGTACTAGGATATTCACAAGATATATTAAAGAATATTACAACATTGTCAACATTAGTTTTTTGCCTTTAATCTAAGTTCCAAATGAAAGTATGGGTAAAGAAACAGCCAACACCTGAAGGACCTTATGGATTTCGTTCAATATTGAGCGATTGTTTTAATGATACTGAATAATGAATGTGATAAGAGAAATGTGAGCCATTACCTTAACCAAACATTACCTAACCTAACGAATACTAATCTCGATTTACCTAAACAACCTAACCTAACCCAGTTTTATTTTTCATTCCAAATACATTACGAAAATAAAATTGTCAGAAACAAATAGGAAAATGTTACTGCGAATTTAATTGTGTTCAAAGTATGTGCTGGGTTTGTTTACTTTTTTACAGGTTAGGTAGGTTAGATAAAATTAGGTCAGGCTCAAGTAGGTTCTGTGCAGTCATAACACTTCATTACTTAATATCAACCAAAGAAGTTCTTCTGAAAAATTGGTGCAATTCCATAAAGTCCTTCTGGTGCTAACATTACCATATTATGTACTTGTCTTACGAAAATGAGCCTTGGTTCTTGAGTTTTACTATCATCTACTTACCTTTTCTTGTTCTTTGAGAAGTAATGAAATCTCAGGCCTTTATTGATGTTTTTATTAGTGCCGCACACAACACCCTGGTGAACCCCTCTCCTTCACGCCATGTTTGTGTCTGTCGTGCCCAGCGCCCAAGAGTCAAAACAAACAGCCAACACAACTTTTCACGCCATTAATCAGTGTCATCTAGTGGCCAGGCGCCCACTACGGGGTCTACATTAACTTCCCTTGCTCACCACCATCACCACTACTAGCACCACCACACATGGCACCGCAAGGTAAACTAAAGGAGCAGCTCTCATACCATATAGAGGAAATGTTTGTGCCTTCACACTTTTGGATAAGTTGCATACAGTAACTTTTTATGAATATTTACGTTGGATTGGGTTTGGATACAGTGCAAAATTGCAACCACTCTATATATTTATTAGCTTGCTTGACCTGCAGGCCCACCAGACTTGTCTCCTACTCCAAGGTCGCCGTCACTGACTTCACTCACAACAAAACAAGCCGCCTTTGCCCCTATTAAACCTCCTTGGTTCTGATGGCAGGGGGTTAAACAGTGACTGTGTGGAACATTTCCTATCAACTTACCTGACCCTCACAGCTGATATAAACAAACCAGGAGGTGGTTGGTTTCATTCCCCTGTACAAAATTTTTACATTTTAGACTGGTGTCTTTAGTCTTACAGCCAGCTGAATGAGAAATTATTTAATTGCATAAACGGCTTGAGCCCTAGCTGGTAGCCTGGCCAGATTGGCCATCATTATAGGCTTTTGCACGGTCAGTAGGGCCAGATCCAAGGTAAAATATTTGTGAGGACAATCATGTACATTGAATTTCGTGAGAATACATTAAAATTTTTTTGACATTAATTTATTCATCCGTCTGTATGCATCTGTTTTACCTCACTGGAATTAAGATTCAGAAAATTTCAACTTAGGAACTCTATTAATTAAACGCTTTTGCGCTTTACTTTGCGCAGGATGCAAGGGGGTGCCCAATAAACTAGCCTCCTTGCGGGGTAAATCTGAAATTTTATATATATATATAGAGAGATTGAGCACAAAAAATGCTTTACTCTAAAACAACTTCGTTAAACATTAATGTTTTTAAAGCTATTTTGACTGAATTTATTTATTTTATTTTTATTTATTTATTATTTTTTTAGGGGGGTCCTTTGTTTTTTCTTATCTCTTGTTGAGTTACATCTCAGGATAATTTCTTGTTCAAATGAATCCTAAGTTTTTTTTCAATTACTTGATACCGTCGATTGTTCAAAACCTCAATACTGCCATCTGTCACTGTATAGGTACTGTACTCCTCTGAACATGCTGATTAAGGAGCTATTGTCCAAAATGTGATATCTGGTTAATTACTGGAATGTTTTAATTACATTTTAATGCCAATTACTCGCCACCTATGGTTTTCAAGGTCACTTTTTGGTGTTTTTGTTATTCTGGGTGTACTTTAAACAGCTATAAATTAAATTCCAATTATGAGAAAAAGTGTTTTGGACCTAAAAAAACCCTTTAAGGGGTAAGCCTTACAGTTTTGGCCATAATCTTGATCTCAATGATTTTATTAAAAATCTCAATATATGTACTGTACTCTTGAACAAACTGATTAATCCATCTCTATAGATTATTAAGGACAGGAGGTCCCTGGGTTACAGACGTGTGACTTAAAAACATCCTCCCATATGAACGAGGTTAAACTTTAAATTTACAGTAATTTATTTACCTGTGTACCTGTTTTTTACTTTCATTTACTGTATTTTGTCATTCTATTTCTTCATTTCTCTTAAATAAAGTGGTTTTAGTTGTATATAAGGACTTAAGCTATGATAAAGTGGGATATTAATCATTGTTCTGTAAGTACGGTATGCACATTGGATATGTTATAGGAGTGGAACTTGCACATAACCCAGGGACTTCCTCAGGCAGTCCCTGGTTTACGTGCAAGTTCCATTCCTATGGATGTTCTTGAGTAAAAAATGTATATGTCGAACCACATATCCAATGTGCATACCGTACTTACAGAACAATGTTTAATATCCCACTTTATCATAGCTTAAGTCCTTATATACAACTAAAACCACTTTATTTAAGAGAAAAGAAGAAATAGAATGACAAAATACAGTAAATGAAAGTAAAAAACAGGTACACAGGTAAATAAATTACTGTAAATTTAAAGTTTAACCTCGTTCATATTGGAGGATGTTTTTAAGTCACACGTCTGTAACCCAGGGACCTCCTGTCCTTAATAATCTATAGAGATGGCTTTTGCTGTATAAAACTTAAGTATTATCTGTAAGGATAAAAATAGAAAGTTCTTTGGACACAATTTTATTTTTAGAGTGCCACCCATTGAGTATAACAAATAAATTCAGGATTTTTTGGAGTTTGTCACATCTGCGGAACTGACTGGGTTCTGTTCTCACTAGGAGTGTGCCGCAGTGTGCCCGCCTGGCTGGTGGCAACTGTACTGGGCGGTGGTAGTGAAGTGGTGGGAAGGTGTACAGGGCTCTGAGCCGGACGGTCATCATATGCCGTGAACATCACATGTCCACTGCACTCCCCTCCCACACACTGTTAATGGCTGACTCACCTCATACTCTGCCCATCTGTCACCCATCATAATGGCACTCAGAAAGGAGTGGTGCTGGTGGGTGACTGGTGGGCAGCCTACATTGGCAGCTACAACACAACGGCCCATGGCGGATGGATCACAACCGCCATGGCTATATGGGGGGCAGTTCTACCAAAAATAATAAATCCTAGACCAAGCTTTGCTTGATGAGTCACCTAAATAACCTTATGTACTTATTACAAACAAATGACAGGTAAGTTAGGGGGCAAGATGAACTTGGCACAGACCGCCAGGCCAGGGTGGTGTGGTGGGGAGAGAGAGATTGTGGACTCTTCCTCCCCATGCACGCACGGCTGCACGTGTACTAGCATAGTAGAGAATTATAAATAACAATAGTGAAAGATTTAATCTTAACACATATCAAGAATTAACTAGTTACATAGATGAACACAAATAAGCGGCCAAAGTGAGCGCCGTGACCTGGGCCCCTAACTGATACAACTATAAATCTCTTTAAATGACAACAATTTTTTGGGCAGGTACGCCAGAGTTTTGTGGGTCTCTGGTCATGGCGTTCAAGTGGCGCTCCACCAACGTGAGATGCTTCAAGCAACATCTGACTCGATTTAACACTGCATAGCTGACGCGGGTACAGTCATCACTGGGTTGGTGCGCGCGTGCGTGGTTATAAGGGCAGCAGTAGGACTAAGTGGGTCAGGCTTGGTGGTGAGCTGGCCTGGGCCACACTACTGCCCACTGCTCACCAGGCAGTAGGCTTACCATAGTAAACCATTTATATAATCTTTAAAATTTTTATATTTAACCTTCCCAACAAAGCAGATTCGTTAACTTATGCGTTTGTACTTGCTTTTCCTAGGCCCTGGGGGGCAGTGATCCCCCCTTGGGCCCCCAGAGCGTCCTGGTGCCGGGGCGGCACCACACAGCCTCTGTACACCAGAGGGGCAGCGGCCCCACATGAGCACCATGTACGGCCAGTGGCACCACCCGACACACGGCTGTGGCGTAGCACCAAGTGAGACCCGTGCGGTGAGTACGGGCTGAGATCATGGCGCGGCCCCCACCTCACCTGACTACAGGCACAAACCTGAGGCATTTAGCTAGTGAGGGGGGCGGCCACCCGCAGCCACAAGAAGGTTGCGACCGCGGGTCCGCAGCAGCAGCCTGGGCCCAGGTGCCCAACAGCAACAGCAGCAGCAGGCAGCCCGGGCGGCACATTAGCGCCACATTTGTACTGCGACCATCTCTGCGGTACTGGGGACAGCACGAGCCAGTGCTCAGGCGGCGGCCTAACATGTGTCGGTAACGTCGCTGGGCTCAGTCTTGACAGGGGAGGTGGGAGCTATCACAGACGGGGGAGGGCGAGGACGCAACTCTTCACGCAAAGCTCGCAACTCACCCTCCATCTCACACACCTTTTCACGCAACTGATCTTCATCCTGTGAAAGAATATTTTGTTAAAAATAAATGCACTAGAATTTATATGATACAGTATTCAATAAAATTTAACATGTACTAATAATAACTCTTAAGAAACCAGCATTTATACTAGAATTATTAATTAACAGGCAAATTCATCTCAAGGTTCAGGAAGGTTAGGTATCACCACATTAAGATTCAAGTGTATTAAAAAAAAAATCGTATTTATACTTTTCCCTGCTACATTTAAAACCTATCCTCTGACTTCTATGACAATTTTCATGTTTCCTAAGAAGCACTTCCCCAAGCAGCTTTATTATGGTATGTTATAAATATTTTGTCAATCATGTGCTTTTATTTTTTCCTGAATGCTTTTTCCTATGCAGTACAAGATTAAAAATATATAAAGAATAATGAATTTTCAGTCAAAAGAAACAAATACACTATAAAACTAATTAGGCCTCATAAATATTGTCCCGAAAACTCACTTTGTTGTGTTGTGTGGTAACCATGAGCTGGTTGCGTAGAGTTGCGACAGTATGATTGTGGTCACGTGTCTGTGCATCAAGGCGCTGTCTGAGAGCTGCTTTTTGACGATCACTTGCAGCAAGACGCGCAACCAAATCTGCAACCAACTGAGCTACCTTTCCTGCTGCTGCTCTGTCACTCCAACCTCGAAGCAGACCCTCTGCTTCCTCCACTGTTTCACCTGATAATGAGCATAAATGTGTATGTCAGAATATGCTGTGATACTAAAATTGGGACCCTAAAAATATATTATGGCAGTGAAGAAAGCACCAATGCTGATAATTAATACCATAACAAGGAGTACCACAATACATAATATGACTACTCTCATGTTTAAGTTGTTCTTTGACTTCCAGCAATGACACAAACATAGATCAAGGAAGCCAGACACCCTCACAGGCTACAGACCTATTTTCAACAAGTGCAGTATAAAGGGTAATCTTAAACTAATGTACATTTGCCCCTCGGACACTTACTGTGATTGCCGACCGAGCCCACAGAATCGGTGTCGGAGTCCGTTGTTGACAACTCTAGTTCAGGATGACGCCCACTTGTATCTGGACTACAAATTTTCCTTGGCTGATGGTGCTGAGTGTGTTGATGGGTTTGAGTCGGTCTATTTACTGAATGTGTCGTGGTTGGAGAGGATGGCTGGTGACACAGTGGTGGCACAGGAGAAGTCTCACGCTTTATACATTCCACCTCGACTGGTTTCCCAATCTGCTGTAAAAATATAATGGTAACTAATATGTAATTATGTATTCTGAGATTTATCACTACTGTAATTATAATACTGTACTGAACTGTACTTCCCATGGAAGTGTATAAGAGTACACTACAATGATTTCAACACCGGTGTTTTTAGTCAGTGTACAGTATTAATATGTCCTTAACAAGTAAAGTTGAACGGCCTGAAATTTTAAGCAGACTGTCTAAGGCATTAGATATGAGGATTAATCCTCCAATATGTATTATAATTCACTATATTTAATTAAACTAATTTTTCACATAGGTTTTGCTCCTTTTTTAGCAAAATTTACCAAGTATTGTACAATACTGTACAAGAACCACAAATATTTTACAAACTGGGTATAAGTGTATCCAATGGTTTTAGGGAAATATGATAAAACAATACAGTATAGACTTTAGCTTCTCATGAAACATTATAATGGGAGATACAGTATAAAGGATCTATAGCACACTATCTTTTACTGGCACGGAGGGGGGGGGGGGGGTTATTTACACATAGCAACACCCCAAGTTCTGTTTTATATTTTAAATATACAGTACAGTACTGTATTTGACCACATCTTAACTGCCAACATCATTTGAAGGCCTGCTACATTTTCCAAACTATAATTGATCATACTGTATTTATCCTAGAGCACCATTTTTCATATGCAATCTTTTTTCATCCTTTCCTACTAACAGTATTTCCCCTCATCTGAAGGCAACCTACATCACATTATTTTAATGAGGTGATGACATGCTATGTAACAGCACAACAAACAAATGTTGAATCTTAACCCTATGAAAATGATCATGTGATTGAGTACAGCACAGAGTTCCTTGTAGATACAGGTCATCATACTTAAAGAGTTAAACACTTACCAGAAACACAGCAAGTTTGTTGTCATGAGCATCATGGATAAGTTCACCAGGAGAGATATCCTTGGTGGGCAGTGACTCGCGGAAAGCCTTATCCCTCACTTTGGGAGGGGCCAAGGCGACATTGGGCTGGTAGTGACGCTCAAACTTCAGAGAGTCAGAGAGAGGCACCACACGACCAGGATCTGCCAATACGGGAGGACCCTGGCTCAGGTAGGCTGGCACTGGTGCTGGAACACTGTAACCACAATAAAAAAGGTCCTTAATCAACTTATTAAAAAAATAATTATCACCTTAACATATCTGTCACCTCCCCAAGAAAAGTCTTACCCGGAACATTTGTACGTCATATCAACGGTTAACAAATGATATCAAATTCACCCTACAGTGGAGATTAATTGATGCCACAAAGTGTTTCAAATAAAAGAAAAATAATTTAAATGATCAATAATAAAACTTATGCTCATTCTAGAGCTAGGGAAAAAATGTACATTATAGATGCAAGTGTTCGGAAGTGATCTTTCTGTGACCTTGGTCCAGTGCCGACACAAAAAGTGATCCTAATCTAGGTCTTGGTCCAGCAGATGTGGAAAAAAGTATAGATTAGATACTCAGACTCTTTTACATGTTTAGTAAATTACATGACCTTGACCTTAAGCAGTCAAAGGAGTAAGGTGGTTGTCGGCCATAAGTAATCTCTTTCAAGCTCCACAAAGACCTTTGAAAGTCTTGAAACTTGTTGGTGTTAAAGAACACACTTTATTGTTGGAACTGAAAATTTTCTTTCAAGGATGTTCAAATGGTACCCCATTTACCTAACTTATGGTAATATTGTCTTCATTGTGTACAATACAGTAGTGTAATAATTTCTTCCCAAAATTATTTTCAATATACCCCGGTAGTGTACTGTATACAGTACTGTACAGGTATTTGTACAATGTGTGTGGCGATGGTGATTGGTGCTTTCAGACAGGGATATTATGGCAGCTTATTTTCATACATGTGGAAAAATACATCTGAGGATAGTGAATCACCAAAGATATTGGTGTAAACGTAACAGGCGAACTCTCTGATAAATTTTTGAGGGGTACAGCTTCATATGAAGATATTTTGTAAACTAAAATTTTGTCAAATTCATAATAAACCAGGACTTTGTTCTCTCAATCCGAGAAAGGGGAGGTGGTTGACACTTGAAGAATCCTGCAGATTCAGTACATAAACCAGTGAAATGGTATTTTATGGCCTCAATTATATCAAAATAATTTTTATTGTTTAAGAATAATAATCTCAAGACATTGTTTTTTCTTACGACTGATACCAAGAAAACGTTTGCGCGGCTTACATTGTAACCCTAAAGTTTCCGTTTCCGAGGCGAGCTACTGTTATGAGGTTATTTTCTTGATCTCTGCGTGTAGTGTAGTTCCTGCCACCTGTCCATTTCGCCTCTCTGTAAGCTCTCTGTGCTTGATCAGTACTGTGGTTTGTCAGTTGACATCACCCTAATATGTTAAGGAGAAAAAAGTTGAGAGAGAGAGATTTTTTGGAGGTTCGTCATACCTGTCTCTGACGATGGCAGGTGGGGGAGGGGGCAAAACCTTGCCATCCCTGGTAACGAGCGGGGTAGCCGTCCAGGAGGGCGCCATAGCTGCACACCGCCACATGTACAACAGGTGGTCATACGGGGCATAGGGGTTTGGCGCTGTTGAAGGGGGCACCTCCTCCGCCCGCACCTTCTTGGGCAGCTCTTCCTTAACTTCCACACCATCCTGTAGGAGAAAAACATTCATCTTTACCACACATCATCTTGTTCTTGCATATAAATTTTCTTTAATATTATCTTTACTCCTCACTCACTTTTGTGATGCAAGACAAGAAAGAATACTCAGATACACGGGTTCATGTCCTCTGCTTGCATACGTAGTACAACAAATTGAATTGCAGTGTCCACAAAGCTTATCGATTCAGGCACCGACTACCGAGCGTCCCGGGGAGGGGGGGGGGGGTGTTGTTGTTGTCTTGTTATTTGGCTTTATTGTTTTTAGTGAGCGGAGGTGGACGTGTAAGATGACACACAGGGAGGGAGAGGGAAGGTCGGTCAAGAGGGGGAGGAAAGGTTGGGTCACAGGGAGGGGGGAGGTTGGAACACGGAGGGAGGGGGAAGGTTGGGACACGGAGGGAGGGGGATAAAACTACAGTACAGTAGCTACTTTGTATAATTTCAATTTTCAGTTACCTTAACATTGTTGACCTTTAACCTCCAGCTGTGATTATGACCTCTGATCTATTTCACTAAACTTTCCTGCTGCCAAATTCTCAACAAGGTCCGTCAGCTGTGATAGTTCGTCAAGACAGGTTCCTCGCTGAGTTTCACGCCTATCATAAATATTTGAGACACCCCATGATACCTCCCCACAATGACCTTTTGCCTTACATTCACGTATCACAAGTGAGGCCACGTAGTAATGCAATTTACAGTGAGTCGATGTTTTTAAAGGGGAGGGCCGCGAGGGGTTCAGGTGATGTTGCTGGGTAGTGATACTAACTACGGTGCACCTGGCTGTGGACCAGGTGTTCCATCTACGCAATACACCTGTGCACACAAGTTCCGTCATTAATACGTCAATAAGAAGGGGGGGGGGGGGCAGCTCTCCTGCCACAGCTTCTACTGGTGCACGCCGTCTGAGTCCATACTGTGTTTATGGTATAATTCTGGAGGGGATACTGAACAGTCTTCCCATGGCTAGTGTTTACCTCCCAACACAACCAAACGGAGAGTTGATTTATACCTGCTTCAGCTAAATTAGTTATCATCACCAATTTGTTGAGCACTGAAGCCGCCTTTCACTCATTCATTTATATTAAAAGGTAAATCACCATTATTTTTTTTTCCAGGTGTTAAAGCATGAGTCTATCTTTTCTATGCAACACGTGTTTGGTCTTCCCAAAGCTACCCCTGTTGCGCACCATAGTTTAAATAATGCTACAGCGACTGACCAATTAGTCTAATTATGCTCTGAATTTTCAAGACGTTATCCCCAAAGATAGTTGTGCATCCCAAATGAACCATTCTCAGAGATAGTCAAACCGAATACAGGATTCAGAGCAGATGATTGGAAAAAACAAATCATATCACCTTGAGTCTGTAATGAGTGAAATCAATCAGATACGAAGACGAACATACTATATAATCAATGGCTCCATCATCAAAGACGGCCAAGACACTGAAGCAGTACCTCACTTAAGAGCGAAAACGTCATACCTACCTCGTACCAACTAGTATAGCTGCAGTTTGGAGCTAGAGATTATTCCACAGTTAACAGGTGTCCTTCAGCACTAAACCAACAATTACCATAAATCTGCCTATAAGACGAGAAATACCTACGCCTTTTTTTTACCTGTATAAGACGGATACTCCCTCCCCTCTTAACTCTCTGGTATGTTGGGGGGGGGGGGGGCAGGACGGCTACAAGGACACCCACAATTCCAGGTGGAGTGGAGTGGAGTGGTACTGTCCCTCAAGTGTTGTACCCCAGTGACCCGCCACCCCCCCCCTCCCTCCATCCCCCCAAACACTCCCCTCCCCCTCCCCCTCCCTCCATCCCCCCAAACACTCCCATCCCTCCATCCCTCCAAACACTCCCCTCCCCCTCTCTCCATCCCCCCAAACACTCCCCTCCCCCTCCCTCCATCCCCCCAAACACTCCCCTCCCCCTCCCTCCATCCCCCCAAACACTCCCCTCCCCCTCTCTCCATCCCCCCCAAACACTCCCCTCCCTCCATCCCCCAAACACTCCCCTCCCCCTCCCTCCATCCCCCCAAACACTCCCCTCCCCTCCCCCTCCCTCCATCCCCCCAAACACTCCCCTCCCCCTCCCTCCATCCCCCCAAACACTCCCCTCCCCTCCCAACCCTTGTCGCGTGCCTCTCCTCTTCGTTCTCTATTCATTTATTCTAAGTGACGGCAGGATGGGGAGCACACGATACTAGCCTGGAAAACATCGTAAAGTGTACAGAAGGTTCAAACTGTACATACCGTTGACCCCATTTTCAGTACAATAACCTGAAACTAACAATCAAAACTTACCTCCCACATTGTCGAGTATCCCAAATATTTGTCCTATTTTTACCATTGATCCCTGGCTAATATATGTCAATCTTCCCTCCATGTTAATACCTCCCTCATAACCACACTCTCCACACCTCATCACCTTCACCCCACCTCACTCCCCCAGCCCCTGTAAATAACATTGTATCTCTTCCCCTCCGCCTCTCTCTCACACATACAGGCAGATCGTCTACCTCACGTGGCACTTGTCGGTATGATAGCATCGGATGGTCACCTCAACCATGGGTCATTCTAGCCCGTCCTCTCGCGCAACCTCGAAAACTTTTAGCAATCGAGATTCAACAATGATTCGGCTCACAGATGAAAGTAGAGACACGGGCGATATACTGTACATGAATACGATACACTATTTGCAGATAAGGTAAATAGTGTCACGGCTGTGGTGTGGAGTATGAGACCAACCAAGCTGATTTTCTCACAGATTGCCCTGACAGGTTTCCCAGGGGAGGGTCGACGAAGCTGCTTTACTGGTTATAAGTAGCGGGACTAAGGACGACTCTCTTATTGATCCCCAGTGTCAGTGCTCACAGAGGGAGGGGGGACCACGGCTGTCAAGGTGAGACAAGTCAACCAGCCGTCTGCCACGATAACCAGCATGTGTTAACCCCTCCTCCTTACCCCACCACGTCTGAGCTCAGGACAAACTGCAATATAAACCTCACAAGATACCTAAACTAACCTAACCTAACCCATCACCTGCAGTCCCATATACCCTTAAGTTCAAAGTCATAGATGCTGTAAGAAAATAATATAATGCCTCAATGATTTTGTTTTGATCCAATATACCCAAAGTAGCCGACCTCACTATAAATGAATTCTAAAAACTTTTACAATGTTTTTTTTCTTGAATATCGAAAATGGAACGAAATTAAATTAGTTCACTCGTAAATGAATCTTAAAATGTCATCTGATAACAGCCATGACAACCCTCCCTGACACGACCCAGTGAGAACATGACTTGACCATGACAGAAACAGGAACATCAACACCGCGTGGAGCCCAGAGACTCCACACAGTACAAGGGATGGAAGGAGACTGTACAGATGCTAGGTACACCAATAGAGACAAACAGCAAACAAATTATAAAAGGAGTTTGTAGACCTGATAATATATGGAATAGAAACGTACAAAGACTTCTTAAGTGAGGATAAAGTTTTCTGTTGAGTCAAATGGATGAAAGCACAAACCAAGGAAGCATGAGGGACCAAGCGAGGAGCACATGGCAGGTGAGAGGGGGTGAGGAAGATCTACAACAGGAGGGTTGAGAGAGAGAGATGGACGGGCTATATAGTAGGAGGTGAATTATGAGTACAAAGGTCAAGAGGTATCACGTTAAAGTATCATAAAAAAAGATTACGTAATAAGACCCTTTAAAATTTAGGCTTTTTTTCCTGTGATCCTGTGTAATGCTACAATTCATGTGGGTCACAGAGAGTTGAGAGTCATTCCCTTAGAGACAGTGTTAGTTAGCATGTATGAGACTCAAGACTGGTGTAGTAGCACGCAGAGTGAATATCTATGAAGCAGTGTGGTCAATGCCATGGCTAAAGATTCACCTTATAATACTATGCAAGTGTGTGTGTGTGTGTGTGTGTGTGTTTCAGCCCCGATACGCTTACACTTGCATTATTCCTGTAATGAGTGATATCAGACCACTTCTTACAGCCCAGAGAATTACAACACATATATAACAGGGAGTACACTGCAAGCCTCATGGTACCCCAACAAACCAGGTTGACACACCTTGGGTCAGGACCCAAGGGACCTGACCCCGGCTACTAATTACTTGAGTTAGTGGGTGACATGACCTACAACCACACCTAGCCAAGACACCCGGGCATGACCACGCACCTGGGCAAACACAGCTGTCCAGACCTAACCAGTTTAGTGTTAATTGGCGGAGGTCAAACGCCGGCTGTTTCTCCCCCATATAAAGACCCTGCAGTCCCGTCCACGGGCTTATTCTTATTCTGGTGACTCCCATCATTCACTCCACGACTCATCTCTCTCCCGTTCGGGTGGTCGTCATTCTGTTCACTCGCACAGTCACACTCGTCCTCCCCCCAGGTCGGGAGGGAGACTTCCCGACCAGACCCCGGCGTCACCAGCTAAGCAGAGTCTCCCATAGGAGGCAGCCCAGCCAGCACCCGCTGGGCCTCCGTCAGGTAACACGTGAGTCTCTGTCAGGGCGATCCCTAGGGTGAGTTACCTACTGTGGGAAGTGTATTCATTTCATGCTTGTGTCCGAGAGTCAGTGTCGAGTAACGTAAACATAATGTGCTAGTGACTCCCATATGATATTGGTATTAATGTGTCCATGTCATTGAGTGAATTAATAAATAGTTGTATTGAAGTGGTGTTTGAGAAGTTGTCCCTTAAGACCGTATAAGACGATATAAGTGTAAATAACTAACCGGCCACGCTACCAAACTTCCTCTCTTTACATTTCTCCAACTTAATATTCTCTCTATACTTCCTACCTTCTTAAAACCCCCTGTTACATTCCTCTCACCACTCATTCCCTTTTGGTTTGATCCACACCTCGTTAAAGTGGGAGGAAGAAGGGCGAGAGATAAACAGGATTCACTACATCAGTACGGTAATTTATGATACACCTGAACGAACTGACCATTGATTATTTTTTATAGGGAGGGAAGGTACGAACCACGAGATGTATTTAATGTTTCAACCTCAATTTATATACCACGTAAAACAGAAATAAAATCCTAGGTCATCCACTCACGTTACCCATCTGTAGGGAGTTTCGTAAAGTTCCGCTGAACACAGTTGGATGTCAAAATAAACCTCAATTAATTACAAGGGGAGATAAATGTAGACATAATTGTTATACCTTTACATCCCCGCCGTACCTGAGCTGCAAATGTCATGAAAAGGGGAGAGAGAAATTGAGAGAAAACGAGTCTACAGCCATAAATACAAAAATTGAACCCGTCATGTTTTTATAATGAGAAGGGCGGGTGGTGGGTGCTGGTGGTAAGTCAGCGGCTCGCTCACTCACTCCTCACTGCTGGCAGCTCCATCATCGTGAATCATTTAATGCCTTCACCACCACCACTGCTCATGTGACTTGCTCGATTCACTGCGAGAGAAGGAAGAAGGCAAAAGAAAAGTAACCCGAACACACATCCTGGAGTAAGATGCTGACCACGACTCATTCCTACCCTCTCTTGGTTAAGGAACTGACGACACAGCTGTTATGAAAATTTTGAGTCTGTTGATAATTATCGATTATGTCATTTAACTATTGACTGTCTCATCACCACTATAAACGGTTATTGATTGTCCTATTAACACTAACATACATCACAGCCGAGTGCTATAGAACTTACAAGATACACTATCAAGGTTCTGAATATCGTCGTCTGCTTTACATAACACTCTCTCTCTCTCTCTCTCTCTCTCTCTCTCTCTTTAATAAATAAACTTTCATAATTCCACTAATATCTTACTAAGTGCGCTGCTGTAGTCTGTTAAGTGACCAAGAGCTGAGACATTGGAGAAGGGGTGAAACTGTCATGAACGTGAGAACACAAACAAATATGGTTACTGGGCTGGAGACTTAAAAGGTTTATTTAATATTAAAAAGCAGTGCAAAAACACGCTAGCATGTTCTAGTGTTACCTTGGTCGCTGAGTAGAATGTATCGTTATGTGTAGAAAAAATTTAGTATTTTCACAAAAAGCCAGCCACCACAGATTAACTTAAGCGAATTTGACCGATGAAATCCTTGTACCTGTAATTGTTGACCAAGAGAATCGCGAAAAGCCATATTAATACTATCTGGTTGTTGAAAAACTCTTCCTTAAGTTTTATATAAGTTGATATATGGAACATAAATCTTAAATTGGAATAATGTGTTGGTGAACGAACGTCTTGAGGAGCGTACACCTTACTGTATGTTGTTTTGCGATATGTTTATTGACTATTCGTTTTACTAATTATATTCCAAATAATACCAGTATCATAGAAACAAAAACATACGAGGCTAATATCATGAATATAATGTTAAAAATATCGATGCAAAGAACGTTGGTATGGTCTGTTTACACTCGCGTCGGGGACTACAAGACTAAATGATTTCTGTGGTTAGTCTCGAGCTAAGGCAATCTTTAACTATGATGGAGGTTTTAATTTGTCCATTTATACTGTAGTTTCGTTTTTGTTTTGTTTTTCAGTCATATAGCGGGTGTGTGTTTTGTCCACTACCAATACGGATAATAAAAGCGTTAAGGCGTAGAGCAAGTTTACTAGTTGTCAGTGTTCGCTTTTTTAATTATTATTATTATTTAGGGTAATATCTACTGTATAATGTGTTGTGATCCGTTATAATCTAAGCTAATTCATTTTTAATCTAAATTTATTTGAGTTCGCCTGAAAAATCTCCACCCCAGCTTAATTGCCCTGAAGATTAACCACCCGAATGGTAACCTAACCTCATCTCCCCAAATAGCGTTAGGGTGGTTAATCTTCAGGTCAAATAAGCTGTGAACTAGTTATATAGATGTCTTCAGTTTCAACACGTGTCAACCAATAACCTGTTAGATCAGCGGTCTTGAGTAAGGGAAGAGCATGTATCGAGTTCATTCACAGTGGGCCATATAGTATATCTTAACTTCTCTCTAAGTATTCTACCTCTGTCTCTCACTAACTACGCAAAAATAATATAACCCCCCACAACACCCCCAGAGACAGCCCCCGGTACCTCTACGCAACCCCTGCCACGCTACCTCATTGATCAGGCTTTACTGTAACCATTGACATATATTAACTCTGAAACTTCGTCTGATCTAACTGTTTTAAAAGTCAGATACCAAACGTGAACGGAGAGGGAATGGCGATTTACTGGGACACAAGAGCCGGTTTTACCAATCCCACGTGGCAGCCTAAACTCGTACAGGGAACCAAACAACAACACGCCGGCGCCACACTCCAGCGAGGTAAAGTCGTGTCTACACAGTTCACCTTCTGTCATCTCCAGGTCTATTTTCCAGCGCGATATGAGAGAGATACAGACAGACACTTCTCACTAAGGTATAAACGGTGTAAGTGTGAGGTGGGAGGTGCGGGCGTCGGCAAAAACAGTCCGGGTTGAGGGCGGGTTGGCGGGTGATGTGGCGGGGTGGGAGTGGAGTGGCCGGTTCATGGGGTACAACATCCTTGCCGCAGCAACTAACCCGTCAGTGCGGCAGTCACCCACCGCCTGGCTGGACTCTATCGTGCATTGTTAACTTGTGTTGCGCCCCTTCTCTTACTCCCTGTTCACTATAATTTACTGCTGAAGATTTTTACAATAGAAGTATCTGATAGACTGAGGTTATTACTAACTTTAAACACTTGTATGTAACTATGGCCAGGAGCTTAAGGAACAACACTTATATAAGTTTATAAGTGAGGGTATAGTGTATCTATACTGTAGTGGAGTGCGGGGTGTGGTCACCTCACCCGTCCTCAACCTGTTTCTGTCTACCGTCCAATACAGTATTTACCACCACAGTAATGACTTCATAGGACGGTGAGCCAGTGTTCAAGACTTCCAAGTTTCTGGCCTTTTGGGGCATTACTAAGCTATTCATCAACAGACAGTTTCCACAATAACTACTAACACACAGGTAAATATGAGAACCTAGGTGACAACCACGACTGTTGACACCTGGCGTATCCTGTTGTCATTCTTCGCTCGGTGATGTCCGTCTCCTGGTTGAGGCATCACCCTGCATCACTCACACGAGTTACATGACCACCTCACCATTCTTATTGGTTGAGGATAAACTGTGGTGACGATTAAACCTATAGAAACCCAGAAATCAATACACAGCATACCAGATCTTTTTCTTCAAACATGCAGAATTTCGTCTCAGGTGCCAGACGTCAACCCACCTGTGACGGGAGACGGTTAAGTGCAATAAGTCATAACAAATGACAATATACAAACAGCATACACACATTTTAATTACGCCACGGGCAGACGAGACAGGGTTATAATAACGGGGGCTGACCCTGATGACGTCATATGTGGCTGCGGCATAGGCCTATTGATTTTCAGTGGGAGACCTTGCCGCCACCCTACACTGTCTCCAGGCGGCAGACCCATGGCAGTCGCTGCTGTAGTGGTGACGGCGGGGGTGTGTGGAGCTATAGATGGCCTTTATCTTTTTAATAAACTATGACAACGTATATAAGCCTTCGATTTATCTGACGAAAACATCAGATTGTAATAGTGTGTATATATATATATATATAATCAACACCTCAACCCGCCAGGATTCGAACCCACGGCCCACAAGCCTATGACTGTGACCGGGGAACGCTAACCGCTGGACCACCAGGATGGTGGTCCAGCGGTTAGCGTTCCCCGGTCACAGTCATAGGCTTGCGGGCCGTGGGTTCGAATCCTGGCGGGTTGAGGTGTTGATTGTATGTAGAAGTCCGCGTGCTTTATTGGGCTAATGAAATTTATATATATATATATATATATATATATATATATATATATATATATATATATATATATATATATATATATATATATATATATCAGCGTGCAGTATTAATAACACAGACAGACCGTGCAGCAGACACATGAACTCAGATTACAGATGAGTGAGGTGGAAGGTACGAGTGTACCTGATAAACCCGGCTACACGAGGTTACGGCTCCACCACAGGTCTCGGGTCCACAAAAGATTGGACGATGAATATCCCTCACAACAGCAGATGGAAGGCTGCACCTGTCTCACTTAACCGAGGCTCATAAAAACTTAGGAGAGTTACGGTTCAGGATCGTCTACACAAAACCATGCCATTTAACTCATTCCTTAACTGGTGTTGAGACAAGGTGGTCAGAGTGGGTGAGTTTTTTTATTACCCTCTGTCGTCCAACAGGTGCAATTTTCCATTTTCTATTACGAGTATTATTCATCTTAAGAACCTTGTGAACCCGGCAGTGGTGTATGAAGTGAAACGAAAAACAAATAGCGAATCTATTCTGAATTTTTAAAACGCCTTCAGATGACACGGGCGGGCGGGCGGCGAGCACCCCTAGCTACAGGGTCATGTCCTCCTTACCCATACACCCGGGGTCACCCAATGTCGCAACCACCACCTTCACATTCCCGACTACAGTTTTTGTCTCCTCTTACAGCCACCACCAAGACCACGTGTACCCCGTGACCCGACTCTCCTACCACCACCACCAGCAGCAGCAGGAGGGCCCTCAGCCGCCACCACCACCCCCAGCAGGAGGACCCTCAGACGCCACCACCACCCCCACCAGCAGGACCCTCAGACGCCACCACCACCAGCAGGAGGACCCTCAGACGCCACCACCACCAGCAGCAGCAGCAGGAGGACCCTCAGACGCCACCACCACCAGCAGCAGGAGGACCCTCAGACGCCACCACCACCAGCAGGAGGACCCTCAGACGCCACCACCACCCCCACCAGCAGGAGGACCTTCAGACGCTACCACCTCCACTACCAGCAGGACCTTCAGACACCGTTACTACTACCACCATCACCACCAGCTACACCCTCAGACATCGCTACCACCACCACCACCAGCAGGAGGACACTACCACCACCACCACCAGCAGGAGGACACTATCATCACCACCACCAGCAGGAGGACACTATCATCACCACCACCACAATTATGCACTACTAACACCCACAACTTCTCACCGCTGCCCCCCTCCCCCCCGCCAACTGACTTCTGTTTGTCATAATTAACTTCTACTTCCGGGACCGACCCTCTTCTTCCTGGTTAGGTTAGGTTAGGTTCGCGTACACAAACATCAACCTTTGGAGTTATAAAACCTTCTGGAGTTATTATAGTCACCCACATGTTTGTTGAGTGACGACTGAGTAACGATTGAGTGACGACTGAGGAACGACTGAGCGACGATTGAGTGACGACTGAGTAACGATTGAGTAACGACTGAGCGACGACTGAGTAACGATTGAGTGACGACTGAGTAACCACTGAGTGACAAGTTATATGACAAAACATAACACCAATATTACAACTACGATTTTATGATTAGTTTGGACACCCTAACAGACGTCTCCTTCCTTCCTACCCTGCCTGCCTGCCTGCCTGCCTCCCTCTTCCCTACCCTGCCTGCCTGCCTCCCTCTTCCCTACCCTGCCTGCCTGCCTCTTCCCTGCCTGCCTGGCTAAGCTCTACAACCCGCATCCAAGTGCAATATTACTCTGAGCTAACTTTCACCTGACTACCCTCGCAGTCTGTCTCATTTACTCCACTCCTAACTCTACATGTTACTCCCAGCCTCTCTCTCTCTCTCTCTCTCCTCTCTCTCTCTCTCTCTCTCTCTCTCTCTCTCTCTCTCTCTCACATGGCTGTAGTGGTGTAGGTAGTAACACGTGGTAGTGGTGTAAATGGTGGTAATGACTGAGAGGAGTAAGGTGTGGTGAGTTGCTGAATGGTGCTGAAAGGACCCTGGCAAAATTAGGCACGTCATTGTACCCCCCCCCCCTCCCCTCCCCCGTACACAAACACATTTTTATTCCTATTTATTTGTATTTGTTTTTATTATTCACCTTCACCTCACCTGTCACTCTATTACTGGAGGTTATAACTTAACCTAACCTAGCCACCACCAGCCCGTGTTATGGTGTATGTATGTGTGTTTTTTTGTTTTGTTTTTTATGGGTAGAGAAAGGGGGGAAGGAAGTTATAGCTTGGAAATTGAAGAAGTTTAGGAGGGGGTAAGAGAGGGCGTGCTGACCGCCTAGCTAAGGGAGGGGGGGTGGAGCCCTTAAACGAGAGGAATCAATCACTCTTCCCCTCAACCCTTAAAGAGGGAAACTATCAATAAAGAAGCCCTTAAGGGAATCAGTAAACAAACATAACCCCTCCGGCTCCCCCCTGGCGGCCCTGGGGGGGGGGTGGGGAAGAGCCCCTCACTACACAGTTTACGACGTGAAGGATGACTCCAGGAGTCAAAAGGCCGCGCGGCGCTCTGGTGGTCGGCCTCTGGGGACACACACACACACACACACACACAGAACACTCACAACATACCAATTACGACCATAAAAATAACAAGTTTCTCATCCGGTAAAAAAAAAAATTCCTCACATAAAAATGAACTTGTCTCTCCCGTGATAAGAGTGGCAGGGTGTGCGTGTGTGTAGTGACAAGCCGGAGGTCACGTAAGCATCAGGAAAACCTATTTGGAGTCAGGGTTAGTTCCGGGAAATGTGTAGTGTACAGGGCGGGGAAATAGACCGCCAACCCCCCTCTTTTAATGATATATATAGGCCAGGGATATATACTGAAGGGGGGTATATTTCAAGAGGGGGTTTACGTGAAGATTAGCCACCCAGGTTACTTCATTTTATAATTAATCAACCTAAAGTTAACCTAACCTAACCATCTTGCGCTAGTCAGGCCGCACCTCGATTATGCGGTTCAGTTCTGGTGTCCTTATTATAGAATGGATATCAATTCACTGGAGTCGGTGCAGCAAAGAATGGCGAAAATGATTCCGGGACTTAGAAACCTTCCACATCAAGATAGATTAAAGAAACTTAACTTGCATTCCCTAAAAAGACGAAGAGTGCGGGGAGATGTGATAGTAGTATTTAAGTGGGTGAAAGGCATCCATAAAGGGGATATAGATAAAGTTCTTATAATATCCGAGCAGGATAGGACTCGTAGCAACGGATTTAAGTTGGACAAGTTTAGGTTTAGGAGGAAGATAGGAAAGAACTGGTTCACAAATAGGGTGGTGGACGAGTGGAACAAGCTTAGCAACTTTGTAGTAAGTGCTGGAAGTTTTAAAAGGAGGCTAGATAGATTCATGGATGATAGAGAGTGGTAGTAATTCTCGACAGGAGCTGCCATGCACATTGCACAGGCCAACCGGCCTATTGCAGACTCCTTATTTTCTTATGGAGATTATTTCACCTGATGATTTAAACACCCTAAGCTAACCTAACCTAACCTAACACCCTCAAGAGTCGTGAAAACCACAAACCTCAAAATCCTACTTGGTCAAGATATTCTCATTGGTAACCTTGTTTTGAGAGAGAGAGAGAGAGAGAGAGAGAGAGAGAGAGAGAGAGAGAGAGAGAGAGAGAGAGAGAGAGTAAATAATAATAATAATAATAATTAACGGTTTATTGAAGGAGCTTGGCAGCCAGAAGGCTGAAAATATACAGTTACATATTTGGGGAATGGGTTACGAATTACAAATAATATACAAGTAACATAAGTGACACAAATAAGACATATAATAACTTAGATGGGGAAAAGCTCAAACTACAGTTCATTTCAACATAGTGACAGTGTTACAGTATTACAAGTTGTTGATAATTTTTACAATGGTTGGGACTGGGCTGTTCTTATAGCGATCAGTTCGTGCACGTATGGGCTGGATGCGGTTGTGTGTGTGTGTGTCACCAATATCTTCGAAGGACTCACAACGCCAGATCAACACCACCCAATATCATCAACACCATACCTGTTCAACTCACCTGACGTGTATAGGTAAAACAAAAGGTAAACAATAACCTGTAATTTGAGATTAAAAAAAAAGACCAAGGATTTTTTGTTTCTTTTAGCTTTTGTGTGAGGGAAAATGTTCAAGAGAGGACGTGTTCATGTTAACTAAAGTATTACCTGGGGGCGATAGGAAGGTGTTTTAGGCATTGTATCAAAGGAGAAAGGAAGGAAAGGAAGGAGTGAATATGTTATCGGGAGGAAGAGAAGAGGGGGAGGAGGAGGAGGAGGTCGTGGTAGATATAGGAAGGGTTAGGTGCAAGCAAGAGCCAGAAGCTGTCCATCACAAGTATCGTTTCTGTCAGTCTCCTGCCCCCCACACACACACACACACACGTGCCCTCGTCTAGCCCGTCATTGGCTGGCAGGCAGTAGAGCAGCGGCGTCAAAAGAGAACAGACATCATGACAAAAAGCCGTATAGGCCTACAACGATTGACTGGTCACACCGGGAGAATGAGATGAAATAAAAGTGATACTAAAAGCAGATGACAGTGACGCCCAGCCGTGTGGCGCCGCTCACCGAGGACGCTTTATGTCGGTGCGGCCTTTGTGGTTTTATGTCGCTGTTACAAGAGTTCTATCGCTCTTAAAATAGCTCTTACACGTATTCAGCGAGGGGTTTGGGAGAGTTGGTGTGGGGGGAGGGGGAAGGATAAGAGAAGGGATGAAAGAGGATGGGGAGGAAGAGGAAGGAAGAAAAGGAGGACCAGGAAGAGCAGAGGAGGAGGTAAGCTTCGGGTGGTGAGAGAGTGTTGGACCTACTTACTCTATTGTCGCTACTGGCACGTGGAGGCAAGGCTGTCTGTCTGTCACGTGTTGTTTGGCAGGAGTCTCCTTCACCTTAGAAACCTTCCATATCAAGATAGGTTAAAGAAACTTAACTTGCCTTCCCTAGAGAGACGAAGAGTGCGGGGAGATATGATAGAAGTATTTAAGTGGGTGAAAGGAATCAATAAAGGGGATATAGATAAAGTTCTTATAATATCCGAGCAGGATAGGACTCGTAGCAACGGATTTAAGTTGGATAAGTTTAGGTTTAGGAGGAAGATAGGAAGGAACTGGTTCACAAATAGGGTGGTGGAAGAGTGGAACAAGCTTAGCAACTTTGTAGTAAGTGCTGGAACGCTGGAAAGTTCTAAAGGGGGCTAGATAGATTCATGGATGATAGAGAGTGGTAGTAACTCTCGACAGGAGCTGCCATGCACAGACCAACCGACCTATTGCAGACTCTTTATGTTCTTATGTCACCACACCACACACCACACCATACACCACACCACCACCACCACCTCCTCCTCAGGGACCCGGCAGTAACGACCTAAGATATCCATTAACCAGCCTTCAGGATCACCAGAAGGCGCATTAGAGGGGAAGAGGCGGTAAGCCATTGCAGCCAGGCCTTAATGTCCGATGTGGCAGGGTGGGGAGGGGGGAGATCTCGCCCATACAGAAAAGGCACATCATGACAGAAAATGGAAAGGGGGGGGGGGAAGGGGGACAAAATAAACACCCGTGAATATGGTCCTTAAACGGGTGTCACCTAGAGGAGGTATTCTTCAAAGATGGCAGCCATGACGAAAGGGCTTGGGGGGGGGGGGGGGGGAGGAGGAGGCCTAGACGAGGTGAGATTCCTGTGGGGAAATTCTCAGCTGCCAGTGGTGAAAAAATCGATAGGGAATGAGATAGATAATGAACAATGAGATAATAATGATGAAGAAGAAGAATAAAAACAAGAAATTAACGATAACAAGGCATAAATCGCACAAGCTTAACGTCCTCAGGTGAAGGCAGATACATTTCTTATAAGACACAATAATAATCCTCTAATCCTATCTGTTCAGAGGCTTACGTCTGACAAGAGCCAAGACTTATAACCCTCCCTTCCTTACCTCACAAAATACTAAGTTCATATGTATCTTAAACACCACAATGTACTTATGTATCTTGTGTATTGTGACTTTATTATAATGTGTATCACCAATGTTAAAACACCCAAATGCCTTGTTATATTGTTGTAACCATGGCCACTGTATTCTGTTCTGTGTACCTAACTAATTACACACACACACAGGTTAATAAACGTAATCAGGATCTTATCATAAAATATAATCACATCTTTGCTTACATTATAGGACCACAAACACGTACGATAACATATTCTGTTCTGTAACATTAAGTAATCGACACGGTGGAGATCAGATGACTTTCAATCGTCAAAAGTTTGTTAGTTTAATCGTTTCCTCTTGGGGTATGAGGTGGTATCTAGCTGTTAAGGGAAGAAACTATTCTGTAAACCATGTGACCTCAGCTTAGTTAACCCATGCGAACCTAACCTACACCCAGTGACCCCTACCACACACCACCTACCTAACCCGTGCATTCTTTCGCTGCCGACGGACGCTTGGCTCCATCATCGTCAGTTCCTCCGTGACGCTGCTGCTGTTAAGTGTCAACACAACACCCGTGCCTCCTGCTGGCAGCCTACTTTCATTATTTACAGGATGTTTACTTTCTCCTGCTTACACTACTCCCCTAATTAACGTGGCAACCATCAATGTCGGTGGAGATGAAACACGGTCAGAACTTAGACCTCCCGCTTCGGGCGCTACGAGCCGTCACTAGCGTCTCAGTTTGTTTACACTAAGTGTTTCCATGCCTTCAATCCGGATTCTAATGGATGCGCATGGATCCTCTTACCCGAGATAGCAGAACGCATCCAGTTACAGTGTAGATTTAAAGGAACTAATGAGCGGTGGATGATAACCTTGTCGGCTCACCCCATGATAAACAAACAGCACCCGGGGGAGGAAATACTGTATCAATGGTCGCCATCTTTGTGTGTTTACATCAATGAAAGTTTAATACACACACACACACACACACAGCTGTTAATTTTACCACTTATTAAATGATTTAACTCCTTGAGAATGATGAACTAACCCCTTGAATACAATGAATTAACTTCTTGAGTACAATGACTTAATCACTTGAGTACGGTGACTTAAGACAACATACTAGAGTAATTCCTAGTACTCAGGAGGTCGGGATCGTACTCAAGATACATAAACCACCTGTTACATATGTCTATATATTTACATAATGTTATAATGTCTGATGTATATTCATAATGTATCATAATGAAGTTTTGAGTTATGAATATTCTAATTGCATAAGATGTACTGTACAATATTTCTTTATTTACACTGTGAGATCTTCCTCTGGGATGCGAGACGAGGAAAGTGACTGTTATCTCATTATATCTATTATTTATGTCATTTTGGGTATTAATTTATTCACCCTTATTAGGAGTGAATATTAGGTGATACTTTTGTGAGACAGACAGACAGACATCAGGGAGGAACGAGGAGAGATCAGAATTACCTTACTCATAATTATCGCACCTTGGTCCCAGGTCTCTTGGCAGTACTCAGCTTACCTGTAAGAAGGGAAAGAAACACGTGTTAAAATTACTACCAACACACATGCTTTAAAACAAGGGTATCTAAACATGTTAATTACTATGTTAAGAAGAGGTGATGCATGCTAGTTTTGATAATATTTTCTACTATATTTACTGAGGATAAAAAGATATATTTTTATTATTATTATTATTATTATTATTATTATCATTATCTTGTTTCTTTTTAACATACATGTTACTTTTTGCTCCACAGTGGCATTATTTAACACAAGGGAAAGGCATTACACATTCTTATTCCATATTGGTAACTTTGAAAGGAATTATTTGTTATTTGCTGTTGAAAATTGTTAATGTAGTCATGTCGGTTTTTTATCACATTCTGTCATGAGGTATGATGATTTAACCCCCTTAAGTATGATGATTTAACCCCTTGAGTATGATGATTTAACCCCTTGAGTATGATGATTTAACCCCTTGAGTATGATGATTTAACCCCCTTGAGTATGATGATTTAACCCCCTTGAGTATAATGATTTAACCCCCTTGAGTATAATGATTTAACCCCCTTGAGTATAATGATTTAACCCCCTGAGTATAATGATTTAACCCCTTGAGTATAATGATTTAACCCCCTGAGTATGATGATTTAACCCCGAGTATAATGATTTAACCCCTTGAGTATGATGATTTAACCCCTTGAGTATGATGATTTAACCCCTTGAGTATGATGATTTAACCCCTTGAGTATAATGAATTAACCCCTTGAGTATGATTATTTAGAACACCTCGTCACCCCCCCCACACCCCCTCCCCCTCATAGAACACCTCAAACCCACCCCTCACCCCCTCTCACCCCCCCCCCCTCATAGAACACCTCAACCCCTTCCCACCCTCCCCCTACTTCGCCTCACCTAGTGGATTAATTTAGCAGAGGTGAGTTACGACTGCCCCAAATACCCAGGGGTGGCGTTTTTGGGCAAGGTGAAGAGAGTATTTATACACGAGAGAGTGACTTTGTAGGTGGGTGAGTGGGTGGGGGGGGTAGGTGGGGGGTGGGTGAGTGGGTGGGGGGGGGTAGGTGAGTGGGTGTGGGGGGGTGGTTGAGTGGGGTCACCGTCCTTCTGTGGCAAAGACCTGAGGCGCCGCTTTACTAGAGAGGGGGAGTGGGTGTGTGTGTGCGTTACGACTCTCTCTCTCTCTCTCTCACTAGACCAACCATAGACCAAGGTGGCGCCTCACCCCGTCAGAGCCAGACTTGAGGTTATTTATTTATTACTTGATTAATATATACGTGTCTCACCTCTCCCCCTCCCCCTCCTCCTCTTCCATCCCCCCACCTCCTCCTCTTCCATCCCCCCACCTCCTCCTCTTCCCCCCTCCCCCTTCTCCTCTTCCATCCCCCCCTCCTCCTCTTCCATCCCCCCCCTCCTCCCCCCCTTTCCCTTCCTCCTGTGTTCATATGACGTCCTCACCTCTCACTTCATCCTCTCCTTGTGTTCTCCTGTCCTCCTATTTTCGTATTTTCCTCTTCCTCTGTTGTCTTCTTTCCTTCTCTCCTTCCTCTTTCTTTTTCACACTTAAGTCTCTCTCTCTCTCTCTCTCTCTCTCTCTCTCTCTCTCTCTCTCTCTCTCACACACGGCCACAAATCTTCAGGCTGTTGTCAAGTCACCCACATATCTTCACCATCAATCTCTGCTCTAACTTTTACAGGTTTTTCCCACCAAAGATCTTCCTATCACCACTACTACCACCCACAACCACCATCAGTACTACAAACCCAAACAACAACCACCATCACCCAACAGTAGGACTACCACAATACGGAGTTCATGACCACAACCTAACGACACACTCCCTCATCCTGGCCGCATGCGTCCCCTGCGGGAACCTGAGGCCCCCAGCAAATACTACTACTACTACACTAGCCGCACCTCGCGTCTCTGTATAGTAGTAATGGTGGTTGGTTGTAACGTGTTGTACATTACCATTACCAAACAACAACCACATGTAGTACTGTAGTGGTAGTCTGTTTAACCACTACTACTACCACTACCACCCACTTGTAGCCATGATGGTGGTGGTGGTATAGCAGGCGAGTGTACAACTACCATTCATCATCAGTGTCTGTCTGTATGAGTGTCCTGTACTGACCACTACCACCACCACCCTGTTCACACACACACACACACTACCACCACAACCATCACGGTGTACTGAATGTTTCGTGACGTGTGTGTGTGTGTGTGAGCTATGATCCAATGGTGTACACGCGTGTCAGGGAGCTGAAGTGTGGAATGTATGGGTGCGTGGGGGGTGAGGCAGGGAGGAGGAGGGGGTGAGGCAGGGAGAAGTAGGGGGTGAGGAGGTGAGGGTGAGAGAGGGAGGTGGGGTGAGGCATAGGTGCAGGTAATGATAGATTTTACTCAGGTAGGAGGGTAGGGGCCTTGGCTGCCAACACACACACACACACCACTATCTCACGACTACTATTACTACTACAACTACCACCACCACTACTACTACTACCACCACCACTACTAACACCCCTCTATCATCCTCTCCCATGTTTATTGATAAGCTTCACCCACATCATTTACTCCTCCCAGGTGGCTGTCCCTCACCCACGTGTTAACTCCCCTCTCTCTCTCTCTCTCTCTCTCTCCCCCGCTGTGATGAGGTAGGTAACCCTCTCACCCATTTCTATATTGGGTGTAGAGAGGGTGGAGGAGTCAGCCCCCCCCCCCCTACACACACACAACCTTCTCCCCCTCCTCTCACCCCCCCTCCCTCTTATCCCATTCCTTCTCAGGCGAGGGTGGAGGACCTATACCTAACTTCCTACCCTCCCCACCACCCCACTCCCCTCCCAATCTATCCACATGATTGACCTTACTCGAAACACACACACACACATCACTACCAACCACGCCCATGGCTAAACAAAGCACGTCAACACCTACCTACCTACCTACGCACCACACACGCCCACCACCTCGTCACCGTAACACACGCCCACAACAAGGCTCACACCTCCGTTCTAAACCTGTCCGAAATACGAATCCTTTCCCTCAACAGACGCACCGACAGGTAACCCAAGACCTGTCCACCTGACCCCGCAAGGCTCACAATTGGTAAACATGGCAGAGAGGAGAGTCGACCTTAAGGCATGTTGTGGGATAGCATAGTGTTGGCGCTAAGTTTGGAGAGGCGGAATTCACTAGGAGATCTGATGTCGGTGTCAAAGGTTGCCCGCTGGCTCGTACTGTAGCCTAATGTTAAATGTGGCTTCTACCTCACTCTACTGTCTGTCTGTCTGTCTGTCTGTCTGTCACTCTTTGGACGGGTAAATTAAGTGAATGTCTGTCTAGATGGATGGTGAATTGCCCAGATGATTGGCTGGTGACTGACTGAAATGATGAATCACTCTCTCTCTCTCTCTCTCTCTCTCTCTCTCTCCTTATTTATCTCAACTTTCTCCTCATCCTTCACCTCCACTCTCTCTCCTCATCCACCTTCACTCTCTGTCCTCATCCATCTCCACTCTCTCTCTCTTCATCCATCTCCTCTCTCTCTTCTTCTCCACCACCACCACCACCACTATCACCACTACCACCACCACTATCACCACCACCACCACTACCACTACTACTACTACTACTACTACTACTACCACCACCACCACTACCACTACCACCACCACCACCACCACCACCACCACCACCTCCTCCAAGACTGAGGGGGCCCTGCATGTCTCACTGACACACACCTGGCCTAGTTAACAGCAGGTGCGACGAGGTGGTGCCCGCCTTCCTGGAGCCAGCGAGCCCACAGGAGTTGGTTCCCGTACAACACAACGGTGCTTAGGTTAGGTTAGGTTAGGTTAGTACAACACAACAGTCAACGGTGGTCATAAATTCACCTGGTCCCTATCTCGGCTCATAGGGAGTCGATTGATCCCTATCTCGGCTCATAGGGAGTCGATTGGTCCCTATCTCGGCTCATAGGGAGTCGATTGGTCCCTATCTCGGCTCATAGGGAGTCGATTGGTCCCTATCTCGGCTCATAGGGAGTCAATTGGTCCCTATCTCGGCTTATAGGGAGTCAATTGGTCCCTATCTCGGCTTATAGGGAGTCAATTGGTCCCTATCTCGGCTCATAGGGAGTCAATTGGTCCCTATCTCGGCTTATAGGGAGTCAATTGGTCCCTATCTCGGCTTATAGGGAGTCAATTGGTCCCTATCTCGGCTTATAGGGAGTCAATTGGTCCCTATCTCGGCTTATAGGGAGTCGATTGGTCCCTATCTCGGCTTATAGGGAGTCAATTGGTCCCTATCTCGGCTTATAGGGAGTCAATTGGTCCCTATCTCGGCTTATAGGGAGTCAATTGGTCCCTATCTCGGCTTCAAGGGTTAATATGAGGTGTGTTTACCAGGTAGGGTTAATTAGGGATCACCTGATTAACACTATATATGAGATTACCTGGAGGCGTGTCCCCCCCCCCTAGCTTATTTCACCTGAATATTAACTACCCTAACGCTACCTGGGGGGAGTAGGGTAGGGTAGGGTAGGGTATCTTTAAATCTACTCACGATCAACAGGCTAGGAACCCTTGATCTTCTACTACTACTACTACTACTACTACTACTACTACTACTACTACACACACACACACTACACACGGTGGACGTAACAAAAAGAGAGAGAGAGAGAGAGAGAGAGAGAGAGAGAGAGAGAGAGAGAGAGAGAGAGATAACCCCGACGTACACTGAACACCAAAGAGAGAGAAGAAGGATGAGGAAGACAAGAGGAGAGGGGAGGAAGACAAGATGAATGAGGAGGAGAAGGAAGATATCTGTTGTTGACGTATTCTTCCTGTAGAGGCGTCTAACTACAGTGACTTGTAGGAGGAGAAGGAGGCCATTTGTCATCTCCTGTGAATCAATCAACTCCTGTGGGTAATATATAGCTGATGCCTCCCCCCCGCCACACCCTCATCTATGTTATTTTAGTTCTCTCTATATATCTCACACTCTAAGGTTCACCAATGGCCTACAAAAATTATAATTCATTTTCTTTGTTATTTTAATATGATAAAATGGTGTTCTGATAAAAGTGGTGGGGGTGAGGAGGTGACAGGGGGGGTGGTGAGGGGGAGGTGAGGGGGGTGAAGAGGGGGAGGTGAGGGGGTGAAGAGGGGAGGTGAGGGGTAAAGAGGGGGTGGTGAGGGGTGAAGAGGGGGTGGTGAGGGGTGAAGAGGGGGAGGTGAGGGGGTGGTGAGGGGTGAAGAGAGGGAGGTGAGGGGTAAAGAGGGGGTGGTGAGGGGTAAAGAGGGGGTGGTGAGGGGTAAAGAGGGGGTGGTGAGGGGTAAAGAGGGGGTGGTGAGGGGTGGTGAGGGAAGAGGGGGTGGTGAGGGGTAAAGAAGGGGTGGTGAGGGGTGAAGAGGGGGAGGTGAGGGGTGAAGAGGGGTTGGTGAGGGGTAAAGAGGGGGTGGTGAGGGGGAGGTGAGGGGTGAAGAGAGGGAGGTGAGGGGGTGAAGAGGGGGAGGTGAGGGGTGAAGGGGGGTGGTGAGGGGGAGAGGGAGGTGAGGGGGTGAAGAGAGGGAGGTGAAGGGGGGGTGGTGGTTGGTGAAGGGGTGATAGGGTTCAAAAGTAAATGACTAACTCTCTACATTATTCATCATTCATAATCTTGTATATGTGTAACAAAATATATATATATTAGTGTTTATTTTCACGTTAAAAAATAATATATTTTCAGAGTCAACAATTCTAACCTAACCTAACCTAACCTAACCTAACCAACACAATTCTCTCTTTATTTTTCAGAATGTTGTGTCACTTTCTCCGGACAGTATCTTCCTGAGTGCTCCTCCACCTACTCCTTGAGACAGTACCCTCCTGAGTCTTCTTCCTCCTTCAGGCAGCGACGTGGAGTATGGCAGGTAAGCTGACGGAGGGGGGGGAGGTGGGGAGAAGGTAGGGGGAGGGGGAGGGGGTAGACACAGTGGCAGTAGTGCTGAACAAAGGGTGTCGAGCGGGTGGTAGCAGTAGTAGCGGCTGGCTCCCACAACCCCCCCCCCCCCTTCACCACTACTACCACCACCACAACTAGTCACATAACTTACTGTCAGGAGGGCCCCTTCATACCCCGCTGCTGGTGGTGGTGGTAGAAGTGATTGTGGTAGTACTAGGAGTGATTGTGGTAAATAGCTGCAGTAATGATGTGTGGAGAAAAAGAAAAAGAGGAGCAGGAAGAGGAGGAGAAGAGAACAGGAAGAGGAGGAGGAGGAGGTAGCAGTAACAGTACAATGAGAGCCCACTTTAGTACCCCCCTCCCCTACTACCACCACAACAGTAAAAGCGTCTTTGAGAAACAGTATTTACCTCTCCCTCCACCCCTACCCCCCCCCCCCCCGCACGTCTTACACCTGTCACCACGATGTAATAACTCTCTACCTGTTGATTACCCAATATACAAAGCTCTTGTCCTAGTAATAAACACAAATTGGTTTGGTTAGGTTAGGTTAGGTTAGGGTAGGGTAGGTTAGGGTAGGCTAGGGTAGGTTAGGGTAGGCTAGGGTAGGTTAGGGTAGGTTAGGTTAGGTTAGGGTAGGGTAGGTTAGGGTAGGGTAGGTTAGGTTAGGGTAGGCTAGGGTAGGTTAGGGTAGGGTAGGTTAGGTTAGGTTGAGGGAGCAACAGGCAGGGTGGGCGTGTTATGGGAGACGGAAGGTGCTCAAGAGGGAAGGTTTAGTGTTGTTTGTGGTCTGTACACGTACTCTGCGGGGTAATGAAGAGGGTTTATCAGCTGACCGCCCTTCCACGCCCGCTCGTAAGCCCGCAACGCCGCCAACCTCAGACCTATTAACACCAAAAATAAAAATAACTCTTCGCTTATAACCTAACCTAAAACCTAACGTAACGTAACGTAACGTAACGTAACCTAACGTAACGTAACGTAACGTAACGTAACGTAACGTAACGTAACCTAACCTAACGTAACCTAACCTTACCTTACCTTACCTTGCCGTACCTAATATAACCTAGCCTAGCCTAAACTCATTTCAGGTGATCCATTTTACGTTTAAGCTTCAGGTGGAAAAGCTGGAGGAGGGGAGCCAATGTTCACACACACACACACACACACACACACACACACACACACACACACACGTAATAACCCGCCAAATTACAAACACGGGAAAGATTTACGCCATCAAGAACACACACACACACACACACACACACACACACACACACACACACACACACACTACCAGCAACAGGAAGAAAGGAAATTACGAACACATCACCCCAAAAATTACATACACTTAACTTACAAAATAACCCAAAATTCCACCTACTTAACACTTGATAAAATAGGTAATATATCTCAAGTTCAGTCGCCGCGTTTTCCCTATCATCACAGCTTAATTCTTCGGTTCTGAGTTGAAATAAAATACAAATCCTTCCTTCCTGTCCCAGTCATCATCTTCACTACACAGGACTAGAAGCTATAGAGAACATTGGACTTATACACTGACTTGCCTAAAGAAAGAGGTTAAAGTCTTCCTCAAATGACTTCACAAGGAGGGGGAAAGAGAGGTAGGGGGGAGGGGGGAGGGGGGGACAAGATGTACCTTCATTAATACGCCACTTGTGTTGACTCCTACTACCTTCCTCTTCTCCTCTTCATCCCTCACCTCCTCCCCCCTCACCTCCTCCCCCCCCTCACCTCCTCCCCCTCACCTGTACCTCTCCCACAACAAGAAGTAGCTATACAATTCTAATTTATTTGACGTAGTTATAGTCATTTTAAACCTACCGAATAAGTGTGTGTGTGTGTGTGTGTGTGTGTGTGTGTGTGTAACCTATACTTACATCAGCCACAAGTATCGCTTCACCTTCACACTGTGTATACTGAGAGACTGTAGCCAATTATTTCCTAGTTTGGTTTGGTTAGGTTAGGTTAGATTAGATTAGGTTAGGTTAGGTTAGGTTAGGTTAGATTAGGTTAGGTTGGGTTAGATTAGGTTAGGTTAGATTAGGTTAGGTTAGGTTAGATTAGGTTAGGTTAGGTTAGATTAGGTTTGGTTAGGTTAGGTTAGATTAGGTTAGGTTAGATTAGGTTAGACATGTGGGTCTCTCTCTCTAGGGCAGGAGGAGGGGCAGCACCTTATCTTAAATGATGATAGCCGTAGGTAGGCTTGCTGCCACCGCCCCACACACATATAAATCATGCCCATAACTACCTCGGCCCATACCCTTCACCCACGCCTCATACCCGGAACATGGGTCGGTGAAACAAGCCAGAGGGGATAAGAGGGAGGTGTAGTGGGGTGAGAGGGGGTAAGAGGGAGGTGTAGTGGGGTGAGAGGGGGTAAGAGGGAGGTGTAGTAGGGTGAGAGGGGGTAAGAGGGAGGTGTAGTGGGGTGAGAGGGAGGTGTAGTGGGGTGAGAGGGAGGTGTAATGGAATGAGAGGAAAGTGTAGCGGAATGAGGGTAGGTAGAAAGGGAAGGGAGGGGGGGGTCATGACAGGCTGAAGGCAGGCTGGGAGGGAAAAAAAACACGGCTTTGCTCGCGGCTGGGGATGACAGTATAATGGAGGTTGTGAAAAATCATAGGCCTATTAAAGCACTATGGGGTAGGCCGAGTGGGGTCTTGGCTAAAACGCCGCCTATAACAGTCGAGGAAAGATTGGCTGAACCTGTGCTGATTTTGATGTCCTAATCCTCCTCCTCCTCCTTCTTCTTCCTCCTCCCTCTCCCCCGTTCCCTTCTTCTGCTATATTTCCCGTTCCTCCATCTCATACTTCTCCCATTCCTCTTCCTTCTCCCCTTCCTCCCTCCCTCTAACACCACCACCCTTCACCGCTACCACCACCATCACCACCACAACACCACACCGAGCGCGTATATTTCCTGGCTCACCATAAGGCGGCCACAGGACATAAAACACAACACCTGAGCTGCTTGACACCAACCACTGAATGGGTGAGCTGAGGTGTTTCCCCCCGCCTCCCATCCCCTCCCCCCTGAGAACTCTTCCAAAACAGCCATTCTCTCAGCACCACGCGGGGGGGGGGGGGGAAAGGGGGGTTCTAGCCTCGCCTCCTTCACCCGTGAGTTTAAAATTAATCAGGGAATTGAAGGAGGATTAATTATTTGTGTATATACATGTACACTACAGGTATAAATTAAGTTTAAGTGAGAATAACTTGGCGATGATGAGTTTATCCTTTGAGTACGGTCTCTCTCACACACACACACACACACACACACACACACACACACACACACACTCTCATCTACCTCCCGCCACGCACCACAGCCACCACACCCTCCTCCTTCCTCTCCCCCCCCTCCCCCTTCCTCTCCCCCCCTCCTCCTAAGGTCTTGACCCAAACACCCCCAACAGAAGGACGAGGCCCATGACCCTTCAGGCTTCCACGCCCTTAATGCATGAGTCATAAAGGCAAGCATGAACTCCGCATGCTTCCCAGTTGGGCGCTGTAAACACTTCTGCGCTTCACCTTGCACAGGATGTAAGGGGGTGCCCAATAAACTAGCCCCCTCCGGGGCAATCTGTAAAAAATAAATCTGTTAGAGGCCACACCACCTTGACCTCTCACCTCCCTCTTGTACTCACCTGTAATTTATACCTACTCCTATTACCACTACTACCACTTTTATTTTTCAAACGTGGCCTCCAGCCTCCCCCAATAGCCACACCTCCGCCGCCATTTTATTACCTTAATATTAAATATCCTAAAACATAAGTAGTTATCCTAGCTGTGTTGAATTAGTTGAGCCGCAGATCTATGCGGCATTCAGTGACTGTAGCCTCATAGTCAATATCTGCAGCAGTTGTCGGAGTTGGGGCAGAAGCTCTCGTTCCCCTGAGGCAGAGCAAAGCCGACCTAAGGAGAGAGGACAGTCGACATCTCATCCAGGATGTAACATAACTTCTGGGCTGCTGCTTCTGTTCGGAGATCACCTCCGCGAGTCTGGCGTAGAAACATCTTGCACTTGGGCCCATCCCACCAGAGGTTGTGAACACTAGAGGAGTGAAGCTGCCTTGATCAACGTTCTCAATTCTCTCCCCGTATGCCCTTCTCTTGTCGTTCTCGTTCCTCCTGTGTGCAGCATCGAGAGCTAAGTTACGGTGACATGCGGCCATGGGATCAAAAATCCTGATGTTGAAGAAAGCTCGCTGTCCCCGCGTCCAGAATCCTCGAGCACTGACGTCCACACGGGCTTCGTTGGATGTGTCTGAAGTCCTATGTTGGAAGATCCTACCGTCCAAAGGAAGGAGGGTCGGTTCTACCTTGACATCACGGCAGATTTCCTTCAACATATTTGCTGTGAGGTCCCTTACTTCGTCATGCCTCATGCATATGAAGCCCCCTTACTTGCACACCACTACCACTACTATCACTACTACTACTACTACTACTACTACTATTACTAATAATAATAATAATAATAATAATAATAATAATAATAATGGCGCCCTCTCTTTAAATTAGTCATATAAAGAAGAGGAATAAGGGAAAATGAGGAAGAGGAGGAGGGAAGGGAGATTGGGGAAATAGGGAGGAGGAGAGGGAAAGAGGTGAGGAGGGGGTGCGAATCAGGAGAAACAGGAGAAGAAGAGAAGTAAATGGAAGAAGAAGAAGAAGAAGAAGAAGAAGTGCTTTAATTGGTGGACTGCCAGATGCGTCATGTGTGTGTGTGTGTGTGTATGTGTGTGTGTGTGTGTGTGTGTGTGAGTGTGTATGTACGTCAGCCAGTGGCCACAATGACAGCCATAGTTAATTGGGTAGCAACAGCTGATATTGCCGTGGTTACTAGGTGGTGGTGAGGCAGGGGGGGTGGAGGAGGCAAGGGGGGGTGGGGGGGCAAGGAAAGTGGAGGGGGGGGCAAGAGGGGTGGAAGTGAAGCAGAGGGAGGAGGTGGAGGAGGCACAGGTAGAGAGGAATGGAGGAAGGATAGTGTGTGTGTGTGTGTGTGTGTGTGAAGGTAAACAATGCAACACCTGAACACTGTTTTGCAACATCTCCCTCCCTCTATACCACCGTCTCTCCCCCCCCCTCCTCCCCCCCACCAATATCGCCAGCTGGATGCAATATATCAAATTGTCAACATCTCCAATTTAACAGAAAATGAGCAAATGAGAGAGAGAGAGAGAGAGAGAGAGAGAGAGAGAGAGAGAGAGAGAGAGAGAGAGCAGCTTCCCATGTCACAAAAGCCTTACAACCCCAAAGTCGTGAGTCTTGGGGGAGGAAACTCTAAAGCTCGGGCACGGTAGACTCAGGATAGACTCAAGGTAGACTGAGGGTGGTGGTGGTGGTCAGCCCCCCCCCCCCCCTGCAGAGAACTTCCCACACACACACACACACACACCGTTTTCTCTCGCTCACAAATATTCGATAACATTCTCAACTCCTATTGACTAACGCTTAAAAATTTTATAACTTCACCTGAGAGTTTGAAGGATGACTGGAGGGGTGAGAGGGAGGGAGAGGTGGGTGAGAGGGAGGGGAGGTAGGTGAGAGGGAGGGGGAGGTGGGTGAGAGGGAGGGAGAGGTGGGTGAGAGGGAGGGGAGGGAGGTGAGAGGGAGGGAAGGTAGGTGAGAGGAAGGGAGAGGTGGGTGAGGGAGGGAGAGGTGGGTGAGAGGGAGGGAGAGGTGGGTGAGGGAGGGAGAGGTGGGTGAGAGGGAGGGGAGGTAGGTGAGAGGGAGGGAGAGGTGGGTGAGAGGGAGGGGGAGGTGGGTGAGAGGGAGGGGGAGGTGGGTGAGAGGGAGGGAGAGGTAGGGAAAAGCAAGGGGGGGGGGAGAGAGAGGAGTCTGGACTACCCCTGGGAGCCATTGAGGACCACGAGTGACAGTCAAACATACAACCACTCGTAAATCCCAGTCACCTCCCCCCCATCTAACCCTACCACCACCACCACCACACATGCTCAACACTTTGACACCGATTTTTTACGTGTTGAAAAGCGTAGAGCAGCGGCTTTGATCAAGTGAGTGGTGGTGGTGGTGGTATGTGGGGGGAGGAGTGGGCTGTGGAGTGGGAGGGAGAGAGGGAGGAAGGGGGAGAGATAACAATCCACTGAGTTCTTCTTCTTCCACCACCACTACCACCACCACCACCATCACCACCACCACAGCGGAGTGTCTTCAGGCTCACCACCTTACCTTGGCCTTCTTCAGTGCCCCCCCCCCCCCCCACACATCAAGGAGGGGACAGCTACATGACACACAGCTTCCTCCTTTGGGATGTAGACCACCAGTACAGTCAGTTTACCTGTCAGTTAACCAGTCTACCAGCCAATTCATAGGTCCTCCAGTACAGTCAGTCTACCAGTCAATTAACCAGTCTACCAGCCAATTCATAGGTCCTCCAGTTAGTCAGTCTACCAGTCAGTTAACCAGTCTACCAGCCAGTCCATAGGTCCTCCAGTTAGCCAGTTCACCAGTCAGTAAGCCGAGCCAGTTAGAGAACCATGAGGGCAGTTCAGCAATACCTAGGTAGGAGAAGGGAGGGTAGGAGAAGGTAGGGTAGGAGAAGGGAGGGGGGAGCAGAGGGAAAAAGAGGGGGGTTGGGGGTGCAGGAGTCCATCACCACACCACGCTGCTCCTAACTCCTACCTACGCCCCCCCCCCCCCATCCCCGTCATGTAGGTCCTAGCCACCGTCCTCACCAACCAACAACAAATACTGACTCCTGAAATGCCCATCCTTACGCTGAGAAAATATTGACGTACCCACATGCCATTTGCAAATACCCTAACCTAACCTAATTATAGCCTAACCTAACCTAATAATACCATAACCTAACCAAACGTCTCACTCCAAAGCCGTTTAAAACACCAAGAACCGAGACGTGAATTTTTTTCTGTATGGCCTTTTAATGTCTCCCACCTAAGAGATAAATACCCTTAATGTCTCCCAGCTAAGAGATAAAATACTCAAATTAAGATCAAACGATTTTTAAAAACGTCTGAGAACTGAGAGAACCATTTTGTATTGTAGAGCCTCTTCCCCCCCCCCCCTCCCCCTACTCCCGCACCTCCCTATCTCGTCATACACAAGCAGAGATAGTCTTTTCATCCCCCCCATCCCCCCTTCCTCAATGTCCTCTTATACAAGATGGGGGGAGAAGGGGGGAGGGGGCCCCTTAAGCTTAGAAAACACTCCTTCCGTGTAAGCTTTTTAAAACGTTCTGGAAAAGCACACACACAATACCCCCCCACAAACGTACATGCATAAACACACACACATGGACACACACACACACACACACACACACAGTAGCAAAGGGTTAACAGAGACAATAGCTTCAGGCTAACGAGGGGGAAAGGCCATTCAACTGTATAAAGCAACTCCCATTGGTCGAGCCCCCCTAAAGTGGAGTACAATTGAGTCCAAATTTCCCTAAACTGGGGTACAATTCTTTATATTATCGTAACTTTTTCCCCTTAAGATGGGTTCAGATTCTCTTTCTTTCAATTTTTTTCCCCTCTTAAGAGTTGGGCCAAATTCTCAAAGGTTAGGTTAGGTTAAATCAGCCTATAGTAGGTTAGGTTAGGTTAAATCAGCCTGTAGTAGGTTAGGTTAGGTTAAATCAGCCTATAGTAGGTTAGATTAGGTTAAATCAGTCTGTAGTAGGTTAGATTACTCAGGTACACACGGTTCAGGGGGCCACATAGTTCGCGCTACTCAGGTATTTCACTCGAGTCGGCCAAGTCACTACTCAAAGACCGCGGGCTGATTTATGGGGTTTCTCAGTGGGGGGAGGGTAGGAGGGGGGAGGGTAGGAGGGGGGGGGAGAGCTTGCACAAGACACAGAGGAGGGGAGGGAAGAGGGAATAGGTAAGGGGGGGGAGGGGGGGTGAGGAAGATTATCGATTCTATTACGGTGATGAAGAAAGAGAGAGAGAGAGAGAGAGAGAGAGAAAGAAAGAGAGAGAGAGAGAGAGAGAGAGAGAAAGAAAGAGAGAGAGAGAGAGGACAATATCACCTCCTCCACTTCCTCCTTCCCCTCTTCCTCCCTTTCCTAACCTAACCTAACCTACAGCTCAACCGGTTCCTCCACCAGCACATTACCTGGTTCACCTGTACACCGGGAATACCTGAGATAAGACCAATTATGCTTTTTGCTTTTTTCTTTATTACCGGATACCAGGAGCCATATCGGTGTGTCCCAGTAGGTAATGAGTTCCCGGTCTACTGGTTAACTGGTGCAGGCTAAACACCCGGTGCCCAGTAGGATGGTGACGGCTTCTGGTGGTGGTAGCGGTGGTGATGGTGGTAGCGGTGGTGATGGTGGTAGAGGTGGTGATGGTGGTAGCGGTGGTGATGGTGGTAGCGGTGGTGATGGTGGTAGAGGTGGTGATGGTGGTGATGGTGGTAGCGGTGGTGATGGTGGTAGAGGTGGTGATGGTGGTAGAGGTGGTGATGGTGGTAGCGGTGGTGATGGTGATAGAGGTGGTGATGGTGGTAGCGGTGGTGATGGTGGTAGAGGTGGTGATGGTGGTAGAGGTGGTGACGGTGGTAGCGGTGGTGATGGTGGTAGAGGTGGTGATGGTGGTAGCGGTGGTGATGGTGGTAGCGGTGGTGATGGTGGTAGAGGTGGTGATGGTGGTAGCGGTGGTGATGGTGGTAGAGGTGGTGATGGTGGTAGAGGTGGTGACGGTGGTAGCGGTGGTGATGGTGGTAGAGGTGGTGATGGTGGTAGAGGTGGTGATGGTGGTAGAGGTGGTGACGGTGGTAGCGGTGGTGATGGTGGTGACAGGGGCCAATTATATATCAAGGTGGGCCTCTGACAAAAGCCTAGACTGGTGCCTCAGGTGGGTGACTGGCAGACTGTACACACATGCCGGCCCTACGTCGATGACCCGCCCACCACCCAACTTACCTCTTGTTGTGACGCTCCCACCCTCCACCCACCCAGCCATACTTACCTCTAGTTGTGACGCTCCCACCCACCACTCACCACCCAATTTACCTCTAGTTGTGACGCTTCCACCCACCCAGCCATACCTACCTCTTGTTGTGACGCTCCCACCCTCCACCCACCTGCCTACCTTGCTAACACCGCCACCATCCTACCTGCCATACAAACACTACTACTACCACGAAAACAACCTTATTACTGTACCACCCATGTACTGCTCCCTCATTATACTTATGTTTTTCAATTCCACTGTAATTTATGTATATATATAAATAAATAAATAAAAAAATAAAAATAATAAATAAATAACATTAATAAATATTGAAGTGATAACCGTGGTAACATGTTCTTATTACCACCATGCTATTGTACTATTCCAGATGATACTAAATGTTACATAATACTTCCTTGATATAAATGTATAGTATATATCAGGTGCAGCTCAGGTTCTAAACTGGCTCAGTCATGTTAATGTTATCTCCAATACCACTACTAGTATTGCTGTCACCACTACCACAATTACCACCACCCTCTACTACTACCATTAACAGCACTACCACCACTGTTGTCACCTGTACCGGCCCCACATCCCCCAGGAGAGAGCCCTGAGTGACAGCAGACTCCTTCACCGCCTCCCTCAGGTCCCAGAAGACTTCCCTGTGAGTTTTGGTCCTTGTAAATGGAAATGACTTCTCACCAGATGACGCCTGGCGTGTGTGTGTGTGTGACATTAATCCCAACTACTACCACTAACCACAACCATTACCCCCCCCCCCCAACCTACCACTACCAACCAACCACAACCACAACTACCTAGCATATTCAACTGTAAATCATTGCCAATTTTACGATGGGGGGAGGGAGGGGGGAGAGGGGAGGGAGGGGGAAGGGAAGGGGGAGGGTACATATCCCCCCCCTCGCCAATCTACACGTATTACTCCCACTGATTCCTCATTATCCAGGAAGGGATTTATGACCGTGTAAAAAAAAAAAAAATCGCGAATTAATCCCTATTTCAAAGAGGGATTTAATATATTTATTTTTTTCTTAATTGTTTTATTATTAGAAGTTAATCCATTTTTGTACTTTGAAAATAATGGGATAAAGGAGGATTAATAAATAAACGGCGATTATTGGGTGAATGTAGGTTAAGAGAGAGAGAGAGAGAGAGAGAGAGAGAGAGAGAGAGAGAGAGAGAGAGAGAGAGAGAGAGAGAGAGAGAGTCATTACAGATGGTGACGTGAATGGAGGTCTTTCTCTCACCCTCCCTCCCTCCCTTCCCCTTCTCTCCCTCCTCTCTTCCCCCCTTCATAACTTACTCCCTCCCAAACTCCCTCTACATCTCTTCCCTACCCTCCCTTATCCCTCCATCTCTTACCTCCTCCATCTTTTTGTCTCTCTCCCCTCCACCTTCCTCCACATCCCTCTCTCTCTCTCTCTCTCTCTCTCTCTCTCTTCCCCCGCAATAAAACGAAGGAGAAGAATGGAAGAGGAGAGAGAACGAGAAAGAAGCAAAATTTAACGTACAAAAAATTCCCCTAACTACAGGTCTTTTTTTTTCCCTATGTCGGTGGGGGAGATTCTTAAAATGACATCTGACCTAAGAGAGTGGCGGGGAGATTTTTGGAGGTGGTGGGGGAATTTTCCGCGAAAGGGGGGGGGGGGTAGAATATTGGAGTGGTGGGGAATTTTGTAGGGGGAGATAAATGTGAAATGGTGGGGACATTTTGCAGGGGTAAGGAAAATGTGGGTGGCAGGGGTGAGCGCGTTGGTGGGGAATTTCACAGAGAAGAATGTGGTTAGATTAGGTTTCGACTGATATCTGGTCTTGGTTAGGGAAAAAAATTATAACCCCACAGTCTGGTTAGGGGAAGGAAGGACCCAGTTACCTACAGTCAGTTCCAGGCACCAGTCACCTCCCTACAGTCAGTTCTAGGCACCAGTCACCTCCCTACAGTCAGTTCCAGGCACCAGTCACCTCCCTACAGTCAGTTCCAGGCACCAGTCATCACCCTACAGTCAGTTCTAAGCACCAGTCACCTCCCTACAGTCAGTTCCAGGCACCAGTCATCACCCTAAAGTCAGTTCCACACACCAGTCATCACCCTACAGTCAGTTCCAGGCACCAGTCATCACCCTACAGTCAGTTTCAGGCACCAGTCATCACCCTACAGTCAATTCCAGGCACCAGTCACCTTCCTGGAAACTGTTACAGTACCCAGAAGAGGGAGAGAGTCAGGGGAAAACCAGAGTAACAGCTTCAGTTATGATACTGCGTTGTCCTAATAGTAGTAATAGTAGTAGTAACAATAACACAACTACTACCAACAACAATAATAGGTCCTAATGATAGTAGTAACAGTAGTAGTAACAATAACACAACTACTACCAACAACAATAATAGGTCCTAATGATAGTAGTAATAGTGGTAGTAACAATAATAATAACAATAATAACACCAAAACTAATCAACACAGGTAACATGCATGACGAGTATCTGGCCTTACCTGTCAACACTCTTAATTAGTGCAGAATCTACCTGTATCACGGAGGTTGTAAAGTAAATATGCCTGCCAAAATGTTCTGAGACTCTTACCTTAATGAGAGAGAGAGAGAGAGAGAGAGAGAGAGAGAGAGAGAGAGAGAGAGAGAGAGAGAGAGAGAGAGAGAGAGAGAGCATGGGAACACATTTTTTTTCCTCTCACATTTTTCTTTTTTACATCCCGTTTCTCCTCCCTCCCCTTCTACCCTCCACGGCACCCTCCCTCCCCTTCTACCCTCCACGGCACCCTCCCTCCCTTCCTACCCTCCACGGCACCCTCCCTCCCTCCTTCATTACTTCTCTCCCACACTCCTCCCCTCCATTTTCTCACATGTCTTTCCTCCTTCCCACACTCTTTCCCTCCCTCCCTCCCTTACCTCCCATCCCTTCCTGCCTCCCTCCATCCCTTCCTCCCATCCCTTCCTGCCTCCCTCCCTCCTTCCCTCCCTCCCTCCCTTCCTTCCTTCCTTCCCTCCCATCCCTCCCTCCCATCCCATCCCTCAGGTCGAAATACTACTCCTACATTATAACAAGCACTTAAACCTAGCTAGCTGCCGCCTCTCCTGACCTCACTGGTAATGGTTCCTGCGGGTGAGGGATATTTTTTTTCCGTCTCTTGTTTACAGTTTTGTTTGATTATACGGTATCAGCTGATGTATTCACCTCTCTCTCTCTCTCTCTCTCTCTCTCTCTCTCTCTCTCTCTCTCTCCTTCTATTCATCTTCTTTATCATGTACATATATTATGTTCATTCGTCCCTCTGTCCAACCGAGTCGCTTTTGTGGTTATTGTTCTAGTGCTGTGTGTGTGTGTGTGTGTGTGTGTGTGTGTGTGTGTGTGTGTCGTGCTGTGTGTGTGTGTGTGTGTCGTGCTTGTGTGTGTGTGTGTGTGTGTCGTGCTTGTGTGTGTGTGTGTGTGTCGTGTGTGTGTGTGTGTGTGTGTGTGTGTGTGTGTGTGTGTGTGTGTGTCGTGCTTGTGTGTGTGTGTGTGGTGTGTGTGTGTGTGTGTGTCGTGTGTGTGTGTCGTGCTTGTGTGTCGTGTGTGTGTGTGTGTGTGTGTGTCGTGTGTGTGTGTGTGTGTGTGTGTGTGTGTCGTGTGTGTGTGTGTTGTGTGTCGTGTGTGTGTGTGTGTGTTGTGTGTGTGTGTGTGTGTGTGTGTGTGTGTGTTGTGTGTGTGTGTGTGTGTGTGTGTGTGTTGTGTGTGTGTGTGTGTCGTGCTTGTGTGTCGTGTGTGTGTGTGTGTGTGTCGTGCTTGTGTGTCGTGTGTGTGTGTGTGTGTGTGTGTGTGTCGTGCTTGTGTGTCGTGTGTGTGTGTGTGTCGTGCTTGTGTGTCGTGTGTGTGTGTGTGTGTGTGTGTCGTGCTTGTGTGTGTGTGTGTGTATGTGTGTGTGTATGTGTGTGTGTCGTGTGTATGTGTGTGTGTGTCGTGCTTGTGTGTCGTGTGTGTGTGTGTGGACAGACGAGAAGCAGTCTGACAAGAGGATAACATGTAAAAATTAATGAAAGGAGTGAGAATGAAGAAGAGAGAGAGAGAGAGAGAGAGAGAGAGAGAGAGAGAGAGAGAGAGAGAGAGAGAGAGAGAGAGAGAGAGAGAGAGAGGAGAATGCAAACTGCCTGGACAGGAAGGAGAGAGAGGTGGGGAGAGAAGGTGGAGAGGGGGTGGAGAGAGGGGGTGGAGGGTTATAATGAAAAGCTTGAAAGAAAGTTGAATGCAGTGAGGAAGAATGCAGGCGAGGGTACAGACAATAGAAAGCAGTAGTACCCGCACCCTACCACCACTAACACCACCACTAACACCACCATCACCACCGCCACCATCACTAACACTACCACCACTACCACTAACACTACTACCACTAACACTCCCACCACTACCACTAACACTAACACTAACACTACCACACCATACACTGTACCTACACCTGGTTATGGCTCTATTATACTGAACACATAAGTATACTACCATTGGCCATACAGTATTCAGACCTACTACTGTGTGTGTGTGTGTGTGTCCGTGTGTGTGTATGTGTCCCTCAACATGACCAGCTGCGACACATGTGAAAACTGTGAGAACCTGAGATGTAACCCCCCCCCCCCACACCCCACACACACACACGGACACTAAGCTATTGTGCAATGGATTCCCTAAATTTTGCTCTCTCTCTCTCTCTCTCTCTCTCTCTTTCATCTAGGGAGACTTGGGAGAGTGGCAGAAATTAGGAATGTAACCCCCCCCCCCCCACCACCCTTTCCATCTCATCTCCCTTCCCTCATTTTACCCTCTTCCACCTTTCCCACACCGGCCGGCATAAGATTCCAACACCTCATAAAACACACTCTCTTTTCCATCCGGTAAGGGAAAGGGAGAAGAGTGATTGGTGGTAGAGAAACACCCCCCCCCCCTACCCCCACTAACCCACCCCCTACCCCCACTAACCCACCCCCTACCCCCCCCCCTTTCCTCTCACATTGGCTGGCTGGACTTGTAGCCCTCTCACCCCCTCTCTCATTAGTGGCCAGTACGAACATAGAAATTCCGAATTACACACACACACACACACACACACACACACACACACACACACACACACGTAAGCAAAAAAACAAACACAAAGATGAGGTTTATAGGTGTTGTGTTGGTCCTCTCTCTCTCTTTCTGTCTCTCTCTTTCTCTCTGTCTCTCTCTTTCTCTCTCTCTCACTATCTCTTCCTCCTCTCTCACTCTTAACTAGACCTCCCCCCCCCCTCCCCCGTCCCTCCAGACCCCCCACTTACCCCCATCAACACCCCCCCCCATAACCCACCCCAAACATCCAGCCTCTAGCAGATACCCATGGCAGCGTGGGTCTAGCAGGAGGAACCCACGCCACATTTTGCAGCGGTGTCCCATCCCTTCCCCTCCCCACCCCCCACCCACCACTGCGTGAACTCCACACCTTGTTTCTGTCTCCCCCCCCCCCCCCCACCACCACCACCCAAGCCATCCACCGTAGGGGTCAATGGGTACAGGTGAGGTGGGTGAGATTTGGTTAGGTTAGGTTAAGTTAGGTTGGATTAGGTTAGGTTAGGTTGGATTAGGTTGGTTAGGTTAGGTTAGGTTAGGTTAGGTTTTGCCCGACAACTCTCCTTGCTCACTTGCATTCAAACTCACTCTCCACGTGTTGACAGTGTGGAGACGTGAGGTCGTGCACCCCTGCTGCCTCTGTGTGTGTGTGTGTGTGTGTGTGTCGTAGGTAATCACAACACGCGGTCACACCTTGGTAATGACTTTTGTACACCTTAACCCTGAGCGAAGGCAAGAAGAGGAGGAGATAGAGAAGGAGGAGATGGAGAAGGAGGAAGATACTTGGGAGGAGGAGAGATGAAGGAAGAGGAGGAAGGGGTCGAGGAGTAAAGGGAGGAGCAAGCGGGGGGGGGGGGGGTAGAGGAGGAGGAGGAGGAGGGGGGAAGACAGCTCGTCGGCATGTGGGCCACAGGCTGCAGTAATGCTTGCTTGATCCCTTCCACAGTCCTTGTTGCTTGTAGTGGCAGCAAGCAGAAGCAGGCAGAGGCAGGCAAGCAGAAGCAGGCAGAGGCAGGCAAGCAGAGGCAGGCAAGCAGAAGCAAGCAGAGGCAGGCCATGTCAACATCATCCCTCGCCTCTCAAAATCAACACAGTCAAGATAGTTGCTTTACTTACACAATACACCCGAGGCATTTTTAGGCATTTCGAGGCATTTTTCATCACCGTGTCAAATTAATGCCCTAAAAAAAATTCCTTCTATTTTTTTATATTTAATTGAATGCCGATATATATATTTTTTAATAGTGATTTAATTTGATTTCTTCCTATACCTGAATGGATAATTTAATATGAAATTCACTTCTATATTAAAAAGAGTTAGGTTAGGTTAAACTCAGGTTAGGTTAGGTTTTCTTTCACTTAAACAACCAATATAGCAGTTTTAGGGGAATTTTTCCTTTCTCGAACGACTACCAATACATTTTCTCTGTAAAACTTTCCCTGACAAGCTAAGCCAATAGGAACATTTTTTCCCCTAGATTACATTCAAAGTTTCCCTGCCCAGGCTTAAAAATTCCCAAGGCGGACGATCACAAGAGGGCATGGTGGACGATCACAAGAGGGCATGGTGGACGATCAAGAGGGCATGGTGGACGATCAAGAGGGCATGGTGGACGATCACAAGAGGGCATGGTGGACGATCAAGAGGGCATGGTTGACGATCAAGAGGGCATGGTGGACGATCAAGAGGGCATGGTGGACGATCAAGAGGGCATGGTGGACGATCACAAGAGGGCATGGTGGACGATCAAGAGGGCATGGTGGACGATCAAGAGGGCATGGTGGACGATCAAGAGGGCATGGTGGACGATCAAGAGGGCATGGTGGACGATCAAGAGGGCATGGCGGACGATCAAGAGGGCATGGTGGACGATCAAGAGGGCATGGTGAACGATCAAGGGGGCATGGTGGACGATCAAGAGGGCATGGTGGACGATCACAAGAGGGCATGGTGGACGATCAAGAGGGCATGGTGAACGATCAAGAGGGCATGGTGGACGATCAAGAGGGCATGGTGAACGATCAAGAGGGCATGGTGGACGATCACAAGAGGGCATGGTGGACGATCACAAGAGGGCATGGTGGACGATCAAGAGGGCATGGTGGACGATCACAAGAGGGCATATTCGTCCAAACTCCACGAAAACCTCTTCTACCTAAACAGATACTTTCTCCAGCGTTATACACAAGTAACTTTCACGCCCACAAAGATTCCAGTGACCATCGTTGAGACTTTCACAATTAATCCAATAGAAAGTATAAACACACAGGGAAGAAAGAAATAAGAAAGGGGCAAAGCTAAACACCCTGAGATACACCTAACCTAACCTAACCTTAACCGAACCTAACCTAACCTTAACCGAACCTAACCTAACCTTAACCGAACATAACCTATCCTATTCTAACGTAACCTAACCAAAACTAACCGAACCTAGTCTTAACAGAACCTAACCTATCCTATCCTAACGTAACCTAACCGAACCTAACCCTAACCGAACCGAACCGAACCTAACCTAACCTTAACCGAACCTAACCTAACCTTAACCAAACCTAATCTAACCTAATAATAAGAAAAACAACAACAATAATAATAACAAAACAACATTAACCATAATAATAATAATAATAATAATAATAATAATAATAATAATAATAATAACAGCAACCCGTTCCTTTCGTGTGTGTGTGTGTGTGTGTGTGTGTGTGTGTCAGATGCCAACGTACACATCATCTATATCTCACATCCTCGTAGCTCGCTTAACACGTCATCTCATATTCATCCTCTCTTTACCATAATATTGACTCGACACTGAGAGAGAGAGAGAGAGAGAGAGAGAGAGAGAGAGAGAGAGAGAGAGAGAGAGAGAGAGAGAGAGGTTCTGGCAGCCACCACCGCCACATCTGGATTTTCTATCAGTTTATCGCCATAAATTGTTGTGATGCTGACACTCTGTATCTCAAGCAGCTGGTGTGTGTGTGTGTGTGTGTGTGTGTGTGTGTGTGTGTGTGTGTGTGTGTGTGTAGGTAAGAAAATAACTCAGTCCTACCTGTCGTATTAGCTGATTTGTGTTGACATCAAATCACCTGGTCCACACATACCTGTCGAAACAAAACAAGTCTAATTAGTTGAATCCATAAAACATAAAACATAAAACACACACACACACACACACACACACACACACACACACACCATTAATCATGAGAGATACGCCTCAAGAACCGCAACACCAACATCCTGACGACTTACCATCGTATCACCACTAATATTACTACTACTACTACTACTACTACTACTACTACTACTACTACCTCCGTCATCACCCACTACCACCACACACCATGACCCCCCCCCCTCCCACCCACCACACACCATGACCCCCCCCCCCTCCCACCCCCCGGCAGACAGTGAACGAACTCAGAGGCGACAGCAACACAGAGCACACATACATCGCGGTCGCCTGTCACGCACTAGACTGCCACAATGAAAATATTATGTTGCTAGACGCCATATTGTCTCCCCCGCCATGCTGGTCTACACACACACACACACACACACACACACACACACACACACAATTACTATCGTCACTACCACTATCATTTACGCTACCATCATCATCATCATGTAAGCTACTACCACCACTACCCACCACCATCTAAACTGCCCTTAACAAACTGGTACACACTGCCGTACACTACATTTCCCCAACACCCTCTACCACCACCCACAATCCCACCCTGTACACACGTTCCCTGCCACCACCCACACATTCCTGTCCTACAAACTCAACTCTTACCACACACACACACACACACACACACACGAGCCCTTAATGATCCTATCTCGTTTTGTTTACATTTGTGTGTCCTTGTGTCCAGCAGTCAACCACATAGGACCTCCTCAACCCTCCTCCTCGGCTGCATTCCAACCGGCACACACACACACACACACACACCACTTGTTTACGCTTGCGGTTGGCTTGTTTGACATGCGTAGCCCCATGCGTCATTCATGCTGGGTGCGTCCACTGGCTGTATGGAAATGTGTGGGAGGTGTTGTTGTTTGTGTATGTGTGTGTGTGTGTGTGTGTGTGTGTGAATATCTCTAGTCAGAAAATCAATGAGGGAGGGGTGAGTAAAGACCATAAGGACGACCCCCCCACACTAGCTCTACCACAAGGACGACCCCCCACCCTGACTCTACCACAAGGACGACCCCCCACACTGGCTCTACCACCAGGACGACCCACCAGGCCTAATTTATTCCATGACTAATTTATTCGGGTCGTAAGCTATTCCTCACTCCGTTCCGCGACAAGGAGAGCAATAAATAAGAGATTATCTTAACATATTGAAGAGGAGGAGGAGGAGGAGGAGAAGAAGAATGAAGAAGAAGAAAGAGGAGGAGGAGGAGGAGGAGGAGAAGAATGAAGGAAGAGTAGGAGAAGAATGAAGAAGAAGGAGGAGGAGGAGGAGAATGAAGAAGAAGAAGAAGAAGAATTAGGAGGAGGAGGAAGCAGAAGAAGAAAGATGAAAGAAGAAGAAGAGGAGGAGGAAAAGATGAAGAAACGAAGAAGAAGACTCGATCAGAGTATAACCTAACCTAACCCCTATGACTCCCTAAGGCACACTGAGGCAGTTTCTAGATAAGAGGCAAATGCTTGAGGGATTACAGTTGACCTAATAGACTATATACGGCAAGATGTGGGATAAGCGTGACCTAGTTTAGCCGTGGCGAGGTATTTTACACTCTTATTATATGTTGTGTGTCTACTTTCACCGATGATGATGATGATAATAATAATACCACCACCAACAACAGATAATAATAACAACAATGACAATAATAATCGAGATAGGACCGTGCCTTAACATCCCTGTCAGTCCTAGGAACAAAACAACAACAATAGCATCATATCCCTGTGCAGCTCAGGAGACAATACACTACATGCATGACACAACATCCACCTGTGGCCAAGGAGAAAATATACATCACCAGAGGGTTATACTCCCGTCCAGGCCAGGGAAAAGTACAAAGACATCAGCACACACACACAGGACATCTCTAACCCGTGAGTCAACGCGCGTGGCACAGCACATCCTCCACCGTACCCAACCACTTCAAGTCTGACCTAGTTCTTGAAGTTCCGACCCCTCCCCAACCTCCCCCCCCCCCACAACCTCACCCCCCCAACCAACCTCTTCCATCCCCTCCTCCCTCACAGCTAAGTTACTCCCCACCCCCCTACCTTCTTCCAAAAACATAAGACACGCCTCCCCTACCTGCCACGCCCCCCCTTCCTGCTCTTCCCCCCTTCACAGCCACGCCTCCCTCCCTCTAACATCTCCACCAATCACAGTGCATCTTGCCAACCACCCTAACCAATCAGAGTACAAGACATTTTTTATGCACCAAATTCCACCGAAAAAATACCACCAATTCTCCAAAACTCGTAAAATAAATTATAGTCGTAAATGGTGATGTAAGAACGTATGCTAAATGACCTTACGATATAGTTAATGAACGTATATAAGGTTTAAAATAGTTTATCTCAAAATTAACACCGAGATGCTGCTACCTTGATTCCACTCGTTCATTTGGCATCAGGAAGGAGATAAAATGAAAGGGATGATGATGATAATGATGATGATAATGACGATAATAATGAGTGAATAAAGTCATATTTACTAGCAACTTAACCCTACCCTTCCTTACCTGCCTCCCACCCCCCACCCAGGACAGGTAAAGACCCCCCCTCCCCCATCCCTACCATATCCCCAAAATCTCAGGTGTACGCCCACACGACCTGCCTGACGAAGAACCTGCACGACCTGCCTGACGAAGAACCTACACGACCTGCCTGACGAAGAACCTACACGACCTGCCTGACGAAGAACCTACACGACCTGCCTGACGAAGAACCTACACGACCTGCCTGACGAAGAACCTGCTGGCTGCTCTCACCACTACGCAGAGTCGAACACGTTATTAGATCTCTTGAAGTGAGAACAGAGGAGATAGTCTATTAGGGGAGATAGTCTATTTGGGGAGATAGTTTGGAGATAGTCTATTAGGGGAGATAGTTTGGGGATAGTCTATTAGGGGAGATAGTTTGGAGATAGTCTATTAGGGGAGATAGTCTATTGACCCCTTGTTTATGGTGTCGCCTCTGAGCTGAATAAAATCGTCAAGCGATAGTCAAATAATTATAAGTGGCGTTCCCGTGATGAGGAGAGAGAGAGAGAGAGGAGAGAGAGAGAGAGAGAGAGAGAGTTATCGGGTATTTCAACCTTTAACCAAATTGTTCCGATATTATTATCCACCTCGTATGCCAGAGGTTAACGTTACTACGATATCGGAAAATAAACACTTAACCTATAACCTGACTTTAACCCAGCCTAACCTTAATTAAACTTAACCCAAACAAACATAAACTAATCTTAACCCAACTAACCTTAACCTTAACTAAACCTAACCTTAACCCAACCAAACCTAACCTTAACCCAACCAAACCTAACCTTAACCCAACCAAACCTAACCTTAACCCAACCAAACCTAACCTTAACCCAACCAAACCTAACCTTAACCCAACCAAACCTAACCTTAACCCAACCAAACCTAACCTTAACCCAACCAAACCTAACCTTAACCCAACCAAACCTAACCTTAACCGATCCCGTTAATTCTTCACCATAAAAAAGAGAACTTGCAATGAAAAAATCTCTTTGCAATTGCACCCTTTACGTAGAGGAGTTATTCACGGCAACTATCAAATATCTGTCTGTCTGTCTGTCTATCCACCCCACCCCCCCCCCCCCTCTGTCCAGTAATGACGCAGTTTTTATCGCCAACAACCTGCTACCTCGGTCCCTCTCTTCACCTTCTGTCAATACCACCAACTCTCTCTCTTTCTCTCTACCTCTCTTTCTTCCTACCTTCCTCCGCCCCTCCTCTGCTCTTCTCTCCTTCGTTCTCTCTTCTCTTTCCACCCGTTATCCCCATGCCCTCTCTCTCTCTCTCTCTCTCTTCACACCCTGTATATTTTTAACTCTCTCTCTCTCTCTCTCTCTCTCTCTCTCTCTCTCTCTCTCTCCAGTTACAGAGAATCTCAGTGTAATCTTGACGCCATTTTGAATATTATTAATAAGATGTAGCTAAGATTTTACACCACACTGCACCCTGGCCACCACACTACACCCTGGCCACCACACTACACCCTGGCCACCACACTACACCCTGGCCACCACACTACACCCTGGCCACCACACTACACCCTGGCCACCACACTACACCCTACCCACCACCCACTACACCTCACCCACAACCCACTACACCCTACCCACCACCCACTACACCTCACCCACAACCCACTACACCCTACCCACCACCCACTACACCCTGCCTACCACAGCACACCTCACCCACCACCCACTACACCTCACCCACCACCACACTACACCCTGCCTACCACAGTACACCCCACCCACCACCCACTATACCCTACTCACCGCCCACTACACCCCACCCACTACACCCCGCCAGGCACACAATGCAGGTCCAAATCATAAAAGAAGGTGTGGGTAATGAGAAACACAATAAAGGGGATATAAAAGCTTGATAAAGAGTGAGAGACAAGAGACGAAGAGAGGAGGGAGTGGGGCAGGGGTAAGAGGGGGAGGGAGGGGGCAGGGGTAAGAGGGGGAGGGAGGGGGCAGGGGTATGAGGGGGGGAGGGGGGTGATGTTGGCTGGCTGGGGTGACTGACCGAGTCGCTTGCAATGTTGCGTCGTTGGTGCTCCCTCCCCCCCCCTCCCCCCCTCACCACCCCCACCTTCCCTCCCTCTGCAATGCCACCTACTCCCACCTTCCTCATTCCTCATCTTTATCCTTGCCCCTCTCTCTCTCTCTCTCTCTCTCTCTCTCCTTGCATGAGACCCTCCCTCCCTCCCTCTTTGCATGAATCCCTCCCTCCCTCCCTCCTTGCATGAGTCCCTCCCTCCCTCCCTCCTTGCATGAGTCCCTCCCTCCCTCCCTCCTTGCATGAGTCCCTCCCTCCCTCCCCCCCTCCTTGCATGAGTCCCTCCCTCCCTCTACCCATCACCCGGTACAGTGTCCCAGTTTCGTCTTCTATCTCTCTTCTCGTTATCCTTGTGACGGCTCCTCCTCTTCCTTCTGTTATGCCTCTCCTACATGTGTCAGCTGGACCCACACTTCACCCCTCCCCTCACTTCTCTCTTTACCTCTCCTCACTCCCCCACCCCTCTCCCTTCCTACACTCTCTCTCAAAGGGTGGTGTAGTCCAGATGTGGCAAGACACTACCCTCCCTCCTACCATCTACCTCCCCCTCTTCTTCTCTCCAGCGCTCCACCTCCTTCTCTCTCTCCCTTTACCTCCTCCTCCTCTCCCTCCCATTCCTCCCTCCGTTAATCCACCAAACTGCCCACTATCCACTTCTTAGATCCACTAGCCAGCCCACCTCTATTACTGCCTCCATAGCCACTTCATTATCCGTAGCAGTTGTAGTAGTAGTACTAGTAGTAGTGGTGGTCGTGGTGGTAGTAGTAGTAGTAGTAGTAGTAGTAGTAGTAGTAGTAGTAGTAGTAGTAGTAGTAGTAGTAGTAGTGGTAGTAGTTGTGGTAAACAAGATTCGAAGGTCCATTACGACAGAACGACAGCACGGCCAAAGTGATAAGTTGCAGCAACTGTTGCTCCAGGCACCAGAGAATTTGAAGAAAAAAAAGTAGCTATAGCGCAGGAGGTGGGCGCCTCGAGCTGGTTAACTACGTTACCGATAAGGGCAAATGATTTCAGTCTCAATAAACAAGAATTTACAGATGCCAATGCTCTAAGGTACGGTCGGTCAGTAGGTTTGCCCTCCCAATGCGTGTGTGGCTCTTCCTATGATGTCGATCACGCCATGGTGTGCAAGAAAGGGGGCTTCATATGCATGAGGCATGACGAAGTAAGGGACCTCACAGCAAATAGGTTGAAGGAAATCTGCCGTGATGTCAAGGTACAACCAACCCTCCTTCCATTGGACGGTGAGATTTTCCAACACAGGACTTCAAACACATCCAACGAAGCCCGTGTTGACGTCAGTGCTCGAGGATTCTGGACGCGGGGACAGCGAGCCTTCTTCGACATCAGGATTTTTGATCCCACGGCCGCATGTCACCGAAACTTAGCTCTCGATGCTGCACACAGGAGGAACGAGAACGACAAGATAAGGGCATATGGGGAGAGAATTCAGAACGTTGATCAAGGCAGCTTCACTCCTCTAGTGTTCACAACCTCTGGTGGGATGGGACCAAGTGCAAGATGTTTCTACGCCAGACTCGCGGAGGTGATCTCCGAACAGAAGCAGCAGCCCATAAGTTATGTTACAGCCTGGATGAGATGTCGACTGTCTTTCTCTCTCCTTCGGTCGGCTTTGCTCTGCCTCAGGGGAACGAGAGCTTCTGCCCCTACTCCGACAACTGCTGCAGATATTGACTATGAGGCAACAGTCACTGAATGCCGTATAGATCTGCGGCTCAACTAACTCAACACAGATAGGATAGCTACTTATGTGTTAGGATATTTAATATTAAGGTAATAAAATGGTGGTGAAGGTATGGCTATTGGGGGAGGCTGGAGGCCATTAAAAAATGAAGTAGGATAGCAGTGGTGGTAGTAGTTGTGGTAATGGTAGGAGGAGGAGGAGGCAGGGTCAAGTTAGTCTCCATATAGGGTGAGAGTGACACCATTAAGACGACCATCTCATGTAGCCTCAATACCCTGACCCTCCACCACCCCATCCTAACCTAACCTAATCCTCCACCACACCATCCTAACCTAACCTAATCCTCCACCACACCATCCTAACCTAATCCTCCACCACACCATCCTAACCTAATCCTCCACCACACCATCCAAACCTAACCCTAAAACAACCTACACTCTATGGTGGTGGAGGAAGAGGTAGAGTGGTGGTGGTGGAGGAGGAAGTGGTAGTGGTGGTGGTGGAGGAGGAAGTGGTAGTGGTGTTTCCTCTGTTAGTGTGACGAGACAGGTGTGTTATACAGGTAAGGTAAACAATGGTCACCTGCCTCACCTTAGCAACCTGGGTCCGGCTCCTCTGGGGGTTTGTTTTGACTTACAGAATGTCTCGTGATCACCTGCAGATTACTTAGTTCCCCCTCAGCTTGTTTCACCTCATGATTATACACTCTTTGACCCTGACCTGACCTGACCTGACCTAACCTAACCTGACCTGACCGAACCTGGATCTTTTATGGGTTTGTTTTGACTCGTCTCGTGATCGCCTGAAGACATTCCTGGGATGAATGAAGATAATCCTGGGAATGAAAGAAAGTGTTCCAGGGAATAGAAACGTTCCCAGAATCAAAGGCGTTCCAAATTCCCGGGAATGAAAAGGTTCCAGAAAGTGAACTCATTCCAGGGGGTGGGGGGGGGGGAGAGCTCATTTATTCCTGGAAAGAAAAGCGTTCAGGTGTATAGCAGGTCGCAACCCTCCCGGGAATGAGAATATTCCCAGAATCACTCGTTCCCAGAAGTGAGGCGTTCCCGGGAATGGGGTGAGGGTGGTGGAGGAGAGGGGAGGATGGAGGATGGGAGGTGGGGAAGGGAGGATGGGAGAGAGGGTGAAAATAGTGAAGAGAGAGGAGAGGCGGGGACACACACACACACACACACACACACACACACACACACACACACACACACACACACACACACACAGCAACATAACACCTAACTAATGTGTGGGGGTTAAGGCACTATACCCCTTCTCCCCTCCTCTTCCCTTCCCTCTCTCCCATCACTCGTCTTCCTCCCCTCTCTCTTTTCTTCTTCCCTTACCCTCCCCTCCACTCTCCTCTTATCATTGTTATCAGTATTACTATTACCATAACAAAATAATTACCACTACTACACAAACAGCCCACTAACACACACCCTAGTTATGACTCGACTCAGTTACCCCTCTCACGTTTTCTATGTCTCCTTAACAACACATTATCCAATTAATTCTTCTTTATTTTTTTATGCAACAGATTAGTAGAAATTATGATTATAGATTTCTCAGTGGCCAAAAATTTGAGACACATCACAGTAGCTTAAAATCTGTCACACACAGAGGAACCATCTGGGGTAACGTGCCACCAATTAATCTGCTACATATTTACCAAATGACATATACACACACACACACACATACGTACATGTATACACACCCCCCCACACACACAAAGACAGACAGACAGACTAATCACCGAAGGGATACAAGGAGGAAATAGACAAAGAGAGACTAAACAAAAACACGAACAAAGAACACACACAAAGACAAACAAACAGACAGACACAAAGAATGTCCTCCCAAAACACACACGCAAAAACAAAACACCATCGTTATTGTATATGAGAGAGAGAGAGAGAGAGAGAGAGAGAGAGAGAGAGAGAGAGAGAGAGAGAGAGAGCAAACAAAAACAACAATAATAACAACAAAAGATATATATTATTTCACCACTAAGAAATTATTAAAAAAAATGACAGGTGTACTCAGGTGTGTGTATAGGAGAGACAGGTGTACTCAGGTGTATAGGAGACAGGCAGGTGTACTCAGGTGTGTCCCATACGACTATTACGGTAAATAGAGTTCGTGTACGGTAATGATTTCACACACCCTGAGGTTACAGTGTGATGGATAGAGGCTTAAATACATGAATACAGCACCCACACGGCCATTACAGTGTAGAGGGGGGTAGGGAGGGGGAGGGAGGGGGGTAAGGTGGGGGGTAGTGGTCAGTAAAGAGATAGAATTGAGGGGAGAGACAGAAGCAAGAGTCTGAAAGCTGGGGGTGGTGGTGACAGTTGTTGTGGTGGTGGTGGTGATAGTTGTTGTGGTGGTGGTGGTGGTGATAATTGTTGTGGTGGTGGTGGTGATAGTTGTTGTGGTGGTGGTGGTGGTGATTGTTGTTGTGGCGGCGGTCGATAGCCGTCTATTTAACTCGGCAGCTTCCCAGAATCATCTCTCCGTGGCTCCCGATTCCAAGAAGACTCCGTCGCCCCTGTGTATGTGTGTGTGTGTGTGTAATATGTATGTATGTATCTATGTACGTAAGTCAGTATGTATGTAAATCAGTATGTATGTATGTATGTATATATGTACTGTATGTATGTATGTATGTATGTACTGTATGTATGTATGTATGTATGTACTGTATGTATGTATGTATTCCGCAACAATTTTCCCGCTGTTACCCCTATCCTCACCCTCTATAAAGCTCGTTTTCTGAGTGCCTTCGGTATGATAGACTCAAATAAATAAGAAAATCCCCAGTTGAGAGAGAGAGAGAGAGAGAGAGAGAGAGAGAGAGAGAGAGAGAGAGAGAGAGAGAGAGAGAGAGAGAGAGAGAGATATGACATGTACTGGAGGACAAACACACAGACACGGTTGCTGAGGAGACAAGTGATGGGAAATGCCAAGGGGAAACAAAAACATCTCAAGCTTGAAGAGACGGGGTGTGTGTGTGTGTGTGTGTGTGTGTGTGTGTGTGTGTGTGTGTGTGTGTGTGTGTGTGTGTGTGTGTGTGTGTGTGTGTGTGTCCGTCTGTCTCTCTGTGTGTGTGTGTGTGTGTGTGTGTGTGTGTGTGTGTGTGTCCGTCTGTCTCTCTGTGTGTGTGTGTGTGTCTCTGTGTGTGTGTGTGTGTGTGTGTGTGTGTCCGTCTGTCTCTCTCTGTGTGTGTGTGTGTGTCTAGACCGCCGTATTTAAACCCGAGCGGCTGCCTTATCGAACGAGGAAAGTTGTAGTGGTGGTGGTGGTGGTGGGGGGGGGGGGGGGAAGTCCAGTCTAGACGGTGTTACACCACCACCAGCCGTGTTACACCAACACCATCAGCCGTTTCTACTGTCTCTGCCACCCTGCCACCACCAGCCGTGTTACACCAACACCATCAGCCGTTTCTACTGTCTCTGCCACCCTGCCACCACCAGCCGTGTTACACCAACACCATCAGCCGTTTCTACTGTCCTGCACACAGCGTGCCACCAGCGTTTCTACTGTCTGCCACTGCACCACAGCCGTGTTACACCAACACCATCAGCCGTTTCTACTGTCTCTGCCACCCTGCCACCACCAGCCGTGTTACACCAACACCATCAGCCGTTTCTACTGTCTCTGCCACCCTGCCACCACCAGCCGTGTTACACCAACACCATCAGCCGTTTCTACTGTCTCTGCCACCCTGCCACCACCAGCCGTGTTACACCAACACCATCAGCCGTTTCTACTGTCTCTGCCACCCTGCCACCACCAGCCGTGTTACACCAACACCATCAGCCGTTCTACTGTCTCTGCACCCTGCCACCACCAGCCGTGTTACACCAACACCATCAGCCGTTTCTACTGTCTCTGCCACCCTGCCACCACCAGCCGTGTTACACCAACACCATCAGCCGTTTCTACTGTCTCTGCCACCCTGCCACCGCCAGCCGTCTTACACCACCACCAGCCGTCTCAACCACTACCACCACCAGCCGTCTCCACCACCAGCCGTCTTACAACACCACCAGTCGTCTCAACCACTACCACCACCAGCCGTCTCCACCACTACCAACCCCAGGAAAAAAGCTGACGCCATCTTTCTTTGTCCTTTGTTTTCGCTGAGAGAGAGAGAGAGAGAGAGAGAGAGAGAGAGAGAGAGAGAGAGAGAGAGAGAGAGAGAGAGAGAGAGAGGCGGAATGACCCGTGATGAAACTACGTGTTAGGAATTTCCGTGTGAGGAGGAGGAGGAGGAAAGAAAAGACAGAGAAGAGAAGAGGAGCAGAGAGAGAATAGGAGAAAGGAGAAGAATAAAAGAGAGACGAGAATGAATGAAGAAAGAAGCAGAGAAGAAAAATTGAAGAGAAGATGAAAAGACAAGAGGACTAGGAGAAGAAAGAAGAATAAAGGAGGAGGAGGAGGAGCGTAAGGAGTTTCGCTTTCTCGCTTATACATAAAAAATACACACACACACACACACACACACACACACACACACACTGACATACATACATACATACATACATACATACATACATACATACACACACACCTGTTTCATTGACATACATATAATCCAGACTACTTATTAAGGGTGTGTGTGTGTGTGTGTGTGTGTAATGATGAATCACTGAATAAGGAGTGGCTGGATGAGTCAATACGTGTGAGTGAGTGAGTGAGTCTACCCGAATGAGATGTTTGATAGAAGAGACGAAACGAGAAGAAGAAGAAGAAGAAGAAGAAGAAGAAGAAGAAGAAGAATGAAAGATAAATTTCACAGGAGGAAAACACAGGCATAACCCACACCCTTCCAACACCCACACACCACCCACACTGCCCCCCGTGCCTACACCCACACACCACCCACACTGCCCCCCGTGCCTACACCCACATACCACCTACACTGCCCCCCGTGCCTACACCCACACACCACCCACACTGCCCCCCGTGCCTACACCCACATACCTACACTTCCCCCACCGTGCCTACACCCACACACCACCCACACTGCCCCCCGTGCCTACACCCACATACCACCCACACTGCCCCCCGTGCCTACACCCACACACCACCCACACTGCCCCCCGTGCCTACACCCACACACCACCCACACTGCCCCCCGTGCCTACACCCACACACCACCCACACTGCCCCCCGTGCCTACACCCACATACCTACACTGCCCCCGTGCCTACACCCACACTGCCCCCCGTGCCTACACCCACACTGCCCCCCGTGCCTACACCCACACTGCCCCCCGTGCCTACACCCACATACCAACACTGCCCCCCGTGCCTACACCCACACTGCCCCCCGTGCCTACACCCACATACCAACACTGCCCCCCGTGCCTACACCCACATACCACCTACACTGCCCCCCGTGCCTACACCCACACACCACCCACACTGTCCCCCGTGCCTACACCCACACACCACCCACACTGCCCCCCGTGCCTACACCCACATACCACCTACACTGCCTCCCGTGCCAACACCCACACACCCACACTGCCCCCGTCCCTCGCCTACACCCATCTACACTCCATACCCCTAATTACACTCACCCCACCCTCCCCCGTTGTCTACACCCGTTGTGCAATAGGGTAAGTCCCACACACACACACACACTGGAGGGAAGTGACACACAACTGACTCTTCTAAGAAACACTGGAGACTAAACAACCCACAAACACGTAGTGAAATGGTGGTAGTGATTGTTGTTGGTGGTGGTAGTAGTAGTAGTGGTGGTGGTTAATGATGGTGGTGGTAGTGGTGAAAGTACTGACTGTAGTGGTGATTGTGGTAGCGGTGAAAGTACTGACTGTGATGGTGGTGGTAGTGGTGAAAGTACTGACTGTGATGGTGGTGGTAGTGGTGAAAGTACTGAAGGTAGTGGTGATTGTGGTAGCGGTGAAAGTACTGACTGTGATGGTGGTGGTAGTGGTGAAAGTACTGAATGTAGTAGTGATTGTGGTAGTGGTGAAAGTATTGACTGTAGTAGTGATTGTGGTAGTGGTGAAAGTACTGACTGTGATGGTGGTGGTAGTGGTGAAAGTACTGAATGTAGTAGTGATTGTGGTAGTGGTGAAAGTACTGGCTATGGTGGTAAGTGAAGGCCGTCTGTGGTTCTAGTTAATGATGAAGATTGTGGTTGTAGTGGTTGTCAAAGGTAGTATTGAGGATAGGGGTTGGTAATGGTGGTAGAGGGTGATACACTATTAGTTTACAAAGTAATTTTAATCAACACTCAACCCAAAAGACAAGTGTGTGTGTGTGTGTGTCTGTGTGTGTGTCTGTATGTATGTCTGTATGTATGTATGTGTAGGTGGTGTTCCGGAGGTAAGGGAGTGAGTGGAGCGTAAACTAGGCGTAGGTGGAAGTGCGTAATAGAGGAAGGGGAGAGAGGGGGGTGAGGGAGAGGAAGGAGGGGGAGGGAGAGGAAGGAGTGGGGGGGGGGGGGGTGAGGGAGGGGTTGGCCTGGCGTCAGTCTGGAAGCTCGCAGTGGTGACGCCGTCTAGGTATGACGTCACAGCCTTCATCTCTCAGCGAGCGGCCTCTACCACCATGACGAGGGTGGCTGGAAAAACACACACACACACTGGCCTACTTCCAGCGCCGGACACCTCCCCGAGATACACCGTAATGACGGGTAATTAACAAAGAGAGAGAGAGAGAGAGAGAGAGAGAGAGAGAGAGAGAGAGAGAGAGAGAGAGAGAGAGAGAGAGAGAGAGAGGTCACTGCCCCTACCCACTACTCTGAAACCGGAGACAGGGGAGGTGTGGCCACAGTCAGTCAGTCAGTCATGTGGCCACAGCCAGTCGTGTGGCCACAGTCAGTCAGTTGTGTGGCTCCAGTCAGTCAGTCGTGTGGTTTCAGTCAGTCAGTCGTGTAGCTCCAGTCAGCCAGTCGTGTGGTTTCAGTCAGTCGTGTGGCTCCAGTCAGTCAGTCGTGTGGTTTCAGTCAGTCGTGTGGCTCCAGTCAGTCAGTCGTGTGGCTCCAGTCAGTCAGTGGTGTGGCTCCAGTCAGTCAGTGGTGTGGCTCCAGTCAGTCAGTTACCTTCACCCCAAAATTATCTCCTTCCTTCCTGTCAAGATGGTGGTTGGACTCAGCGAAGGTAATTGTACTCGGACGATAGAAAATGTTTTCAGACGATAGCAATTGTACTCTCAGACGATGGTAATTGTACTCTAGGGTGATGGTAATTGTACTCAGACGAAGGTAGCAATTCGTCTCCGCTAACGTTGGGGGCGATAACAGGGAGATTAATTCCGGTGTTTCTTACGACACTTCCCGTGGACGCTAAATATATTTCTAGACCTTTAAACGTGGTATTTCCAGCTCTTATTTCCCACATTTCTAAAACAATTATTATTAGTGATACTGATAACTACCAAACATTTCCAGGTCATATTAGAGATATTTCCAGGATGTATTAGTGTTTGTAGGCACGACTAGCGATATTTCTCGGAGATATATTTCTGGGTGGTATTAAAGACAGTGTTAGAAGGTAGCGTCTAAGTTCACAAGAGACAATTGGTAATTACTTGTACAGGTATGACAGGTGAGCACTATTATTAGGTAGATGAAAACAAGATAGAGAGAGGGTTCGTATGAGAGACAGAGAAGTAGACAGACAGATAGAGACAGACAAAGAGATGGAGACAAGTAGAGACAGAGGCGGAGACAGACAGACAGACAGAAAACGACAAAAGAAAGAGATAGGAAGGGGGGGGGGTGAGGTCAACCCCAAACACTGAGTCACTTGAGGAGCCAGACAACAAAGAGGAGCGGGGCCAGAAGTACTTGTCTGCTGGAGGCCTCAACACAGCAGCAGGAGGAGCAGAAGAAGGCATCGAGAACATAAACATTACAAATAAGCTGAGGCTACTGGCAGTCCTAGCAGTAAGAACCCAGACATAACATTCCCAGGATCCCGCCAGTACCACCGAGTGCCACCACCAAGGGCCCGACAGTGCCACCAGTATATAAGCTGGCAGTACCCGGCGCCACCTCCCACAACCATGACAACAATGTAAGGTCGGCAAATAAATAAAGTGGTGGTAGCGGGCGACGCCCCACGCGCCACTCTCATATTGATCCGTCAACTTTGGGAGAGCCAGCAATACCATTAGGCCTACACCGTCACCCGGCGGCGGCCAGACGCCTTAACCCCCCCCGCCCCACCCACAACTTATATGGGAGGGTGGGACGAGTGACGTGTTCTCAGGCTAAAGGTGCTCCAAGCGCCAACGTGAGGTACTGAAAGTCCTCATGTCGCTCCACGTAAACCAGAGAGGAGGGTGATGATGTAAGGTGTCTGCCGCCGCCACCCACACTGTCCTCCTCCTCTGCTCTACAGTAGTCCACTTCGTCTCTTCCTCAACCAGGTATTGCTTCCCCTCTCTCCTCCGGTAACAGTCAGTAAAGGACTACACTACAGTGGCCAGGCAGCAGCAGGGTGCCACAGGACGGCCGCCAGCTGGCTCACCAGTTACTGCCACTATAACCTGGGCCGGCTGAGTATTTTAGGCAAGTCATTCATTCGTACCCTGCTTAATTCCCAACTGACTCCCGCTCAGGCCGTGACCACACCACCTGCACCCTCACTCACTATATCCACCCTTGACCACACCACCGCACCCATTCACCCACTCCTACCACAACTGCCCACCTTGCGACATCTTCCAAGATCACCCCCTAATTGAACTCACTCCATTTCATCCACTCCACCCCTCCCCATCCCACCCATTCACATCCCCATAACCCATACCACCTTCCCATCCACGTCCATTATAAGCTGTTTCCCATCCCTCCACAGCCATTCCATATCCACCTCACGCCCACCAACACATCTGCCCGTCCTCTCTAACCAATGCATTTTATTTTTCACTTTCCTCCCAACAGCTGACGTCTCCGAGGCTGGAACCACAACACCTGCGACTGAACTTGGCAGAAGCGACTTAGGACACGGACGCCCGACATGCCCCGCCCCACCCCGCCCCGCCCCGCCCCGTACCCCCAGGTGTGTATGTCTTAGTCCTCGACACATAAGACTGCCTTCAGGTCCCCCACTAACACACACCAATGTATCTGCCCACCTCCTGCCTCGTCTCTCTCACGCCCGTCTGCCAACCACCCCACGCCCTCACCACTACTACCAGTCCCCCACGCCCTCACCACTACTACCAGTACCCCACGCCCTCACCACCACTACCAGTCCCCCACGCCCTCACCACTACTACCAGTACCTCACGCCTTCACCACTACTACCAGTCCCCCACGCCTTCACCACTACTACCAGTCCCCCACGCCCTCACCACTACTACCAGTCCCCCACGCCCTCACCACTACTACCAGTCCCCCACGCCCTCACCACTACTACCAGTCCCCCACGCCCTCACCACTACTACCAGTCCCCCACGCCCTCACCACTACTACCAGTCCCCCACGCCTTCACCACTACTACCAGTCCCCCACGCCCTCACCACTACTACCAGTCCCCCACGCCCTCACCACCACTACCAGTCCTCCACGCCCTCACCACTACTACCAGTCCCCCACGCCTTCACCACTACTACCAGTACCCCACGCCCTCACCACTACCACCAGTCCCCCACGCCTTCACCACTACTACCAGTCCCCCACGTCCTCACCACTACTTCCAGTCCTCCACGCCCTCACCACTACTACCAGTCCCCCACGCCCTCACCACTACTACCAGTACCCCACGCCCTCACCACTACTACCAGTCCCCCACGCCCTCACCACTACTACCAGTCCCCCACGCCCTCACCACTACTACCAGTCCCCCACGTCCTCACCACCACTACCAGTCCCCCACGCCCTCACCACCACTACCAGTCCCCCACGTCCTCACCACTACTACCAGTCCCCCACGCCTTCACCACTACTACCAGTCCCCCACGCCCTCACCACTACTACCAGTACCTCACGCCCTCACCACTACTACCAGTACCCCACGCCTTCACCACTACTACCAGTCCCCCACGTCCTCACCACCACTACCAGTCCCCCCACGCCCTCACCACCACTACTACCAGTCCCCCACGCCCTCACCACTACTACCAGACCCCCACGCCCTCACCACTACTACCAGTACCCCACGCCCTCACCACTACTACCAGTCCCCCACGCCCTCACCACCACTACTAGTCCTCCACGCCCTCACCACCACTACCAGTCCCCCACGTCCTCACCACCACTACCAGTCCCCCACGCCTTCACCACTACAACCAGTCCCCCACGCCCTCACCACTACTACCAGTCCCCCACGCCCTCACCACTACTACCAGTCCCCCACGCCCTCACCACCACTACCAGTCCCCCACGCACTCACCACCACTACCAGTCCCCCACGCCCTCACCACCACTACCAGTCCCCCACGCCCTCACCACTACTACCAGTCCCCCACGCCCTCACCACTACTACCAGTACCCCACGCCCTCACCACTACTACCAGTCCCCCACGTCCTCACCACCACTACCAGTCCCCCACGTCCTCACCATCACTACCAGTCTCCCACGCCCTCACCACTACTACCAGTCCCCCACGTCCTCACCACTACTACCAGTCCTCCACGCCCTCACCACTACTACCAGTCCTCCACGCCCTCACCACTACTACCAGTCCCCCACGCCCTCACCACTACTACCAGTCCCCCACGTCCTCACCACTACTACCAGTCCCCCACGCCCTCACCACTACTACCAGCCCTCCACGCCCTCACCACTACTACCAGCCCTCCACGCCCTCACCACTACTACCAGTCCCCCACGCCCTCACCACTACTACCAGTCCCCCACGTCCTCACCACCACTACCAGTCCCCCACGTCCTCACCACCACTACCAGTCCCCCACGCCCTCACCACTACTACCAGTCCTCCGCGTCCTCACCACCACTACCAGTCCCCCACGCCCTCACCACTACTACCAGTCCCCCACGCCCTCACCACCACCACAACGCCACGCCCTCACCACCACAACACCACGCCCTCACCACCACCACAACGCCACGCCCTCACCACCACAACACCACGCCCTCACCACCACCAGGACTCCAACTTCCGCCTCACCTTACACCAGCAGGAGCTAGGAGCCGCTGCCTATCCGCTCCCCCTTCAGGTCAAGCCAGCGAGCTCATTGATTTTGTGTCCCTGTGTGGGCGAGACGGCGGCGGCGCTGGTGGCAGAGCACGTGGTGATGGCGGTGGCAGAGCACGTGGTGATGGCCGTGGCAGAGCACGTGGTGATGGCTGTGGCAGAGCACGTGGTGGTGGTGGTGGCAAAACACGTGGTGATGGTAGTGGTGGTGATGGTGACTGGTGGTGATGATGGTGGTGGTGGTGGCGGTGGTGAAAGTGGAGGATATAGTATTGATTATTGACACTAAGTTAAAATAGGTTAGGTTAGGTTAGATTAAGTCACTCTAAGTTAGGTTAGATTAAGTCACACTCTAAGTTAGGTTAAGTGAAAGATTCAGTCAACCATTCAAGAAAATTATCTCACTAAAACTTATCACACGATGAGAGAGAGAGAGAGAGAGAGAGAGAGAGAGAGAGAGAGAGAGAGAGAGAGAGAGAGAGAGAGAGAGAGAGAGGATACTTGAAAGACCTTAAAACAAAAACAACAATTTCACCAGTTGCTGAAGAACGGATGAATAAACTAACAGACAGAGAGACAGTTATATGCCCCCTCCGCCGCGGGATACAGTATAGAGGAAGAGGAAACGAGAATACACAGGGAGAAGAAATTATGAAAGAGAAGGAAGAGGAATGGAGGAGAATAAAGGAGGTGGGAGGAAAGGTGGAGGAGGTGGAATGGAGGAGGAGGAGGTGGAATGGAGGAGGAGGTGGAAAGGAGGAGGAGGAGGAGGTGGAAAGGAGGAGTAGATGGAAAGAATAGGGGTGAGTGGTGGTGGGAGGAGGTGGGAGGAGGCCAGAAATAAGTTAGGAAAAAATACTCTCTCTCTCTCTCTCTCTCTCTCTCTCTCTCTCTCAACACCTGCGCGGTACACCTGGCTCGTATCACACACACACACACACCTCCGTCGCCGAGCTGGCTACTGCAGGCACATGTGACCCTGGCTCATCACACACACACACACACACACACACACACACACACACACACACACACACCTGAGAACCAAATTAACCTTTTTTAAATATGACCTAATCGAAGAATCAGTACTTCAAAACTATTAAGACTCAAGTTAATTATGGCTGGGAGTCTATTACAAATGAGACATCCTTTAACTAGTCACCTGCCCTCCACACCTGCCCTCACCCTCATTAACACACACGTAATTTACCTCATTAACCCCCCCTCCTCCCTCAAGACTCCTATAACCTTTCATACCGTTGCCATAAAAAAGAGAAATTTTGCTAAGTGAACGAAACTAAAAAAAAAAAGTCTCATTAGCTCGGTGTAGTGAAGATGTATTCTGTAACCCGATAAGCTCCAGTTCATTTAATACAGTGGTACCGTGTGTTAGTAGGTACAGTACCATGGAGGGTGCACTGGTATACCCTGCGTCCGGTACATGGGAAGAGGGCACTGGTACCTTTAGCTACACCGGTACATGGGAAGGGGACACTGGTACCTTTAGCTACACCGGTACATGGGAAGAGGGGCACTGGTACCTTAAGCTACACCGGTACATGGGAAGGGGGGCACTGGTACCTTTAGCTACACCGGGACATGGGAAGGGGACACTGGTACCTTTAGCTACACCGGGACATGGGAAGGGGGCACTGGTACCTTTAGCTACACCGGTACATGGGAAGGGGGGCACTGGTACCTTTAGCTACACCGGTACATGGGAAGGGGGGCACTGGTACCTTTAGCTACACCGGTACATGGGAAGGGGGCCACTGGTACCTTAAGCTACACCGGTACATGGGAAGAGGGCACTGGTACCTTAAGCTACACCGGCACATGGGAAGGGGGCACTGGTACCTTTAGCTACACCGGCACATGGGAAGGGGGCACTGGTACCTTTAGCTACACCGGTACATGGGAAGGGGGCACTGGTACCTTAAGCTACACCGGTACATGGGAAGGGGGGCACTGGTACCTTTAACTACACCGGTACATGGGAAAGGGGGCACTGGTACCTTTAGCTACACCGGTGCATGGGAAGAGGGGCACTGGTACCTTTAGCTACACCGGTACATGGGAAGGGGGCACTGGTACCTTTAGCTACACCGATACATGGGAAGAGGGGCACTGGTACCTTTAGCTACACCGGTACATGGGAAGGGGGCACTGGTACCTTTAGCTACACCGGCACATGGGAAGGGGGCACTGGTACCTTTAGCTACACCGGTACATGGGAAGGGGGCACTGGTACCTTTAGCTACACCGGTACATGGGAAGGGGGGCACTGGTACCTTTAGCTACACCGGTACATGGGAAGAGGGCACTGGTACCTTTAGCTACACCGGTACATGGGAAGGGGGCACTGGTACCTTTAGCTACACCGGTACATGGGAAGGGGGCACTGGTACCTTTAGCTACACCGGTACATGGGAAGGGGGGCACTGGTACCTTTAGCTACACCGGTACATGGGAAGAGGGCACTGGTACCTTTAGCTACACCGGTACATGGGAAGGGGGCACAGGTACCTTTAGCTACACCGGTACATGGGAAGGGGGCACTGGTACCTTAAGCTACACCGGTACATGGGAAGGGGGCACTGGTACCTTAAGCTACACCGGCACATGGGAAGGGGGGCACTGGTACCTTTAGCTACACCGGTACATGGGAAGGGGGCACTGGTACCTTTAGCTACACCGGTACATGGGAAGGGGGCACTGGTACCTTTAGCTACACCGGTACATGGGAAGGGGGCACTGGTACCTTTAGCTACACCGGTACATGGGAAGGGGGCACTGGTACCTTAAGCTACACCGGTACATGGGAAGGGGGCACTGGTACCTTTAGCTACACCGGTACATGGGAAGGGGGGCACTGGTACCTTTAGCTACACTTAGAACACCTGGGAGGAAGTTGTCTTTGTTCAGCTCTGTGTAGGGGGGGGAACACACACACACACACACACACACACACACACACACACACACACACACACACACAGTACCATCCCTGCCACGACGATTAATGTGTTGAAGAACGAAAATACGTAAAGTAGATCCGTATGACGTCACGAATGGTGGGAAATAGTTTGTATGACGTCACGAATACAATCTGACTCAGTGACTTTGACCTCTGACTCAGTGACTTTGACCTCTGACTCAGTGACTTTGACCTCTGACTCAGTGACCTTGACCTTTGACTCAATGACCTTGACCTCTGACTCATTAATCTTGACTAATACAGCACAGACAGAAAGGCGACAGACAGACAGCTAGATATAGACAGCAAATAAACAGACAGACAGACAGAAATAAACAAGAAAAAAAATTATCTATCGAGTGAGAATAATGTTAATATCTATCTACATCAGACACACGATAGGCAATTATCTATCGATGTGAGATAAAAACAACAGGGAGGTGAGGTAATGGAGGAGTTCACCTGAAGATTAACCACCCTAACATTATTTGGAGGGGTTAGGTTAGGTGATTAATCTTCAGGTGGAGATTCTTCAGGTGATCCGACTAGTGTGATTACTTAACATTGTCACGAATTTATACATTGTTAACGAGGTGTGTGAGGGGGCGAGGAAGGGGGAGGGGGGGAGGGGGAAAGGGGAGGGGGGGTGACACAGCGGCAACAAAGACTTATGCTGTGATAATTCTGGGACAAAGTGACGAAGAGGAGGAGCATTGTCTTCCCACCTGAGCGAGTGACTGTCTGGTAAGGTGAGGGGGGGGTAAGGGGATGGGGGTGGGGGAGAGTGGTGAGTTGAGGAGGGATGGAGGGGGGGAATAGAAGGTAGGTGGTGGTGGTGGTGGGTTATGAAGAACGATCCTCCTGCACCTTCAGGATTGCCGGCTCCACCTTATCACCCACCGACCGGATCGATGACTCCTGTGCCCCCTCCTCCCCCCCCCCACCCCCTAAATGTCTACCGCTCCCAGACCTTGCAATGTCAGTGACTGTCGACAACATTCCGCCGAGCCTTAACGCCTTGATAATCACACCCTAGTCCTGTGTGTATCTCATAACACTACTACTGCCCCTGCACACACGCCTAGTTTACGTGACTGTGGGGGGGTGGAGGGGTGTTCGAGTACCGGGAGGGGGGTGTTCGAGTACCGGGAGGGGGGTGTTCGAGTACCGGGAGGGGGGTGTTCGAGTACCGGGAGGGGTGGGTGTTCGAATACCGGGAGGGGTGGGTGTTCGAGTACCGGGAGGGGTGGGTGTTCGAGTACCGGGAGGGGTGGGTGTTCGAGTACCGGGAGGGGTGGGTGTTCGAGTACCGGGAGGGGTGGGTGTTCGAGTACCGGGAGGGGGGGTGTTCGAATACCGGGAGGGGGGATGTAAAGTGCGTATCAAAGTCGTGAGCTAGGATTGGAAGACTGATTCAAGTGTCCGGGGGGGGGGGGAGGGAGGGTAGGAGGAGGAGGAGTAGGGGAAAGGGGAAGGGGGAAGAGGAGGGGGCAGGGGGGGGTTCCTGGCCAGACGACCCCCCCCCCCCAGCTACTAAGAATAGGTGGTGGTAGCAAGATCTCTCAGCACCAGCAGCCGGCGACCCACTCAAGACCACAAGTTGTTAAGAGAAGACCCCTACTGGTAGTGAGCTCAGGATCCGCTAGGTGACAGCCATAATGGTTGCTGGTTTGCTTACATTCGGAAACGGTCGGCTGGAGGTTGCGTCAGCTGCCCCCCCCCCCCCTCCTCCTCCCGGCCTGCTGCAGGTACTGAAGGCCGGGCCAGGTTACCGACATACAAACGCTCATCTCAACAACAAATATAATAATAATAATAATAATAATAATAATAATAATAATAACAAAATCCAACTTTCCCTTTACGCCAAAAAAAAAAGAAAGAAAAGAAGCGTAACTAAAACTGGACTACGCACCTGGTAAATTTTCTAAACGCTTCCCCTAAGACACCACAACACACCATCTTGTTTTGACCGAATCTAATGCTGTCGAACGATGCTGATTTGGCTTTTCTGAACAGCATAAATACTTGGCTGTGGGGCTTACAAGGCTGTTCCAACCACTTAGCTTAATGGGTACAAATAAATAACTAAATAACTAAATAAATAAATAAATAAATAAAATACAATAATATAAAAATAGTAAAAAAATATATCGCATTTTATTGGACTGAAGATAGATAAGGGGGGGAGGTAGACAGGTAAGGAAGGTAGGTAAAGGAAGGAGGGAGGGAGGGAGGTAGGTAGGTAGACAGGTAAGGAAGGTAGGTAAAGGAGGGAGGGAGGGAGGTAGGTAGGTAGACAGGTAAGGAAGGTAGGTAAAGGAGGGAGGGAGGGAGGTAGGTAAGGGAGGGAGGGAGGTAGGTAAGGGAGGTAGGTAGGTAGATAAGGGAGTGTTGGTAGGTACACAGGTAAGGCAGGTAATAGGTAAGTAGGTACACAGGTAAGGGAAGTAAGAAAGGCGTGCCACAGTCAGCCTTGGGATTAATGATTGTACATAGATGGTAGGATGATAACGTGTGTGTGTAGCGGCCACGATACAAGGCAGACATACATACATGGTAAACAACCACACAAACGAGGTAAACAAACATAAACAAAACACATACAAGATAAACAAACACACATAGAAGGTAAACAAACACATAGAAGGTAAACAACCACACAAACAAGATAAACAACCACACATAGAAGGTTAACAAACACATACAGGAAAAACAAACACACATACGAGGTAAACAAACACACATATACAAAGTAAACAATCACACATACACGGTAAACAAACACACATGCAAACACACGGACAAACAAACACAAACAAGGTAAACAAACACAAACAAGGTAAACAAACACACAAACAAGGTAAACAAACACACATACGAGGTAAACAAATAAGCATTCAAGCATCAAACCTATCCTTTCCTATCCTAATCTGGCCCACCCTAAATCATCCCATCCAAGCTCTACTTAATTAACCTAACCTAACCTAACCTACCTTAACACATACCTGTATAAGGGGTGGGGCAACGAGTACCAATCACCTCATGACATGCCCTCATAGCCGTGGTTTCTGCCCCCCTCCCCCCCCCCCACACACACACCGTTTTTTTGTGTTTGCAGGTTGGCTTCTGGCACCGTTCAGCTGTTGCCTCTGTGCCAACCCTGGGGGCACTGTTGGCATTCCACCGCAACCAGTGATGGCATGAGCAACGGACTGACCCACCGTTGGCATCTGTAACCAATTCACATTACTATGGTGTGTGTGTGTGTGTGTGTGGTCACGTTAGGGTGGCCTGGGTTAGGGAGAAATTAGGCTGTCAGGTTAGGTTAGGTTAGGTTAATAAGCTTTTGTAGGGTTAGTCTCTCCCCTCAACTTCCTTTCCACCTCCCTTCCTCTCCTTCCACCCCTCCACCTACCTACCTCCCTTCCACCTACCCCCTTTCCTTCCTCACCCCTCACCTCCCTCCCCCACACCCCCTCTTCATCATAACCCTAATATAAGCCACGCCTGCTATGGTGTACGGCAGTGTGAGGTAGTGTGAGGTAGCGTGTGTGCCAGTCTGGGTATGGTGGGAGGGTGTAGAGGGGGGGAGGTGTGTATGGGTGTACTGGGTATGGTAGGAGGGTGTAGGGGGGTGTGTATGGGTGAACCGGGTATGGTGGGAGGGTGTAGAGGGGGGGGTGTGTATGGGTGTACCGGGTATGGTAGGAGGGTGTAGGGGGGTGTGTATGGGTGTACCGGGTATGGTGGGAGGGTGTAGGGGGGGGTGTGTATGGGTGTACTGGGTATGGTGTAGGGGGGGGGGGTGTATGGGTGTACCGGGTATGGTAGGAGGGTGTAGGGGGGTGTGTATGGGTGTACCGGGTATGGTGGGAGGGTGTAGGGGGGTGTGTGTATGGGTGTACTGGGTATGGTAGGAGGGTGTAGAGGGGAGGGTGTGTATGGGTGTACTGGGTATGGTGTAGGGGGGGTGTATGGGTGTACCGGGTGTTGGTTGATCATCACTACACATTCAGGTAGTTCTCTTTTGTGTCTTCAACCCCGTTAGTGTATGAGTTATGGTGCCTGGAGATTATTGTTATTATTGTTATATTATTATTATTATTATAAGTAGTAGTAGTAGTAGTAGTAGTAGTAGTAGTAGTAGTAGTAGTAGTAGTATCATCATTATTATCATTATTATTATCAATACTTGTCAATAATAACAACAACAACAACAACAACAACAACAACAACAACATCATCATTTCAGAGATACATCAATACAGTATACGGTCAACACGAGAGAGAGAGAGAGAGAGAGAGGGAGAGAGAGAGAGAGAGAGAGAGAGAGAGAGAGAGGGAGAGAGAGAGAGTAGTCAGAACACCTGTAGGGCTGCCGGGTGTACAGGTAGGCGGTGCGTGACGTGCTGTGCTGGCCCTCAGGTAATCAACACTACCTTTCACAATTGGCTGTGTAGCGCACCTGAAGCCTATACCGCCCTTAATTACGTACATGAGGCTCGTGTGTGTGTGTGTGTGTGTGTGTGGCAGCAATACACTAAAGATTTCTTGTATCCCCCACGTCTACACACCTGTCAATTAACGACTAATTAAAACGATAATAAAAATGCCACACACACACACACACACACACACACACACACACACACTCAGGCCTCCCAAAAGGGCACCACCGCCGTGACTGTATAGAGGTGCACACATAATGACCCGCTACAGGAATAACACACATTAATCATGACAATTTATAACTACACGCTAATGACCTAAGTGATTACGGATATGGTAGTAATGGTAGGTGGTGGTGGGTGGTAATGGTAGGTGCTGGTGGGTAGTAGTGGTGGTGGTGGTAGGTAGTAATGGTGGTTTTAAGTGGTAGTAGTAGTGGCAGTAGATAACATGGTATACGCTCCCTCCCCAGTACTCATTAGGTAGATGTTACGGAACACAAATGACTCGGTGAAAATATCCCCTTCCCGCCTCTAAACATACCTTAACCTAACCTCCCCCCCCCTCCCTTAAGCTCCAGAAAGGGTAGAGGGGGGGGAGGGGGGGAGGTCATTACCCACCTACCCGGGGTTATATCTGATAAGGGCAATAACCACACAGCCACAGTTACCGGACAACTTTCCAACCGCACTGGAATATAATCTGTTCATTGATTCAGTCACGTTTCTCAGTCATTGCCTGTCCATGGAAAACACACACACACACACACACACACACACACACACACACACACGACTCCACCATTGGGATCAGCGTCAACAATTCTGCTCCCAACTATACCGCCCTTCAGGATTTATTGAACAGTCTCCAAAACTGGGCCACCAACAACCATGTCACCATCAACCATACCAAGACCATGGTTATGCACATCAACCTCTCCTCCGACATTGTCCCACCTCCTTCCATTACTCTAGGTCCGAACACACTCCAGGTTGTAGATTCCACGAAGCTCCTCGGCGTCACCATAGACAACAAACTAAATTGGAAACCACACGTCAATGAAGTTGTCAAATCCTCCAGTTTCCGTCTCCACCTCCTCCGCCGACTCAAGTCCCTCGGAGTTCCTGCACACGAGCTCCTCAGTGTTTACACAACATTCATACTTCCCAAGCTCACCTATGCCTCCCCCACCTGGTCTTCCTCCCTAAATGCCACACAACGTAAACACCTAGAAAAAGTGCAAAAGAGGGCATGCAAGATTATTCTCTCCCCCTCCTACTCCACATATCAAGAAGCGCTCAACACACTGACCCTTTCGACTCTCACTGACCATCACCACGACCTCATCTGCAAATTTGGTAAGAAGCTTCTACACCATCCCCGACACCGGCTCCTACTACCACCTGAGATCCCTTGTCCGAGAATTGCTGTGCGACACCACAACCGCATCCAGCCCATACGTGCACGAACTGATCGCTATAAGAACAGCCCAGTCCCAACCATTGTAAAAATTATCAATAACTTGTAATACTGTAACACTGTCACTATGTTGAAATGAACTGTAGTTTGAGCTTTTCCCCATCTAAGTTATTATATGTCTTATTTGTGTCACTTATGTTACTTGTATATTATTTGTAATTCGTAACCCATTCCCCAAATATGTAACTGTATATTTTCAGCCTTCTGGCTGCCAAGCTCTTTCAATAAACCGTTAATTATTATTATTATTATTATTATTATTATTATTACACACACACACACACACAGTCCCCCCCCCCCCCCTCTCTCTCTCTCTCTCTCTCTAGGTCGTGGCTCTATGAACTACCTTAAATATCTAACCTTAAATAACTTACCTTAATTTAAAGACATGACCTAAAATACCTTAGTTCAAAATTACCCATAAGACCAAAATTAGCTAACCCTAAATTTAAGACCACATGACCTTAAAAATACCGTACCCTAAATTTAAGACCACATGAACTTAAAAATACCTTCCCCTAAATTTAAGACCACATAACCTTAAAAATACCTTACCCTAAATTTAAGACCACGGTCCTCCTCCTCCTCCTCCTCCTCCTCACCTGGCGTCACCAATGGCTGTCCTCCAACACACATACCTGTAAAAAGAGAGACATTCATTACGTCAAGATACACCTCATCTCGTCCAGGTAACAGCTGATGGCTCCTAGACATGTCCACGATACAGCTATATTTATCACAGGTTGGGTAGGGTAGGGTAGGGTAGGGTAGGGTAGGGTAGGGTAGGGTAGGGTAGGTTAGGTTAGGTTAGGTTAGGTTGAATGACGAAGGAGACATTATTATGAACGAAGATACAAAAACGAGAGAGAGAGAGAGAGAGAGAGAGAGAGAGAGAGAGAGAGAGAGAGAGAGCCTTCCACATCTTGGCAAGAGAGTGGGGGGGTGTGGTGGGGCCCGTGAGTGGGGGGTGTGGAGAGGTGGGGGCCCGTGGCGTGAGTGGGATGGGGGCCCTGGGAGGGAGGGAGACTCACTTAGTACAGTACTTAAGGGACAGATAAACACACACACACAGATAAAAATAACCCCCTCACTCACTCTCTCTAGGAGGCGGAGGGGAAGGAGGAAGAGGAGGAGGTGAGGGGAGGAGGAGGTGAGGGGACGTGAGAGAGAAGTGGAGGAGGTAGGGGAAAGAGGGAAGGGGAAGCGATGGTAGGGGGAGAGAGGGAGGGGGAGCTTGAGACATAACATAAAATATTTCTCGAGTCAGATTACACAATGTTGCAACACGATTTTTTTTGTTGATGGGATGTTGGCAACACTGATGCAATATGTGGCCGTCTCTCTCTCTCTCTCTCTCTCTCTCTCTCTCTCTCTCTCTCATATTAAGTGTAACATGATAATGTCACTGGCACCTTCGTCACTCACTCCGTAACTCTCCCGTCACTCCTCTGCGTAACTCCTAATACCAGCTAAGGTCAGATTAAGCTTAGTTATGTTACCATACGTTGAGGTTCGAGTCAAATGTCAGGTTAGGTTAGGTTAGGTTAGGTTAATCTAGGTTAGTCTAAGCTAGAAAAGATAACGTTAGGTTACAATAAGTTAAACGAGGCTTGATTAGGTTAGTTTGGGACAGATAAGAAAAGTAGGTTAGGTCAGGTCAAGTTAGGTCAAGTCCATTTAGGTTAGGTCAGGTCAGTTCAGCTATCACCTTTAACAATTCCATTTTACAGGCTCCCCAAACTGCCACCCACGCCCTGACGTCACGACCACACGTTTTAAAGAGGTCGTTACAGCGCCGTGTGTGAGGCGGAGAGCAGTGCCACCAGTGCCAATCTGACGCAGGGGCCAGTGCCACTTACGCAAGTAGGGGCATAAGTCATGTGGATTATACCTAACAGCTGTGCATGCCAAGTGTGGTAAGGGCAACCATGGTGTACCCTAGAAGGTCACACACACACACACACACACACACACACACACACACACACACACACACACACACACACACACATCTTCTAATAATAATAATAATAATGATAATAATAATAAAAATAATAAAAATAACACTAATAATAATAACAACTTGCAATCGGCATGATGAGTATCTTTGATATATAATTAAGAGGATAAAAAAATACAGTAATTAATTATTAGCCACTACGCCACCCACACTAGTGCCCACACCTCCAATATCAACAGACCAGACCTAACCTAACCTAACCATTTACTGAACTCTGAGGGGAAACACGACACTCCCCCATGGTAGGATTTAACCATCTCCTGGCAGGTCGAGTTTCCCTCTGGCCTCACGCTCTTAAGTGATACAATAGGGAAGGACAAGTTACAATATACACCAAATATACTTAATGATTATATTAATGTACATCAATACACTAAGACACCGCTGGCTGTCAGATGCAAGAGGATAGCCCCCTCCTCCTCCTCCTACCCGTCCCTCCCCACCTCTCCTCTGCCTCACTCCCAACCCCTCCTCTGCCTCCTCCCCGTCCCTCCCCACCCCTCCTCTGCCTCCTCCCCGTCCCTCCCTACCCCTCCTCTGCCTCCTCCCCGTCCCTCCCCACCCCTCCTCCCCACCACTCCTCTGCCTCCTCCCCGTCCCTCCCCACCCCTCCTCCCTACCCCTCCTCTGCCTCCTCCCTACCCCTCCTCTGCCTCCTCCCCACCGTCCTCTGCCTCCCGTCCCTCCTCTGCCTCCTCCCCACCCCTCCTCTGCCTCCTCCCCACCCCTCCTCTGCCTCCTCCCCACCCCTCCTCTGCCTCCTCCCCACCCTCCTCTGCCTCCTCCCACCTCCTCCCCCCCCCTCCTCTGCCTCCTCCCCACCCCTCCTCTGCCTCCTCCCCACCCCTCCTCTGCCTCCTCCCCACCCCTCCTCTGCCTCCTCCCCACCCCTCCTCTGCCTCCTCCCCACCCCTCCTCTGCCTCCTCCCCACCCCTCCTCTGCCTCCTCCCCCCCTCCCCCCCCCACCCCTCCTCTGCCTCCTCCCCACCCCTCCTCTGCCTCCTCCCCACCCCTCCTCCCTCCCCACCCTCCTCTGCCTCCTCCCCACCCTCTCCTCCTCCCCCCACCACTCCTCTGCCTCCTCCCCACCCCTCCTCCCCACCCTCCTCTGCCTCCTCCCCACCACTCCTCTGCCTCCTCCCCACCACTCCTCTGCCTCCTCCCCACCACTCCTCTGCCTCCTCCCCACCACTCCTCTGCCTCCTCCCCACCACTCCTCTGCCTCCTCCCCACCCCTCTGCCTCCTCACTCCTGCAGTCAAGTACTTCACTGGTCCGGAATGCGTTTATCCTGAAGAGAATCCCACAAATACTCGACTCACTTAGATCAGCATCTGAGACATCTAGCCTGATACACCCCTTCCCCTCCCCTCCCCTCACCTTTCCTCCCCACACCTCACTTTCCCTTCTCTCTCACATTTCCCCCTCCCATTTAACACTTCCCCCCCTTCACACCTTCCCTCTCATCATCTCCCCTCCCCCCTCCCTCCCCCCCCACAGCTCTACACAACATAACTGACTGCTCCACCGTTGTTATGGCGACCGTGCTGCAGAGAGAGAGAGAGAGAGAGAGAGAGAGAGAGAGAGAGAGAGAGAGAGAGAGAGAGAGAGAGAGAGAGAGAGAGAGAGAGAGAGAGAGAGAGAGAGCAATGACTGGTTGTAGACTGACTGTCGATGTGTTGAATAGGTGATAGTAAATAAGTACAGTTTAAGGTAAGTCAGTCAGTCAGTCAGTCAGTCAGTCAGTCAGTTAGTTCTCTCTGTCAGGACTAACGCAAGAGCTTTAAGGAGGGAGGGAGGGAGGGAAGAAGCAAGGAGGGAAGAGCAAAAGAGATGAAAAAGGGAGAGAAGGAGAGGTGGCGAATAAAGGGAGAAGGGAAGAAAGGAGAGAGGGAAGAGGGGGGGAAGGAAGAGGGGGGGAGGGAGGGAGAGAGGGAAGAGGGGGGAGGAAAAAGGAGGGAGGGAGGGAGGGAGACAAAGGGGTATAAGCTCCAACACCATCATGAAATACCCCCACCATCCTCCCCCCACCAACCTCCCCCCTCCCCCCACCAACCTCTCTACGCCAACCAGGTCAACCTACAGCCGCTGCCTAGCAACCACCGTGTACCTCTACCGCCCACACACACACACACACACACACACACACCTACACAGACAGACAGACAGACAGACAGCAGTAGGCAGGATAGAGGTAGGCGCCAAGCCGACACTCAGATGAATGGCTCACTCAAGTTACCACAAGACCATGTGAAGCTGCGGCCTGGATAGAGGTGCGGCCTGTATAGAGCTGCTGCTTGTATAGAGCTGCGGCCTGGATAGAGCTACTGCTTGTATAGAGCTGCGGCCTGGATAGAGGTGCGGCCTGTATAGAGCTGCTGCTTGTATAGAGTTGCGGCCTGGATAGAGCTACTGCTTGTATAGAGCTGCGGCCTGGAGGCCCTGGATAGAGGCGGCCTGTTATAGCTGCTGCTACTTGTATAGAGTTGCGGCCTGGATAGAGCTACTGCTTGTATAGAGCTGCGGCCTGGATAGAGGTGCAGCCTGTATAGAGCTGCTGCTTGTACAGAGCTGCGGCCTGGATAGTCATTTTCCGCCAGACCCATGTACTAACGAGGCCCATGTCCTAACAAGACCCATGTCCTAACGAGGCCCATGTCCTAACAAAACCCATGTCCTAACAAGACCCATGTCCTAACGAGGCCCATGTCCTAACAAGACCCATGTCCTAACGAGGCCCATGTCCTAACAAAACCCATGTCCTAATGAGGCCCATGTCCTAATGAGACCCATGTCCTAATGAGGCCCATTTCCTAATGAGGTCCATGTCCTAACAAAACCCATGTCCTAATGAGGCCCATGTCCTAACAAGACCCATGTCCTAATGAGACCCATGTCCTAACGAGACCCATGTCCTAATGAGGCCCATGTCCTAACGAGACCCAATGTCCTAACAAGACCCAATGTCCTAACAAGACCCATGTCCTAACAAGACCCATGTCCTAATGAGGCCCATGTCCTAACAAGACCCATGTCCTAATGAGACCCATGTCCTAACGAGACCCATGTCCTAACAAGA
>CAUDMG010001625.1:212500-222500 GCA_958450375.1 Homarus gammarus | reverse complement strand
TCTAGCCTAATGACACCCTAATCTAACCTAATGACACCCTAATCTAACCCAATCACACCCTAATCTAACCCAATCACACCCTAATCTAGCCTAATGACACCCTAATCTAACCTAATGACACCCTAATCTAACCTAATCACACCCTAATCTTTCCCAATCACACCCTAATCTAGCCTAATGACACCCTAATCTAACCTAATGACACCCTAATCTAACCCAATCACACCCTAATCTAACCCAATCACACCCTAATCTAGCCTAATGACACCCTAATCTAACCTAATGACACCCTAATCTAACCTAATCACACCCTAATCTTTCCCAATCACACCCTAATCTAGCCTAATGACACCCTAATTTAACCTAATCACACCCTAATCTAACCCAATCACACCCTAATCTAACCTAATCTGGCGGGTGTAGGATGGTGGGTGTAGGACGCTGGCCAGGTGTAGGACTCTGGCGGCGGGCAACATTACCATAATAATCACCTGACCCCCCCCCCCCCCCACGGTCCCTCCTCACGCTCCTCACGCTCCTCCTGAATATATAAGGTTCCTACGATAAATCATTTCCCCTTAATGATGAACAGGTAAGACGCCGGGGCATCAACAGGTAAGAAACGCCGGGGCATCAACAGGTAAGAGACGCCGGGGCATCAACAGGTAAGAAACGCCGGGGCATCAACAGGTAAGAGACGCCGGGGCATCAACAGGTAAATTCTCAAAAGATTCTAAAAAAAAAAAAAAAAATTCCTCAAAATATTTCTACGATAAATCAATTCTCTTAACTGGACACGTAACTTAAGACTCAACTTAGCCCAAAAAAAAAAAAAAAATAAATAATTAAATAAAATAAATAAATAAAAACTACCTACGATAATTTTTTCTCTTAAATGGATGAAAAAAAAAATTGATATGATCTTTTTTTTTAACTACTGAGACAAAATGGCGATGAAATTAACCTGAGACTGTACCTTGAAGATTCACTTAACCAGAAAATTTGTTGTAGAGGCAAAAGACAGATTCCCAATATTGAGGTAAAAGGTACAGTAGTTACAGTAAGTTTAGTGGAACGTGGGTGCCATCTTTATTTGGGGAGAGAGAGAGAGAGAGAAACACTGTAGCACACAACTCCCCCCCCTCCCCACCCACACCCCCCTCTCTCCCCCCACCCACACCCCCCTCCTCTCTCTCCCCACCCCCCCCCACCCCTCCACATATACCATCAACATACAGAGTTCCACAGATTAATGAACACAAGTGGCACTGGGCCGCTCTGCTCACCTCAGCCAAGAGTAACGAGATAGGTCCCTTTACCGCCAGGCGAAAGACAGATTTAACCCCAGGCTGTCTCAAGGATCCGGGACCAGGGTTGAGAAAGATGTAATGTGAACGAGTCTTGTTTCATCTTAATTAAGGAAGAATTTTACTTGATGTGAAGTTCAGATGGAAGAGTTAATTTCACTTGATTAATTGTGCTAAATGGTTATCTGATTTAATCTAACGCTAACCTAACTTAAGCTAACGGAGGGAGGGAGGAAAGAGACAGCGGGGGGGGGGGGGGGGGGGGGGGGGGGGAAAGGAGGAATAGACAGAGGGAGGGATAGATAGATGGGTGAAACAGATGGATAAGCGAAGAGTAGACAGTAAAATACTCAAAGAAAATAATGAGAGAGAGAGAGAGAGAGAGAGAGAGTCACACATCAGGAACCCACCACCACACCATTGCATAACCCGGGGATAAGAAAAGAAGAAAAAAAACACATATATCCCAAGTTGTTTACAAGTTGGCCAATTTCGAGGCAGCAGGCCCACCGACCCTAATTATAGAAGGGTCGTAAAAACGAGGTGGTCTCGCTAATAACAGGTTATGAAGTGGTGTTGGAGTGTGTGGTGGTGGTGGTGGTGTTAGCCCCTCGTTGTATGCTGGTAAAAGAGAGAGAGAGAGAGAGAGAGAGAGAGAGAGAGAGAGAGAGAGAGAGAGAGAGATTAGTGTCACACTCAGCTCGAGTATTTTCCTTCCACAATGATGACAACGGCCTGGACAAAATAATAATGATGATGATGATGATGGTGTTGGTCTGGAGTAGGATAATGAGTCTAATGATGATGACATGATTACAGTGAGGGGCGAAGGTAATGGTAGAGAGAAGGGGGGGGGAGGGGAGTGGTATGGTGTGATGGTATGGACGGTAATGGGAGCAATAAGGTAATGGTGGGGTTAAGGTATGGTGACTTCTTATGATGATGGGAGAATGGTGGATGAAATACTGTTATGGTGAGTATGTATAGTGATGAGGGAGGAGGAGGATGGATGGATGGATGGATGGATGGAAACTATCCCCTTTTCTCTCTCTCTCTCTCTCTCTCTCTCTCTCTCTCTCACTTTCCAATCAGTGACAGGTGTACGGACAGGTATGACAACCCTTCACTCATTAACACTACACACCTGTGCTGGGGACAGGTGCGTCAAGTCTCACGCCAACATGCCACACACAACTCCCACACTGGACAAATGTACGGTTCATATTTTCCCATTGGACACCTGTAGAGACTGGGACACACACACACACACACACACACTACAACTCCACCAGACATTCCTCTCTTCCTCCTAGACCTCTTCTCCCTCTCTCCCTCCCTCCAAACAGACCTCTCCTCCCTCCCTCCCTCCCTCCAAACAGACCTCTCCTCCCTCCCTCCCTCCCTCCCTCCCAGACCTCCCTCCCTCCCTCCAAACAGACCTCTCCTCCCTCCCTCCAAACAGACCTCTCCTCCCTCCCAGACCTCCCTCCCTCCCTCCAAACAGACCTCTCCTCCCTCCCTCCCTCCCGCCCGCCAGGCCTCCCAGTCGTGGTAACAATCTATGGTTCTCGCCACAAAAAAACAAACAAAAAATATAAAGAGATTCACCAGACGCCCAAGACTATCACGGTGACAAGTGGTGGATAACGCCAGACGCTACTGACTGCTCGTGCTGGCACTGTTTCTAAGGCGTGGGAGGGAAGGGCGACCACGGAAGAGGAGGAGGGAAGGAGGGAGGGGGGGAGGGGGGAGGGAAAGACACACAAGGTACCTACCTCCTGTAACTCCCCTCACAACAGGTAAATGTGGTCCCCCTCCTACTTGCCCCCGCTTCCTCCTCCTCTGCCTCCTCCTCCAACCTTGACCAGATAGCACTCCTCCCCCCCCCCCCTCCAAGGTGATAAATAAAAACCCCTATTCACCTCTACCACAAGGCTGGTTATTGCCGGAGATAAAACCCACGCCACGTAATCCTCACTTATTCCCTTTTATAGCACTATCTTATCCCCTTTTCATAATAGTGTTTACCTCCGGCGAGAGTTGTAAACATTGTGAACTTAAAAGAGGTTTATTTCTTCCTTAAGTCATTTTTTTAAAGGGTCTGTTGTGGTGGTTGTCTGTGGCTCCTGTTCCTCTCTGTTTGGGTAGATCCCCCCCCCCTCCACCCCTCTCTCTCTCTCTCTCCCCCCTTCCCTCTCGTTTCCTCCATCTTGTCACCCCCTCTCCATCTTGTCACCCCCTCTCCATGTTGTCTACCCCTCCTCCATCTTGTCACCCCCTCTCCATCTTGTCTACCCCTCCTCCATCTTGTCACCCCCTCCTCCATCTTGTCACCCCCTCTCCATCTTTTCACCCCTCCCCCATCTTGTCACCCCCTCTCCATCTTGTCACCCCCTCTCCATCTTGTCACCCCTCTCCATCTTGTCACCCCTCCTCCATCTTGTCACCCCTCTCCATCTTGTCACCCCCTCCTCCATCTTGTCACCCCCTCTCCATCTTTTCACCCCTCCTCCATCTTGTCACCCCTCTCCATCTTGTCACCCCTCTCCATCTTGTCACCCCTCCTCCATCTTGTCACCCCTCCTCCATCTTGTCACCCCTCTCCATCTTGTCACCCCTCCTCCATCTTGTCACCCTCCACTGACCCTCTCCATCTTGTCACCCCTCTCCATCTTGTCTACCCCTCCTCCATCTTGTCACCCCTCCTCCATCTTGTCTACCCCTCCTCCATCTCGTCACTCCTCCTCCATCTTGTCACCCCTCTCCATCTTGTCACCCTCCTCCATCTTGTCACCCCTCTCCATCTTGTCACCCCTCTCCATCTTGTCACCCTCGTCACCCTCTCCATCTTGTCACCCCTCTCCATCTTGTCACCCCCTCCTCCATCTTGTCACCCCCTCTCCATCTTTTCACCCCTCCTCCATCTTGTCACCCCTCTCCATCTTGTCACCCCTCTCCATCTTGTCACCCCTCCTCGTCACCTCTCCATCTTGTCACCCCTCTCCATCTTGTCACCCCTCCTCCATCTTGTCACCCCTCTCCATCTTGTCACCCCTCTCCATCTTGTCACCCCTCTCCATCTTGTCTACCCCTCCTCCATCTTGTCACCCCTCCTCCATCTTGTCTACCCCTCCTCCATCTCGTCACTCCTCCTCCATCTTGTCACCCCTCTCCATCTTGTCACCCTTCCTCCATCTTGTCACCCCTCTCCATCTTGTCACCCCTCTCCATCTTGTCACCTCTCCTCCATCTTGTCACCCCTCCTCCATCTTGTCACCCCCTCTCCATCTTGTCACCCCTCCTCCATCTTGTCACCCCTCTCCATCTTGTCACCCCTCCTCCATCTTGTCACCCCTCCTCCATCTTGTCACCCCCTCTCCATCTTGTCACCCCTCCTCCATCTTGTCACCCCTCTCCATCTTGTCACCCCTCTCCATCTTGTCACCCCTCCTCCATCTTGTCACCCCTCCTCCATCTCTCCTCCTCCATCCTAACTCTCACCAACAATCAACAACACCTTCACAAATCCCCCCTCCCCCCCCCCCCTCTCTCTCTCTCAGACCATCAACACATCAGAAACCGCGGCGCATTTTCTTTATCCCTTTTCTTGGCAGCTTTCATAGTAGACTAAACACTTCCTCCCTCTCTCTCTCTCTCACATTCTCTCTCTTTCTCTCTCACACACACATAGTACTCTCTCTTTTTTTCATTGTCTCACACACACACAATCTCTCTCTCTCTCTCTCTCTCTCTCTCTCTCTCATCCCAGGGTTCTCAAGACAGCCTAAGATAAATACCCCACGTCAGATGTGATGTGGGATCCCTACTGTACATAATCTATTTCAGGGGCATACAGTGGCTATAACAACTGAACTAGGGCTCGACCCCCCCCCCCCCCCCACCCCAGTGAACGGAGGAACGAGCCATTGATCCTTAATTAGAGTTAGGTGTTCTTACAAGGATTATTACCATTTGTATATTTTTTAATGAATCGAAAATCATCCATGATATTATTAGCCATTAGGGCGGTTGGTCTGTTCTCTGTTACTTAGTTATGACCTTTATTGTCTAGTGTTAGTGCAGGTTAGGTTAGGTCAGGTTAAAGTTAGGTTAGGTCAGGTTAAAGTTAGGTTAGGTCAGGTCAGGTTAGGTTTGGTTAGGTTAGGGTTACGTCAGGCTAGGTTAGGTCAGGTTAGGTTTGGTTAGGTTAGGGTTAGGTCAGGTTAGGTTAAAGTTAGGTTGGGTCAGGTCAGGTTAGGTTTGGTTAGGGTTACGTCATGTTAGGTTAGGTAAGGTGAGGTTAGGGTACGGTGATTCAGGGCTATAGGGTTTCGGGTTGAGAAGGAGGCAGTAAGGGTGTGGGTACGGTTCTTAGGCGTTGTTGCTAACCGGAGGAGGAGGAGGGCGTGACGGTGGAGGAGGAGATAGAGGTGGAAGATGTGGAGAGAGAAATAGGAGGTAGTGGAGGGCGTGACGGAGGAGGAGGAGGTGGTGTGGGTCACGATAACCCCGCCAGATATTGCCTAAATAACTCTTCCCATCACCGCCCCTCATAAATCACCCTGGACATGTGTTCCTGTCTCTCTCTCTCTCTCTCTCTCTCTCTCTCACACACTCTAAACTGTCTCTCTCTCTTTCTCTACTTAACACACACACACACACACCGCGAGAAAGGCGTGTACTGGGTGTCTACAAAGTCCCTTGATGTTTAATATTGGAGGGCCTGGCGTGCCGGGGCGAGTGACGCAACGCAGTAAACAGAGCCACCCGACACGGACCGTAAACACACAATTGACTTAATAGAGACAGAGTGGACCGGATGTACTCACTTAGGTAACCTGATTAACTTGAGTCTTAAATGATCTCTATAAGGGTAAGACAATTATAAGGTACTGATACTATTACCAAGTGTATGTTAATAATAATAATAATAATAATAATAATAATAATAATAATAATGATAATGATAATAATAATAATAATAATAATAATAATAAATAAATAATAATAATAATAATAATAATAATAATAAATAATAATAATAATAATAATAATAATAATATAATAATAATAATAATAATAATAATAATAATAATAATAAATAATAATAATAATAATAATAATAATAATAATAAAATTGGAATAGTTTAGTTTAACAAATTTATTGGCAGAGCTTGTAGTACAGTTTGCCTATTCTGAGTAATTCAGTCAGGTCTTGACACTGAGGGTGGTATCACTTCTCACTGTCACGCAGGACAGAGGTTCATACACAAAGAAATACATCATATTCATTAACAACTATAAATGTATAGAGGTCAGATTCATATGGATAATGTCACTGTTCACTGCCATGCAGGACAGAGGTTCGTACACAAAGATTTGCATCATATTCATTGACAGTACATATACATATATGTAAACACACACACACACACATATACATACATATGCGTATATACATACACATATACATGTACACGTACATATACATGCACACACGCACACATACATACATATACGTCGGTCAGATTCATGTGGGTAATGTCACTTTTCACTGCCATACAGGACAGAGGTTCGTACACAAAGAATGCATCATATTCATTGACACTATATATAGGTCAGATTCATGTGGGTAATGCCACTGTTCACTGCCACGCAGGACAGAGGTTCGTACACAAAGAAGGAAATACATCACATTCACCAGCAGCATATATGGGTCAGTGGATCACATACATTGGAGTCATATTCTAGTTGAAGACTAATCAGTGTGGGCTAGCAAATTTGGGATAAACAGCAAGAATGTCCTCAAGCACACCTGATTCAATGAAGTAATTACATAGTTCAAGATACAGTAAGTCAGGTGGCCTGAAGTCTTTGACAGTGTCACATTCAATAATATAGTGTTCAAGTGTATGCTTTAAAGGTTTATCACAAAGTTTACATGCTGAGTGTTCCGGTATGGGTACAGCGTTACTAACTTGCCAGATGTGTCTGTATCCTATTTCTGTGTATTAGGCAGTAGGTAAGTCCAAGCAAGGAACACGTGTTGAGGTCTAGTCCCGGGGAGAGAGAGAGAGAGAGAGAGAGAGAGAGAGAGAGAGAGAGAGAGAGAGAGAGAGAGAGAGAGAGAGAGAGAGAGAGACTCTTACCTACTCTAGTCATCAGCCGAGTCATCAAAATTCTCACCTGAAAAAATAAAAAAATAAAACTATGTCAAACAAATTAATAATTAACAAAAGACATAAAAAAAAATTAACAGACAGACATATACACCTGCACCACACACCTGTTCTGCCACACACACACAGCTCATCAATTTCCTTTCACTCTATTGGCCAGCTGTCAGACGAAGCACCCAGCCCAACCAAGCCAAAACCCCCCAGAACCGACCTAGCCACACCCTCCCACGATCCCCCTCTCTCCCCCACCCTTCCCTCCCCCGACCCCCCCCCTCCCTCCCCTCTCCTACAATACTCATCACCCCTTGAGTCTCGGGTAAAGGGGATGTGTATAATGTATGTATACTGGACTCACCTTTCATACAACAAAAGATGTGTATAAATAGTGTGCCCAAGTATACAAGGATTGGATTGGGTTTTTCAAAGACCATGGAATTTTCAATGATTCGACCCGATTCTGAAAAATTGTGAATCTTTTACGAATCATTGCCAATCGCATATGTACGAATCTTTTACGAATCATTACTAATCACTACTGTACGAATCATTACTAATCACTACTGTACGAATCTTTTACGAATCATTACCAATCGTTCGAATCTTGAGGAATTTGGACCCAACACTGGGAACACCGAAGAATAAAAAAAGGTTGGTGGAAATTGTTTTATCTCAAAACTGGTTTACTTAACAAGTTTATCACTGACCCCCTCACCCCACACCCCACCCCCACACCTCACCTACACCCCACCCCCACACCTTACCCACACCCCTAAGTGTACCCTGGACTCTGGTGGATCTTTGGACTCCAGTGATCCATGGACTCTTGGGTGAACTATGGACTATGAGTGTGTACCATGGCCTCTTGTGTACTCTGAACTCTTATGTACTCTAGACTGAGTGTATCATGAACTCTGGTATACCTGGACGAGAGAGAGAGAGAGAGAGAGAGAGAGAGAGAGAGAGAGAGAGAGAGAGAGAGAGAGAGAGAGAGAGCAGTCCTAGCATCCCTTTCCTAGTCTTTCTTTCGTGTTTAGTTGTCTTGCCGCCTCCTCCTCCTCCTCCTCCTCCTCTTCCCCTTCCTTCTTCTTCACCCCTCCCTCCTCCTCATAATCCTCTACGTCTTCCTCACGCACACGCTCACAAATATACACACACACACACACACACACACTTTCCCCTCCTCCTAACAATATCCCCAAAGAGGAACTAGAACTGAAAATATGAAAGCACCATTATGATACACAAACCCACCTACCCAACCTTACCCACCCCACTCCACACCAACCCAACCCACCCCATCCTACCCCAACCCACCCCATACCACCCCAACCCACCTCCCCCTACTTGTGGGTGAGGCAAGTAAGAGTATGTAACAGGATCTCAACTTCACGTTACTCATTCATAATTCCCAACAAGGACTTCGGCTGTCTGGTTAATATTCAACTCTCGTCTCTCTTTTCCTTTCACTAAAATTTCTTTCTTTCTTTCTTTCTTTTTGTTAGAGTTTGGGGTGTATGGTTTGACCTGACCTGACCTGGCCTGACTTGAATTGATCTGAACTACCTATCATGTCGTGACTTACCTATTAAATCCTGTCCTTTTTACCTACTGACCTGACCTGACCTTACTTGACCTGACTTGACCTAACCTACCTGACCTAAACTGATCTACCTATCCTGGCTTATCTATCAAATCCTGTTTTACCTAACCTAACCTAACCTAACCTTACCCTGACACTTTAGGAGAATTTAGTACATACAGGTACTTTAATTAACTCTCTCTCTCTCTCTCTCCACAATAAAGTTACTACTTATTTAATAAATGCCACCTCCTGACAGTACTGGGTCGCTCCTGACATCATGACGGATTAACCTAACCTAACTTAACCTCTTAGTAATATTAAATACCTCCTCATGATGCAACAATAATGATGGTAGTAATGATGATGATGATGACGATAATAATAATAATAAATAAATACTACAATAATAATAATAATAACAATAACAATAAATAACAAAAGTAAATAACAATAACAATACCCTACAGAACCACATTATCACAAAGGTTCCTCAATGTAAACAAACCACAAGTTACACGGGAGAGATACTGGACCTTCAACATGGGGAGGGGAGAGGGGGGGGTGAGGGGGGAGGGGAGGGGGAGATGGTGAGAGGAGAAGAGGGTTGGGGTAGGTGGAAGAAGGGAGAGATGGGTGGGTAGGAGGAAAGGGGGTGGGGAGAGGACGGGGGAGGAAAGGGGGTGGGGAGATGAGGGGGAGGAAAGGGGGTGGAGAGAGGAGGGGGGAGGAATGGGGGTGGAGAGAGGAGAGGGGAGGAATGGGGGTGGAGAGAGGAGAGGGGAGGAATGGGAGTGGGGAGAGGAGAGGGGGAGGAAAGGGAGTGGGGAGAGGAGGGGGGAGGAAACAGTTGCGTGTGCCTCAAGACAGTGAGTGGCACTGTGTGATTAAGTGACATTGATGCACCCTTCCTCGCTCTCTCATCTCCCCACCCA
>CAUDMG010001625.1:70000-207500 GCA_958450375.1 Homarus gammarus | reverse complement strand
CACAGGTGTCGAACAGTATGCACCTGTGTACACCCCCCCCCCCCCTGCCCTTACCTGAACGCTATCTCACCAAACGTGTTGATCAGCTAACCTAACCTAACCCATCCTAACTTAACCTATCCTAACTTGTCCTATCCTAACCAAAACTAACCTAACTTAACCTAACAAAACCTAACTTCATCCTAAATAAATCCTAACTTACCTAATCTATCCTAACTTACGTAACGTAACGTAACCTAACCTAACCTAACCTAACCTAACCTAACCCACTCCCTAGATACAACTTGTGTTTTGATATGGCCTTACTGGGTCAAGGTGAAGTCACGGTAAGTTAAGATAAGGGCAGGAAGGGTGGGTTGGGTGGGTTGAGGTGGTATGGAGGGGGTGAGTGAGGTCAAGGTAAGGGCAAGCAGAGTCAAGGAGGCAGGTTAAAAAGACCCCATGCCATTAGAACTGGGGCCCAATAGGACATTGAGATCCATAGAATTGAGACGGAATCTAAATGGCTTAACAACCATCCCCACCACCACGTCAGAACCCCCACCCCCCCAACGTCAAAACCACCCTACTACCCCAAAACCCCAGGACCCTCCCCCCACACTCGACAGCCAGCCGGGTTCGTTTTGGCCTCATGCACCTTGAGTCCCCGGCAGTAATAACCCTGACCTAATTGATTACAGGATAGCCAGCCGTACTCAGCAGCTGGCTCCCATGCCCTCTTTAACCCCTTGAGTACGATGTCTTAGCCACCATGAGTACGATGTTTTAACCCCTTGAGTACGATGACTTAACCCACCCTTGAATACAATAACCTAACCCACCCTGAGTACAATGAACACTCAAGTCATTGTATTCAAGGGGTTAAGATTATTTTGGGAAGGTCAATTTTTATTATATTTATTTAAAGGTGTTTTCAGGGCAATTAGCTACAGGTAAATTTCTCTCACTCTCTTCCCTGGACCAGTTTCATCATATCTCTCTCTCTCTCTCTCTCTCTCTCTCTCTCTCTCTCTCTCTCAACATGCACTGATCTACGGGTGACAGCAACAACATCTTCTCAGGGTACTAGGCAGTGTTGTAAGAGGAAGGAAACACGCAAGTGGTGCCCTTACATGGTGACTGTGTGGGTGAAAACTCTTGCCCTCCCTTCATCTACCTATTCCTCCCTCCTTCTATCCCTATTAACGTTCCTTCCCTCCATACCTCCCTATTAATTATATACCTATCCTCCATCTCTTCCTCCTTCCATACCTCTCTCTTCCCTTACTTCTCTACCTTCCATCTAATCCTTTCGCTCCCCTTCTCTCCCTTCCTTTGCCTCCCCCCTCCCCCTTCCAGTGGGCACAAAGGCTTCGAATGATGGGCCAGTAGAGAGAAAATTTAGGAAGGTTTGTTTGTTCAGTGTAGCAGTATTGTCTCTTAGTAATGTGCGTGTGGTGTGTGTGTGTGTGGTGTGTGTGGTGTGTGTGTGGTGGCCAGCTGTGCACCGGAGCAGGAAGGTGTTAAGCAACCCCCCCCCCCCCCCACCTGACTGTCTGGGGTGACTGGTACATTAGTGTCTGGATGACTGGTTAAGCGGCCGAATGTCTAGCTGGGTGAGTGGCTGTCTGGATTACTGTCTAGCTTGGTGATTGGATACCTGACAGAGAGTGAGTGAGTGAGTGTGTGTGTGTGTGTGTAAAATAATAATGAAGACAAGGAAGACCCACCTAGGACGGGGGAGGAGGAGGAGAGGTAAGGAGGGGTGAGGAGGAGAGGTGAGGAGGAGGAGGAGGTGAGGCATGAGTAACGGTGTTCTAATAAAAAAAAAGATAAGATGACCCGGTGGACGAAGAGCTTCACCCCACCCCACCCCCCCTGAGGTACACCTGCCCCTCCCCCTTTCCTTCCCCCCTCCTCTCCTTCTCCTTCTCCCCCATCTCCCTCTCCTTCCCCTGCCTTGTCCACCCCTGCTCTCTCTCTCTCACACACACACACACATCTTCCAGCGGCCAAAACAGCTCCACCCAGCCCCAGGTTTTAATATTAAATTAGAGCTGCAGAAGTTAAGTTTCCAGCCGCTAGTAATGACTTTAGTGAGACCCGGAGAGTGTCAGGGGTGATGGTGGTAGTGGTGATGGTGGTAGTAGTAATGGTGGTGGTGATGGTGGTAGTGGAGGTTGATTCATTGCATCATGTGTCATCCAGCTGTGGAACTTGAGCCGCCATGAAGCACCGGCCCGCACGCCCCACCCCCTCTTGCTGCTCCACCCCCACCCCCCTCTTCTGCTGCTCCACCCCCACCCCCCTCTTCTGCTGCTCCACCCCCACCCCCCCTCTTCTGCTGCTCCACCCCTACCATCCCTCCCCTGTTGCTCCACCCCCACCCCCCTCTTCGGTTGCTTCACCCCTGCCATCCCTCCCCTGTTGCTTCACCCCACCTCCCCCCAGACTGGTGAATGATCCAAACTACAGCTACACATATCAAGATGTTTGGACTAGACCACCTGTACAAAGTTGAGACGCAACAGCGCTTCCTGCCACCCTGGCGGACAGTTCCCTTCGATATCACAATACCGACATATCCGCCTTAATAATGAATTATACAAATCATTTATGTCCAACACACTGCCCGAGTGAGAGCTCTTGAACACATGCACACTCTACAGACTGATGATTGTATCACACAGACCATCTACACTGATGGGTCTCTTAACACCGCCTGTCGGAGGGCTGGAAGTGCTATTGTTGTGACTCAACCTGACGGTAATATAATTGAGAAAGGAGTTAGAATTAACAACTGGGCATCCACTCTACAAACTGAATTAGTTGCCATATTCACAACTATTCAATTCATTGAAACCACTGTCACTGACAGTCTCATCATCACTGACTCTCTATCCTCACTACTTGCACTTGACACCCTCAACTCAAGTTGTCACGCTCTTGTCTCTGAAGCCAGACACAAATATGCGTACCTTGTTGACCGGGGTGCCAAGATCAAACTGTTGTGGATCCCCTCTCACATAGACCTCAAAGAACATAACAGAGTTGATGCCCTCGCCAAACTCGCGTCTAACAAAGACACTGTTGAATACAATCTGGATCTGTCAAAAAGAACCCTTAAAACTGTAATTAGGAAAGAACTTATTGATGAATTTGACGCAAGTAGACAAGTGCCAACAGGCACTAGTCGATCAATAGTTTACCATGATGAGATGTCTCAAGTGAAACATGTATATGGAGCAAGTAACAAGATCACTAGATTACAAGATGTTGTAACCGCTAGATTAAGGTTAGGATATAAGTACCTCTGGCAGTATGTTCCTCAAGCAGATGTAAACAAAACTAAATGTAAAGTGTGTGTGGCCATACATATGGCCACACACTCCAACACTACGTCCTCGACTGTGTGAAGATAGAGCCTTTTAGGGACAGGTCCAAGCACACTGTGTGTGAAATGGCACAACACTTCATCTCTAATGGCAAGATAGCCGACATATTAAGATTGTATCCACTTTTTTGCACTTAGTAACTATATCAGTTCTCATGTATAGAACAAACACACAATGTGCTTGAACACCTCTCACGCATATGTGAATAACAAAGTGTGAGGCCAGACATACTGCCTCACACTACTGTACTCACGCAGTTGTGAATAAGTTACCCTTTATGTTTTGAACTAAACAAAAAATTTATTTGAAATACTGTTTAAAATTCAGTGCCATAATGTCCTGACCACGGGGGTTAATTATTCTGGTCCCTTTGTAAACTCTACTCTGTAATCCTTTTGCGCTACCTCTCACAGGATGAGTGTGGGGTGCACAATAAACTAGCCGCTGCAAGCGACAAAATTCAAAATTCAATTCCACCCCCCACCCCCTCCTCTTACTACACCACCCCCCTGCTGCTCCACCCCACGCCCCTCCTGCTGCCCCACCCCCCCTCTTACTACACCACCCCCCTGCTGCTCCACCCCACGCCCCTCCTGCTGCCCCACCCCCCTCCTGCTGCACATCCCCATCCCCTTCCTGCTGCACATCCCCACTCCCTCCTGCTGATTCACCTCCACCACCCCTTCCTGCTCCTACTGCACCTCCACCACCCCTTCCTGCTCCTACTGCACCTCCACCACCCCTTCCTGCTCCTACTGCACCTCCACCACCCCTTCCTGCTCCTACTGCACCTCCACTACCTCTTCCTCCACATCCTCCATCCTGGTGTGAGGGATAAGATGAGTCAGTGAGTTCACCAAGGTCCTGACACATCACCAACAGCATAGCAACCAGACACTGTGGCAACCAGGCGCTGTCGTTAGCCCTGGACTGTGGCAACCAAACACCATGGCAACCACCTCCCACCCCCGTCATACCTTCGCTTCACCCTAAGACGATAAAGGTGACGTGTACAGTACCAGGGTGACGTGTATAGTACAAGGGTGACGTGTATAGTACCAGGGTGACGTGTACAGTACCAGGGTGACGTGTATAGTACCAGGGTGACGTGTACAGTAACAGGGTGACGTGTATAGTACAAGGGTGACGTGTATAGTACAAGGGTGACGTGTATAGTACAAGGGTGACGTGTACAGTACCAGGGTGACGTGTATAGTACAAGGGTGACGTGTATAGTACAAGGGTGACGTGTACAGTACCAGGGTGACGTGTACAGTACCAGGGTGACGTGTATAGTACCAGGGTGACGTGTATAGTACCAGGGTGACATGTATAGTACCAGGGTGACGTGTATAGTACCAGGGTGACGTGTACAGTACCAGGGTGACGTGTATAGTACCAGGGTGACGTGTATAGTACCAGGGTGACATGTATAGTACCAGGGTGACGTGTACAGTACCAGGGTGACGTGTATAGTACCAGGGTGACGTGTATAGTACCAGGGTGACGTGTACAGAACCAGGGTGACGTCATCTAATCTACCTGAACAAGACCAACGGAAGGAGAGGCGACAGGCAACCGGATGGGTGTGACAGACAGACAGACAGAGCAGACAGAGCAGACAGAGCAGACAGGAAAAAAAAAAACCCCCTCTCTGTGGTGTAATATAAATGACGTGTCCCGAGTCCTTCCTCCTCAAGACACTTACGAACTGTTTGCCTTGAATTAAACCACTAAACTAACAATCCAAAATGGCGGAAAAACGACACCAAGACTCTAGATCACCTCCCCCCCCCCCGCCCCCTTAGTGACAGTTAAAAGACGTAGTTTATTTTTTATACAGAGTCGTGGAAAAGTTTGTGTGATATAATTAGTAATATTACTGGTGTTAATTTGACGTCTCTCTCTCTCTCTCTCTCGTCCCCTCGCCCTCTTCTTCCTCCTCCCCCTGGGTATTTTTCTCCCCTCTCTCAGTTCTCTGTTTGTCTGTAATTCTTATTTTATTCTCCATCTCTCAATTTTTATCTAATTATCTGGTGTGTGTGTGTGTGTGTGTGTGTGTGTGTGTGTGTCTGTGTGTGTGTGTGTGTGTGTGCCAGATGACAACCCCTCTTACACCACTCCCACTCATTAACCTTTCTACCTCCCACTTTAATCTCTTCCCCCTCACAGTCCTCCTTCCCCCCCTCACCCTCTCTCTCCCTCCCTCACCCTCCACCTTCAGCCTCTCACAACCTCCCTTCAGAGAGATAAAAGCACATACACTGAAGGATGCTGAGTACGTACACACACACACACACCTCATGTAAGTTTCTCCCTACTTACCCCCCCCTTATGTAGGTACACCCTTCCCCCCTCCATTCCCTACGCTGGTTGCATTAGTGTATGGGGTGTGGGTGTGTAGTGTCGTGGGAGTGTTGTGGTGTGGGTTGGTGTGTTGTGGTGTGGGTTGGAGTGTTGTGTGGTGATGCCGTGGGTTGTGGCGTGGGTTGGTGTGTTGTGGTGTGGGTTAGTGTGTTGTGGTGTGGGTTAGTGTGTTGTGGTGTGGGTTGGAGTGTTGTGTGGTGATGCCGTGGGTTGTGGCGTGGGTTGGTAAGACACATAACTAGAGATAAACAACAAACTCACCATCTGACACCCAGGTAAACAACAACAACAGCAGCACAGCCTTCCTACCTAAAACAAAACAAAACAACCGATTAGTACCATCGTAAACAAATATATCTAGCCCACCTCTCTCTCTCTCTCTCTCTCTCTCTCCATTAACGTGTGTGTGTGTGTGGTACTCAGGTGGGTGTACAGGTACGCACCACAACATCAATATAACGTGTAAAATGTAGGATATTGATTGCGAATATGACCGTCTCCTGACCCCCTCTCTCTGACGCGACACACACACACACACACACACACACACACACACACTGCTAGATTACAAATATATTTTACCTGCTGATCTTATAATAATAATAATAATAATAATAATAATAATAATAATAATAATAATAATTAAAGTAACTAATAGTAATAATAAAATACATAATCTATTTCTGCAACAACAACTACCACCACCACCACACCACAACAACCACCACCACCACACAACAACTACCACTACCACCACCACCACCACACCACAACTACCAACACCACCACACCACAACAACCACCACCCTCATACCTCATCAAATCGTGCTCGTGGAAGAGGTGAGTCAGCTGAGTGTAAGGGCTGTGATTGGTCAAATGGCCCCTAACCTAACCTAACTTAACTTAACCTAACCTAACCTAACCTTAACCTAATTACTGGAATTGGGGGACCAGTCAAAATAGCTCCCAATCCCGCTCTACCTGTCTTATGACTGGGGCCCTGTCATAATGGGGCCCCCAATCTTAAGAGCACTGGGGTCCAACTAATCTGGGGTTGGGGGTGGTGGTGTGGGGGGTGGTGGTGTGGGGTGAGGAGGGGTGGGGTGGGGTGGGGTGAGGAGGGGTGTGGTGAGGAGGGGTGAGGAGGGGTGGGGTGAGGAGGGGAGGGGTGGGGAGGGGGTGGTGAAGGGGGGTGGTGGGGAAGAGGGATGGTGGGGTGGGGGGGATGGTGGGGTGGGGGGGATGGTGGGGTGGGGGGGGGAATGTCGTGCTTGTAGTTCCGGTTGAGATGTGGTGGGTATTTATTTATATAATGTGGCGCAGCGGCAATGAAGGAGTCCTTGCTTGTCTGCTTGTACGCCTGCCTGCGGGGGGTGAGTAATGTGTTTGGGTGTACAGGCACGGTGCGTCCTGCTGCCAACTGTCTGTCTGTCTGTCTGTGTGTCTGTCTGTGTGTCTGTCTGTCTGTCTGTCTGTGTGTGTCTGTCTGTCTGTCTGTGTGTGTCTGTCTGTCTGTCTGTCTGTGTGTCTGTCTGTCTCTGTCTGTGTGTCTGTCTGTCTGTCTCCACGTCTACTCATCACATTGATCAATATAAGAGTGAAGTCTGGTGCCACGTCATTACCTCTTCCTCTCATCACACACACACACACACACACACACACACAGACAGACAGACAGACAGACAGACACACACACACACACACACGGAGTACAATACGCAATACACACTAAACAATGTCTCATAATAGTAATCGGTATCAACCCCACACAAACGGTCATCCTCCCCCCACACCGATCATACCCCACCCCTCCCCCCACACCGATCATCCCCCACCCCTCCCCCCACACCGATCATCCCCCACCCCTCCCCCCCACACCGATCACATCCCCCACCCCTCCCCCCCACACCGATCACATCCCCCACCCCTCCCCCCACACCGATCATCCCCCACCCCTCCCCCCCACACCGATCATCCCCCACCCCTCCCCCCCACACCGATCACATCCCCCACCCCTCCCCCCCACACGCTAAAAGCAGTGAACACACCAAGGATTTCACTGGCAGACAGCCTGTGGCCACCCAACACACCTGGCGTCCCCCCGGCAAGTTTGGCAACAAGACACAAGAACAAATAAAAATCGGCCTAAAATTCTAACAGCTGTGCTACTGTCAGCCACTGAGAGCCACACACACACACGGGTCAGTCTTCACGAGATAATATATTTGTGGCGGTGTAGTAAGGCGTTCGGGACGGGAAGCAGTTCGGGAGGAATACTGCTTAACCACCACCACCACCACCACCTCTTCTTCCTTTACCGACCTTCTGATTCAACCTTGATCTTGAGGCAACAGAGACGGAAATAAATCACTTCAGGCCACTGCTGTTATTCTATGTACACACACACACACACACACACACACACACACACACACACACATATACACACACACACACACACTGCTAATACCGACGTGTCTCACAGCTCATATAGGTTAGGTGTTATTTACCCCTGAAGTACGATACCCCCCTCCCAAGACAATCACAATCCCCACCCAAGAGAATCACAACACCCCCCCCCCCACAGAGAATCAAGAATTACCCCTGTGAGTATAATAGCTTGACCCCTGAAGTATAATGACTTAATTCCTTGCATACGATGTCCTAAGTGTTTAACCCTTTGAATACGATGACCTGTCCTCTTCAATACGATGGCTTCACCCTCTTGAGTACAATGTGTTAAACCTTTGAGTACTATGTATTAGCATTTTGAGAACGATGTTTAACCAATGAGTACTTTAAATTAACCTGTTCAGTACATGGCTTAACCCTTTGAGTACGTCGGCATAGCTGTCGGGGGGGGGGGGGGAGGGGGGTAACTTCAGGTGTCGGTACGTCACAGTAAATATCAATAATTTATGTATGTCTTGTGATTGTGGTGGAGAGGGTGGTAGTGGTGGTAGAGATGGTGGTAGAGGTGGTGGAGAGGGTGGTAGTGGTGGTAGAGAGGGTGGTGGTGGTGGTAGAGATGGTGGTAGTGGTGATGGAGAGGGTGGTAGTGGTGGTAGAGAGGGTGGTAGTGGTGGTAGAGAGGGTGGTAGTGGTGGTAAAGAGGGTGGTAGTGGTGGTAGAGAGGGTGGTAGTGGTGGTAGAGAGGGTGGTAGCGGTGGTAGAGAGGGTGGTAGTGGTGGTAGAGAGGGTGGTAGTGGTGGTGGAGAGGGTGGTAGTGGTGGTAGAGGGGGTGGTAGTGGTGATAGAGAGGGTGGTAGTGGTGGTAGAGAGGGTTCTGGTGGTGGTAGAGGGGGTGGTAGTGGTGGTAGAGGGGGTGGTAGTGGTGGTAGAGAGGGTGGTAGTGGTGGTAGAGAGGGTGGTAATGGTGGTAGAGAGGGTGCATGAAATACAATGGGTGGAGATGACAGGAAACGGTGTAAATATTGAATCCACGTGACGCCTCAATTCCTAGCACACACACACACCTCTGGCAGATATGTGACGCTGCTAACTGTAATGTGACGGCCTATGGTGTGATGTGACGCCCCAGAGAGCAAGATAAGACTAAAAACAGCCGACCTGCCACCCACTATAGCCGCCCCACCACCCCCACACTATACCACCCTGTTACTCACTAGCCAGCTATCCCTCCACCCACCAGCCGCCCACAATACAAGGCTAATATTTGGGTTAGGTTAGGTTGGGTCAAGTTAGGTTAGGTTAGGTAAGAATGGGTGAGGTTAGGTTAGGTTAGCGTTTGTTATGATGTTCAAATTAAATGAGTTATTGTTCTAACCCCCCCCCCCCCCCGACAATAACACACCGACTACCAATTGTTCACGTCATGGTCGGACCTCCCTGCCACCTCACCCGACTTCCATGAGTGACACCCTATAATTGGAAGCCTTCACCCGACCACCGCCGACTTATTTCCCCCGACAATGAAGATTTATTTATCTATTGCGAATATCTGAAGTTAACATCTATCACTACTGAATTTCATGCATGCACACACACAGAATTTACTACTTCATTTGGGAAAGGAATGGAACCAGTGTTGAATAGTGATGAACAGTGCTTAAGGCAGTGAAAAACAACTCGGCAGTTACAGTTGAGTCTTACCCGAGCTAACCTTCACAGTGATGTCCCAGGTACCCAGTGATGTTTCCCCTGAGACTCCACGATGGGGAGGCCTGGGACCACACCTCAGTGAGTGGGGTCCTGTGACCACGTGGTGTCCCCAAGATGCTACGACACCACGTAGTGAATGAGTTGCTACAGCATCATGTGAAGTTCCTCATAACACCATCTGTGAGGGAATTACTACGCCATGTGATGCCCCTCATAACACCATCTGTGAGGGAATTACTACGCCATGTGATGCCCCTCATAACACCACCTATGAGGGAACTACTACACCACGTCAAGCCCCTCATAACACCACCTGTGAGGGAACTACTACACCACGTGTCTGCTGCTCAACACCTCAGCTCACATGATCTACGTGTGTAAACATTAATCTGTATGTTCACTGTATGTTCCTTTACCTTTCTCTAATGAAGGCTTTTGTTAAACAACCAATGTATGTAGTAAGTCATTTATGTCCAATGTATATTTTCAACCTTCGGGCTGCAAACTTTTTCAATAAACCGTTAATTATTATTATTATTATTATTATTATTATTATTATTATTATTATTATTACACGCACACAATTAAACTATCATTCCCTTCACCTAAACTACCCTAACTAACATATAGACATTGTAAATTACTTAAACAAAACAATACAGGAGTTTCTTAATATAATACCACTCTTATTTAAGTAAAAAAAAAATAATAATAATAATCTAAAAGAACTTAATCTAATAAAAACGTGTATTTTTTTCCTCACATTAACAACTTAAGTTATGACGTCTATTGTAATCCAGCCTAGAAGGATCGAACACATTGATGAGAGGGATGGCCTAAGTCGAAGTCAACGCCACGAGCAATGTTTCGAACGTCAGACGAACACTACAGCTGGACTAGACTGGGTTATCATCACTATTATTCTTGTTGTTGTTTCTCCTCGTTTCCACTACCCACTCTGACCTACCCACCCTGACCTACCCACTCTGACCTACCCACCCTGACCTACCCACTCACCATCCATTCACTACCCATATTTACCTGATAGATAGATCACACAGACGTAATATAGACAGCAAAAAAATATGGATAGATAGAAAAACAGACAGGCAGACACAGACATACATAAACAGATAGATAGATGGATAGACAAACGGACAGAGATAGCTAGCTAGATAGATGGATAGACAGAGATAAATAATAAAATGTTTCACCAACACCGCCACCACACACTGCCCAGTCTGACAGTATAACCAACATATCTTCTTTAATGTAACCTCTTTCCACACCCCCGCCCCTCCTAGCTACCCCCTCACCCCCCTCCTAGCAACCCCCTCACCCCTCCTAGCTACCCCCTCACCCCTCTCCTAGCTACCCCCTTAATACCTCTTCCTAGCTATCCTCCTAACCCTATCCCTACTCCCGTCCTGACCCAAAGAAGTGAGAGTGGAGTGTCAGGTACAGCAGTAGGTTACAGTACCACCACTACTACCATCATCCTGTACTAGCAGTAACACCGGGGTACAGCAGTAACTAGCTACAAAAATATACTAATAGCAGGAATATCAACTAGCAGACTACAGCAGCTGTACTACCACCATCACCACCACCACTAACTACAGCAATTCCAGATCACCAGCATTCCTACAACGCCACCACAACTACCAACACCTTTATCATACAGTAATACCAACACAACAACAAAAACAGTAGTACCAACACCACAACAAAAGCAGTAGTACCAACACAACAAAAGCAGTAGTACCAACACAACAAAAGCAGTAGTACCAACACCACAACAAAAGCAGTAGTACCAACACCACAACAAAAGCAGAGGTACCAACACCACAACAAAAGCAGTAGTACCAACACCACAACAAAAGCAGTAGTACCAACACAACAAAAGCAGTAGTACCAACACAACAAAAGCAGTAGTACCAACACCACAACAAAAGCAGTAGTACCAACACCACAACAAAAGCAGTAGTACCAACACCACAACAAAAGCAGTAGTACCAACACCACAACAAAAGCAGTAGTACCAACACCACAACAAAAGCAGTAGTACCAACACTACAACAAAAGCAGTAGTACCAACACAACAAAAGCAGTAGTACCAACACAACAAAAGCAGAGGTACCAACATCACAACAAAAGCAGTAGTACCAACACCACAACAAAAGCAGTAGTACCAACACAACAAAGCAGTAGTACCAACACAACAAAAGCAGTAGTACCAACACAACAACAAAAGCAGTAGTACCAACACAACAAAAGCAGTAGTACCAACACAACAAAAGCAGAGTTACCAACACCACAACAAAAGCAGTAGTACCAACACCACAACAAAAGCAGTAGTACCAACACCACAACAAAAGCAGTAGTACCAACACAACAAAAGCAGTAGTACCAACACAACAAAAGCAGTAGTACCAACAAAACAAAAGCAGTAATGCCAACACAGACGGGTGAAGGTAGTGTGGGTGGGGTGAGGGACGTGTGTGTGTGTGTGTCGGAGGTCGAGGAACTCTTTCAGACGCCGGGGGTACAACGAGCCATCTCCAGGTCCTGTCTCTCTCTATCTTGGGGTCCTTCAGGAGTAGTTTATAAGTGTTAAGGCAAAAGTCCGTCTACGGGAGTCCCTGAAAACGAGATCAGTAAAAGCGTCCACCAAAAAGGGGCGCTACTAACTTTATCCTACCCCTCACCCACAAAGACTCTTACGGATGTCTATTTGTCTATGATATCCAATTTAAGGTTCTGACCATAATTCCTGAGGCTCACTGAACCTTGAGTCTTAATAAGGGTGGTCATATAAGCGTGTACCAAGGGCAGCCCTGGAAAAAAAAAACTACACAAGGGCTTGGTAGCAGTCACCACCCCCCCCCCCTCTACCCAACTAAGGGCTCCAATGTCCAGGGAGCTCCGGTGTCCATCAGAGCTTCTCATTAACCCCACTACTATACGGCGTCCACTCTTCCTCCCTGACGGTAATTAGGACAGGTGTGATAGGTGGTGGTTCACCTTTGTCGTATACACCTGGACATTGACTTCTCTCTCTCTCTCTCTCTCTCTGTCTCTCACCACCTACTTCATTAATATGTGATATACGGGAGGGGGGGGGGGGGGTGGGGGGAGCGAGGGAGGGAGTGTGAAGGTCAGAGAGTGAAAGGTATGGTGAGGGTAAGAAGAGAAGTGAGGTGGTGATGATGGTGATGACGGTGATGATGATGAACAGGATGGTGATGGTTGTAGTGGTGGTGATGATGACCGTGATGATGGAAGGCCGCGTGTGTGTGTCCTCATCGCGTACTACCTTCCGTAACATTCCCCCCCACACACACACACACACACACACACCAACTCTCCAAAATCAACAAAAATATCTAGGAAGAAAACGTTCGTAACTTTTTTTTACTTTTTTTTTTATATTTTATCCAACACGACGGTCGGCGGCGGCGCAGTAATCTCCCCCCCCCCTCCCCCCTGGCCCGACGGTCACCCCCCCTCCCTCACCCTAGACTGCCGGCTCGACAGGCTCCAGACAGCCAGCCAAGTTTAGGGTGCCATGGTCGCATTTATCGCCCCAATTTTCTCTTCCCGATCATGAACGATATTATTACCGATTTAACGATATTCTTGAGCGAGAGCAAACAGTGAGTGAGATAAAAGCGTAAGGAACTCTGCCAACACCTGTAGTGAAGATATGGACTAATAACGATAAGTGTGTGTGGTGTGGCAGGGTGCGGCAAACTGTGTGGGAGACGCTCCCCCCCGGCTGCTGTTCCTACCCACTCCCTCCCTCCCTCCTCTCGTGACGTCACTGTTGTCTAGTTCAGATACTTAACCCACCACCACACTCAGGACGCCTCTGTTATTTCCGTGTGTACAGGAATGCGCTATTGTACACGCTTAATATGTGCGTCAATACCCGCACACAGGCGAGAAACAGCAGCCACACGGTGCACATGCGCACACCAGGCACTGAGGAAGATGTGTCAGCCTTGCACCCACTATCTACCTTAACTTACCTACACACAAACACCTAGTATACATACAAGCCTCTAAATATACAGGAATACATGTATCCAGGTATGACTGTGTATACATACATGCAGGTGTGTGCGTGTGTGAGTGAGCAGTGGTTGCCTTAAAGGGTAGAGAGCAGTTGCCAAACACGTCGGCAAAAAGCGGAGGTACTGTTAGCGGCGAGGGCGGCGTGTGTGGCGGCCAGGGGACTCCCAGCCTTACGTCCAGCCGCACTAAGGCTCATCAACCCGCCGGTGAAATGCTTCCGTCGGTGTCGGATCAGCCCCTCCTGCATAAGTCGCCCCTCCCTCCCTGCATGACCTGCTCCAGCACCCAGCCTTGTACACACACCCGACCTTACCACGGCCTTACTGCCCACACCACGGCCTTACTGCCCACACCAAGGCCTTACTGCCCACACCAAGGCCCTATTGCCCACACCACGGCCTTACTGCCCACACCACGGCCCTATTGCCCACACCACGTCCTTACTGCCCACACCACGGCCTTACTGCCCACACCACGTCCTTACCACCATTGTCACTGTTACTCTAATGTCTACCACACTCAGTTACTACTTGACTGCCACTACTACCATTCACCCTTACCACAATAATCTACCACTAGTCACTGCCAACACTATGCTATCACTAACTACCACCACTGACCACCACAACTATAGCTACCACCATCAATCACTACCACCAGTCTACCACCATCAATCACTATCACCACTCTACCACCATCAATCACTACCACCAGTCTACCACCATCAATCACTATCACCACTCTACCACCATCAATCACTACCACCAGTCTACCACCATCAATCACTATCACCACTCTACCACCATCAATCACTACCACCAGTCTATCACCATCAATCACTACCACCAGTCTATCACCATCAATCACTACCACCAGTCTACCACCATCAATCACTACCACCAGTCTACCACCATCAATCACTATCACCACTCTACCACCATCAATCACTACCACCACTCTACCACCATCAATCACTACCACCAGTCTATCACCATCAATCACTACCACCAGTCTATCACCATCAATCACTACCACCAGTCTACCACCATCAATCACTACCACCACTCTACCACCATCAATCACTACCACCAGTCTATCACCATCAATCACTACCACCAGTCTATCACCATCAATCACTACCACCAGTCTATCACCATCAATCACTACCACTACAACACCACTGTGCCAACATTGTGTACAGTGTTCTGACCTCACTAGGGGAAAGGTCACGGCAGGGTTAGCTCCGGAGGGATAATTATCAGATATGGCCAGAGCAAGGTGCGGTCTTGGGTATGAGAGTTTGGTGACCAAACTGGAGTGGTCCACTGAAGAATTGGCGAAGGTCAAGTTGGAGAACTTGAAATTAAGGGAAGAGCTGGCGATGTTAAAAGGAGAGGCTGGACGAGTAAAGCCAGTGGCTGACGAAAAATCAAGCGAGTGGAAAATTGTGAGTAGTGGGAAGACAAAGCTTTTGGTGAAGAAGCACACCAAGGATACGACAACAACGACAACAACAGCTAAGTGTACCAACCCGTTCAGTCCCTTGATAGACGAATTGGACGTTAGTACAGACAGGGATGACAAGGAAGGTATAAAAACTTTAATTGTTGGTGACTCACAGGTAAGGTACATGGACAGGGCCTTTTGTGGTAAAAACAAAAATAGGATGAGGGTGTGTTTGCCAGGAGCTGGGGTGGGGGATATAATTGACAGGATGGACAATATCTTGTCTGGTAATGGGAACAAACCCATTATCTGCCTCAGTGCAGGAGGCAATGATATTGGCCGGTGTAGGAGCGAGGAGCTTCTTGATAAGTTCAAGGCAGCCATAGATCGTATTAGGACTAAGGGAGGGATCCCTATCATATGCGGTGTCCTGCCTAGAAGGAGAGTTGGCAGTGAATGGTTGTCAAGGGCGGTTGGTGTTAACGACCGTCTTGACAGATATTGCAAGTCAATATCAGTCCCATTCATTGACAACTGGGACAACTTCTATGGCAGAAGGGACCTTTATGCTAGGGATGGGGTGCACCTGTCTAGGGATGGAGTAGCAACCCTGGCTGGGGCTCTAGAGGGGGCAGTTCAAAAGATATCGAAGTCTTTAAACTGCTAAGAGAACATAGGGGCACGGGGGTGGAGGAGACTGCAGTGGGAGCGGGTAAACAAGGCGAAAGATTACAGGGAAATAGTGTTAGGAATGATGACATAACTAAATTAGACAGGGAGTTTAAAACTAAACGCGGTAAGGGAAGGACTCAGAACACGACTAACTTAAATGTATATTACGCGAACAGTAGAAGTATGAGAAACAAAATGGATGATATTAGGGCCTTGGTATGTACAGAAGAAATCGATATAATTGCATTCACTGAAACATGGATCAACCTAGACACACGTGAATTACCAGTCGAATACCAAATTGCGGGTTACAAACTGTTCCATACCGATAGGCAGACCAGGAAAGGAGGCGGAGTAGCAATCTATGTTAGGGATAATCTGAAGTGTGAAATAAATAAGGAAATAAAAACTGAGAGGAATACAGAAACAATTTGGATAGAATTAAGCGACGGTCGGGAAAAATTAATCACAGGAGTAATATATAGACCCCCCAATCTTGACAGAGTCAATGAGCGACTTATCTGGGATGAAATGCGCAGGGCTTCCATACACAACAAAGTCTGTATAGTAGGCGACTTTAACCTTGGCCAAATAGATTGGACCGACCTTACGGGAAACTCAGAATCAGAGGATTTTCTCGAGACGATCCAGGACTGTTTCCTAAGTCAACATATAACCGAACCCACACGGGGTAATAATATATTGGATTTAGTTTTGTCAAACAGAGAAAACCTCATTAGCAATGTCGAGGTAGGGAACGAACTTGCAAACAGCGATCACAAAGAAATTCGATTCCAGTTAGATTTTCAGGGCAGACGTAAGGAAAATTCCACTAAAGTACCAGATTTCAGAAGGGCAAACTTTGACAGTTTAAAGAGGCAGCTAAGAGAGGGGGTGTCGCGCTTGGCCGTGAACCTGACAGATGACACCGACCTGATAACGAGATCTGAGATTGCCGAGTTCCACGACAATTTAAATAGTGAGTTACTTAATGCACAAAGGCAGAACATACCATACAAAAAACTCAGATCAAACAACAATGACCCTAAATGGATAAATAATTATTTAAAGAACATCATTGGCCAAAGGAAGGCTATAGGTAGAAGGATAAATCGTGGCGAAATTCACCTCCGGGACTATTATAGGGTATTGGCGAGTAGGGTTAAAACCGAGATAAGGAAAGCAAAGAGGAATAATGAGGTAAGGATAGCAAGGGAGGCAAAGACAAACCCCAAAGGATTCTACCAAATGTACCAAACTAAAACACGAGAAAAGATTGGACCAATACGGTCAGACTCCGGCGAGCTCACTGATAACGACGGAGAAATGAGCAATAATTTGAATAAATATTTTTCAACAGTTTTCACCAGCGAAAATTTAAACATGATACCCGAGGCACCGACTCTATTCAGAGATAGTGAAGAAAACAAATTAAGTGAGATAGTAGTGACTAGTAACGATGTTAGTAAGCAAATAGACAAACTAAAGCCTAATAAGTCACCTGGTCCCGATGAGATATTTGCCAGAGTATTAAAGGAATGTAAGGAAGAGCTTAGTATGCCCTTAGCAAAGTTGTTTAACATGTCCTTAAAAACAGGTGTAGTACCAGAATCCTGGAGGATAGCGAATGTAATACCGATCTTCAAGAAGGGGGATAGATCACTATCCTCTAACTACCGCCCAATCAGTCTAACATCAATAGTAGGCAAATTACTGGAAGCAATCATTTCAAACTCTATTCGAAATCACCTGGAGAAGCACAGATTGATCAATGATTCCCAGCATGGCTTCACAAGCGGACGTTCTTGCCTAACTAATCTATTAACATTCTTTTCATCAGTTTTCGAATCAGTGGACGAGGGGCACAATTATGATGTGGTATATCTCGACTTTAGCAAAGCCTTCGACAGAGTACCCCACGAAAGACTAATTAGAAAGGTAGAAGCTCATGGCATCAAAGGTGACATCCTTAAATGGATTAGGGCGTGGTTACAGGACAGGAAACAGCGAGTGAGCATTAACGGCACTAAGTCCCATTGGAGCAACGTCACAAGTGGAGTTCCCCAAGGCTCAGTACTTGGACCATTATTGTTTATTATATACATAAACGACATAGATATCGGCATAGACAGCAACATAAGTAAATTTGCTGATGATACTAAAATAGGACGTGTTATCAAATCTGACGAGGACTCGGCAAAACTACAGGAGGATCTAAACAAATTTTTCGAATGGTCTGAAAAATGGCAGATGAAATTCAACATTGACAAATGTAAAGTACTCAGTATAGGGAATGTAAACAGGGAAACCAGATACCAGATGAACAACGATGCCATAGAGAAATCCGACTGCGAGAGAGATTTAGGAGTAATGATAAGTAGGAACCTTAAGCCAAGTAAACAATGTGTTTTTGCTCGTAACAAGGCTAATAAAGTACTTGGGTTCATACAAAGGAGTGTTAGTTACAAGACTAGCGAGGTCATCCTAAAACTGTATCTTGCTCTTGTGAGACCACACCTGGATTACGCAGTCCAGTTCTGGTCACCGTATTACAGAATGGATATAGAATCCTTGGAAAGAATCCAGAGGAGAATGACAAGACTAATCCCGGGTATCAGGAACCTTGAGTATAGAGACAGGTTAAAGCATCTTAATTTGCACTCCCTTGAGAGACGTAGAGCGAGGGGCGACCTGATAGAGGTGTATAAATGGAAGGCAGGGCTAAACAAAGGGGACATTACAAAGGTACTCAAATTATCCAACCAGGAGCGAACTCGTAACAATGGTTTTAAATTGGACAAATTTAGATTTAGGCGTGAAATAGGTAAACACTGGTTTGGAAACAGAGTAGTGGATGAATGGAACAAGTTACCAAATATCATCATTAACTCGAATACGCTGAATTGCTTCAAACATAGGTTGGATGCTCATATGAGCAATAGGGGTTGGGTGTAAACGGGACTGCCCAGTATGGGCCAATAGGCCCGCTGCAGTTTCCTCCATTCTTATGTTCTTATGTTCTTATGTTAACCCACTGCTGTATTGTAACTACCCAGACTACTGTATCACTCTGTATTTCCTAACCTTACCGACTACTGTATCATACTGTATTATCCAACCTAGCCTAACCTTACCGACTACTGTATCACTCTGTATTTCCTAACCTAACCTAACCTTACCGACTACTGTATCACTCTGTATTTCCTAACCAAACCTAACCTTACCGACTACTGTATCATACTGTATTATCCAACCAAACCTAACCTTACCGACTACTGTATCATACTGTATTATCCATCCAAACCTAACCTTACCAACTACTGTATCACACTGTATTATCCAACCTAGCCTAACCTTACCGACTACTGTATCACTGTATAACCTAACCTAACCGACTACTGTATCACACTGTATTATCCAACCAAACCTAACCTTACCGACTACTGTATCACTGTATAACCTAACCTTACCAACTACTGTATCACACTGTATTATCCAACCTAGCCTAACCTTACCGACTACTGTATCACACTGTATTATCCAACCAAACCTAACCTTACCGACTACTGTATCATACTGTATTATCCAATCTTGCCTAACCTTACCGACTACTGTATCACACTGTATTATCCAACCAAACCTAACCTAACCGACTACTGTATCACACTGTATTATCCAACCAAACCTAACCTTACCGACTACTGTATCATACTGTATTATCCAACCTTGCCTAACCTTACCGACTACTGTATCATACTGTATTATCCAACCAAACCTAACCTTACCGACTACTGTATCACTGTATAACCTAACCTAACCGACTACTGTATCACACTGTATTATCCAACCAAACCTAACCTAACCGACTACTGTATCGCTCTATAACCTAACCTAACCAACACTATAACGCATAATAATCATCATATATTAAAATTACTGTACCCGCAACTGTAATTTTGTTATAGAGTAAATAAATACAAAAACATCTGTATACCTGTACTTTTGAGAATACAGCTTATCTCACCTGAAGATTAACCACCCTAACACCATTTTGGCGGAAGGTTAGGTTAGGAGAGGTGTGGCTAGGTTAGGTTAGGAGAGGTGTGGCTAGGTTAGGAGAGGTGTGGCTAGGTTAGGAGAGGTGTGGCTAGGTTAGGAGAGGTGTGGTTAGGTTAGGTTAGGAGAGGTGTGGCTTGGTTAGGAGAGGTGTGGCTAGGTTAGGAGAGGTGTGGCTAGGTTAGGTTAGGAGAGGTATGGCTAGGCTAGGTTAGGTGTGGCTAGGTTAGGTTAGGAGAGGTGTGGCTTGGTTAGGTGTGGCTAGGTTAGGTTAGGAGAGGTGTGGCTAGGTTAGGTTAGGAGAGGTGTGGCTACATTAGGTTAGGAGAGGTGTGGTTAGGTTAGGAGAGGTGTGGCTAGGTTAGGAGAGGTGTGGTTAGGTTAGGTTAGGAGAGGTATGGCAAGGTTAGGTTAGGAGAGGTGTGGCTAGGTTAGGAGAGGTGTGGTTAGGTTAGGTGTGGCTGCGTTAGGTTAGGAGAGGTGTGGCTAGGTTAGGTGTGGCTGCGTTAGGTTAGGAGAGGTGTGGCTGCGTTAGGTTAGGAGAGGTGTGGCTAGGTTAGGTTAGGAGAGGTGTGGCTGCGTTAGGTTAGGAGAGGTGTGGCTGCGTTAGGTTAGAAGAGGTGTGGCTACGTTAGGTTAGGAGAGGTGTGGCTAGGTTAGGTTAGGAGAGGTGTGGCTACGTTAGGTTAGGAGAGGTGTGGCTACGTTTGGTTAGGTTAGGTTCATGTGATATGTTAAAGGGTTAGTATCAGAGGTGTTCAAGGTCTTCCTCATCATGCTACATTTTTCTTGTTGTGGACGGAGAAAGTTTTAGGAATTTGCCTCCACTGCCAATTAGCCACACTCAGGCGTGACTTCTTGTCTGCGAACACCTGAAGACTAGACACCCTAGTTTATTTTTACCTATAATTAAGATAACACTAACATAACCTAACACAACCCAACCTAACCTAGCCACACCTCTTCTAACCTAACCTAGCCACTCCTCTCCTAACCTAACCTAACCACACCTCTCCTAACCTAGCCACACCTCTCCTAACCTAGCCACACCTCTCCTATCCTAACCTAACCTAACCTAACCCACCCACCTCTCTTAACTCAACACAACTTGGGTACAAAATGATAACTCACTTTATCAGCTGTGCCTCATCACCAGACACGAAGGGGGGGGGAGGGGAGGGTGCAGGGTGGTTGATGAGGAGGGGGTAATGGGAGAGGGGGGAGAAGGTAGGGGAGGAAAGACTGGCATAACGAAAGGTAGGGAAGACTGGTAGGTGGTAGAGAAAGGGAGGGTAAAGGTAGGGGGGGAGGTGGTAGGGAGGGAGGTGGTAGAGGGGGAGGTGGTAGAGGGGGAGGTGGTAGGGGAAGGGTAATAAGGAGGGGTAGGGAAGGGAAGGACAGGAGGGGGGGGAGGGTCTCTGGGACATTCCTCAACCCCCCTCCCCCCCCAACACCATGAAACACAGAGATAGACCTTGAATTACAACAGAGTGTGTGTGTGTGTGTGTGTGTGTGTGTGTGTGTGTGTGTCGTTCTTTATCAAGTTTGTATGTCTATCTATCTATCTATCTATCTATCTATCTATATATATATACACGGAGAGACCTTAACGAAGAACCTTTGAAAAATATTATGTCAAAGCTACACACACACACACACACACACTTACTGTACGTGCTCACCTCTTCCACGCGAGGAGTAGAAATTTAACGCAGGACCTGGGTGGGTGGGTGGGTGTGAGGGTGGGTGTGGGTGGAGCTATATATACATACATTCACGCGAGATGATTTAAAGTATGATAGTTGTCGCTGCTTCCCTCGCTGGTGTGTGTGTGTGTGTGTCTGTGTGTGTGTGTGTGTGTATGTGTATGTGTGTGTGCGTGTATGTGTGTGTATGTGTGTGTGCTACAGTCTTACACTACTACCTATTATAAACTCAATTCACCCAAGCAGAAGTCTGACGCATAAAATAATAATAATATCAATAATAACAAATAACTTTAGTATATAAAAATGAATAATAATAATACAATAACAACAACAACAACATAAACCAACAACACCAACAACAACAGGTAGATGTGAGGTAGACCCCCCCACCCCCCCCCCCCCGCCCCCGCTTCAAATCAGTGGTGTGGTGTGTTTTAATTACTCACACAAATTGGGTTAGTAACAATCGTCGCTACACCTGATAATACCACCATCAGTGCATGTGTGTGTGTGTACCAAGGTCAAGTACACGTATACACACACACACACACTAACAGTTCATTAGAGCCAAGAAGCCTAATATATTATGTCTAATTGGAATGTCTACGTCAATTAGGAATGTCTGTCTACCAGGTGTGTCTATTAATTATCTACCTGGCATGTTTATTTGTCTACTAGGTCGCATCACAGGTGGAACAGCCAGGTGTGTGTCAATACGTCGTTAATAGCTAAAAGACGCATTTGACGCCACCTACCAGCAGTGCGTCGATGCGTTTAGTCACTAGTAAAGACGAACTAGCAGCAGCTATCCATCCATGCGTCAATGCGTCTAGGCTCTGATATTGTGCAAACAGGAGGTAATAATCCATGCGTCAATGCGTCTACACTGACATTGTGCAAAGAGGAGGTACTAATCCATGCGTCAATGCGTCTACACTGATATTGTACAAACAGGAGGTACTAATCCATGCGTCAATGCGTCTAGGCTCTGATATTATACAAACAGGAGGTACTAATCCATGCGTCAATGCGTCTACACTGATATTGTACAAACAGGAGGTACTAATCCATGCGTCAATGCGTCTACACTGATATTGTACAAACAGGAGGTACTAATCCATGCGTCAATGCGTCTAGACTCTGACAACGGTGTATCAGAAGGTCGTAACCCATGCGTCAAGTGGAAACGATGCGTGTCCGTCCTCTTGGTCAACCACTAATGACGCAACGCCGACAATCTTCACTTGGTCAATGGCATTCGTCCCCTAATACCTCTCTCTCTCTCTCTCTCTCTCTCTCTCTCTCTCTCTCTCTCTCTAATAACGAAACTTGGACAAAATTATCATCAGGTTCATTCTCATTCACTTTATATTTTTCCAGGAGTGGAGTTCTGTCCGGTGGATATTCTGTCCAGTATATTTTGTCCAATGGAAATTTATCCATTTTGTTCTGATGGAATTTTATCCTTTGAAATTCTGCGTGATGTAGTTTTGTCCGTTGGTTTTGTCCGATGGTTTTGTCCGATGTAGTTTTGTCCAATGGAGTTTTTTTTTCCGTTGTAATTTTGTCCGGTGGTAGTGGTGTGCGTATTACCCTCGCCCCCAACCCTAGACAGTCTGGCGCATTGGTACAAAACAATTACAGTATAGATTGAACACTCTGCCAGAAACCACACACACACACACACACACACACACACACACACACACACATTACACTGTGAAGGTTACACACATACGCAAACATACTCGTTTTACACATACATGCAAAACACATACATACATATACACACATAACATACACAATCAATACACTCTGAAGGTCATACACACGGACACACACACACACACACACACGGACACAGACAGACAGACAGGCACACACGCATACACTTACACATGCTATATATCAGTCAATCTTCCTTCCTTCCTTCCTCCCTACCCTCCACCTCTCCTTTCTTCTCTCCCTTCATTCTTCCCTCAATCCCTCCCTTCCTTCCTCCCTCCCTCCACCTCTCCTTTCTTCTCTCCCTTCATTCTTCCCTCAATCCCTCCCTCCCTCCCTCCACCTCTCCTTCCTTCCTTCCTTCCTTCCTTCCTCCCTCCCTCCACCTCTCCTTTCTTCTCTCCCTTCCTTCTTCCCTCAATCCCTCCCTTCCTTCCTCCCTCTCTCCACCTCTCCTTTCTTCTCTCCCTTCCTTCTTCCCTCCCTCCCTCCCTTCCTTCCTTTCTTCTCTCCCTCCCTACCCTCCTCCCTTCCTTCCTCCCTCCCTCAAATAATTCTCACCACAAAAATAAATTAATAACAACATGATTTTTGGTGTAACATTTTAACACGTATTTACAAACACCAGATTAACTCATGGTAATTGATATCAAATGTTGTATAATAAGTCCTTTGAGATAAATACCAAGCAAGCAAGCAATCACACCCAAGCAAATACAATCACACCCAAGCAACAATCACACCCAAGCAAATACTATCACACCCAAGCAAGCAACAATCACACCCAAGCAAATACAATCACACCCAAGCAAGTACAATCACACCCAAGCAAGTACAATCACACCCAAGCAAGCAACAATCACACCCAAGCAAATACAATCACACCCAAGCAAGTACACTCACACCCAAGCAAGTACAATCACACCCAAGCAAGTATTATCACACGCACTCAAACAAGTACAATCACAATCAAGCAGGCAAGCACAGACGAGGGCACTTCTTATGGTCGTCACGTCAACCATAACAAGTGTCTGTCTGTCTGTCTGTCTCTACTGTATCAGGTGATGTCTGTGCCCTATTTTAACACGAGAGAGAGAGAGAGAGAGAGAGAGAGAGAGAGAGAGAGAGAGAGAGAGAGAGAGAGAGAGAGAGCTATACCGCACCTGTTTACCTGTAGAGACAGGTATGCAGAGGCAGGTAAGCAAGCACAGATGTTTGCATGCAGGCAGGATGTAGACCACTAGGCTAGCAAACAAACACGTAGACAAAGATGAAGGGGCGGGTATATAGTAAACAGACAGGCAGACAAGCAGACAAACAGGAAAGTAAACAATCAAGCAGTTAGATATGCAAACACGATGGCAGGGAGAAAGCAGACAAGGTGAGGGTACACAAGCAGACAAGGTGAGGGTACACAAGAAGATAAGGTGAGAGGGTACACAAGCAGACAAGGTGAGGGTACACAAGCAGACAAGGTGAGAGGGTACACTAGCAGACAAGGTGAGAGGGTACACTAGCAGACAAGGTGAGGGTACACTAGCAGACAAGGTGAGAGGGTACACTAGCAGACAAGGTGAGGGTACACAAGCAGACAAGGTGAGGGTACACAAGCAGACAAGGTGAGGGTACACTAGCAGACAAGGTGAGGGTACACAAGCAGACAAGGTGAGAGGGTACACTAGCAGACAAGGTGAGGGTACACAAGCAGACAAGGTGAGGGTACACAAGCAGACAAGGTGAGAGGGTACACTAGCAGACAAGGTGAGGGTACACAAGCAGACAAGGTGAGAGGGTACACTAGCAGACAAGGTGAGGGTACACAAGCAGACAAGGTGAGGGTACACAAGCAGACAAGGTGAGGGTACACAAGCAGACAAGGTGAGGGTACACAAGGTGAGGGTACACAAGCAGACAAGGTGAGGGTACACAAGCAGACAAGGTGAGGGTACACTTGCAGACAAGGTGAGGGTACATTAGCAGACAAGGTGAGGGTACACTAGCAGACAAGGTGAGAGGGTACACAAGCAGACAAGGTGAAGGTACACAAGCAGACATGGTGAGGGTACACAAGCAGACAAGGTGAGGGCACACAAGCAGACAAGGTGAGGGTACACAAGCAGACAAGGTGAGGGTACACTAGCAGTCAAGGTGAGGGTACACTAGCAGACAAGGTGAGGGTACACAAGCAGACAAGGTGAGGGTACACAAGCAGACATGGTGAGGGTACACAAGCAGACAAGGTGAGGGTACACAAGCAGACGGGGAGACGGAGTGCATGCAGACAGGGAGGAAAACATGCAATCATGCAAGCAGGCGGAGATAGAAGCAAGCACTCAGGCATGCAAGGAGGGAGGGAGGGAGAGGGAGGGAGGGAGGGCACAAGTGCACACCCTGGTATTGGGGTCAGGCAATGGCCGAGTTTCTACGCCGTAACTGTCAAGTCCGACTGCACCCACTGCCCCCTCCCCCCTTCAACCCCCCTTTTTCTGCCCCTTCCCCCCCCCTTTTTCTGCCCCCTCCACCCCCAACCCCCCTTTTCTGCCTCCTCCCCTCGCAATCCCCTTTTTCTCTGCCCCCTCCACCCCCATTTTCTTTGCCCCCTCAATCCCCATTTTCTTTGCCCCCTCCACCCCCTTTTCTCTGCCCCCTCCACCCTCAACCCCCATTTTCTTTGCCCCCTCCACCCTCAACCCCCCTTTTCTCTGCCCCCTCCACCCTCAACCCCCCTTTTCTCTGCCCCCTCCACCCTCAACTCCCTCCCGAAGAGCTCTCTCCCTGGGCCCTCCTCACCTCTCTGTGTGCTCGCTTCCTCCCTCCTCCTCTCTGCATCCTTCCCTCTGCCTCATCTCTTCCTTCTTCACCCCCTCCCCCGCCTCTCTTCCTTCTTCACCCCCACCCCCCGCCTCTCACCCTGTTCACCACACCCAGTCCCCTCCTCACCCTCCCTCCTTCACCCTGTTCACCACACCCCGTCCCCCCCTCACCCTGTTCACCACACCCCGTCCCCCCTCACCCTCCCTCCCTCACCCTGTTCACCACACCCCGTCCCCCCCTCACCCTGTTCACCACACCCCGTCCCCTCCTCACCCTCCCTCCCTCACCCTGTTCACCACACCCCGTCCCCTCCTCACCCTCCCTCCCTCACCCTGTTCACCACACCCCGTCCCCCCTCACCCTCCCTCCCTCACCCTGTTCACCACACCGTCCCCCCCTCACCCTGTTCACCACACCCCGTCCCCTCCTCACCCTCCCTCCCTCACCCTGTTCACCACACCCCGTCCCCTCCTCACCCTCCCTCCCTCACCCTGTTCACCACACCCCGTCCCCTCCTCACCCTGTTCACCACACCCCGTCCCCTCCTCACCCTCCCTCCCTCACCCTGTTCACCACACCCCGTCCCCCTCACCCTCCCTCCCTCACCCTGTTCACCACACCCCGTCCCCCCTCACCCTCCCTCCCTCACCCTGTTCACCACACCCCGTCCCCCCCTCACCCTCCCTCCCTCACCCTGTTCACCACACCCCGTCCCCCCCTCACCCTCCCTCCCTCACCCTGTTCACCACACCCCGTCCCCCCCACCCCCACCCACCCTGTCACCACACCGTCGCCCCCTCACCCTGTTCACCACACCCCGTCCCCCCTCACCCTCCCTCCCTCACCCTGTTCACCACACCCCGTCCCCTCCTCACCCTCCCTCCCTCACCCTGTTCACCACACCCCGTCCCCTCCTCACCCTCCCTCCCTCACCCTGTTCAGTGTTCACTCTCTTCCTTTCATTCATTCCTTTCTCCCATCTGACCTGACCTGACCTCTCCTTGGGTTCGAAAGTTGTGTGTGTGTGTGTGTGTGTGCGCGCGAGATGTGAAGCATATACTGACCAATACTCGACCTAAACTGACCCGTAATCGACCTAAACTGACCCGTAATCGACCTAAACTGACAAACTCGAGCGAAAAACACGTTACCTTCCTGTTTTAAACGTCTCCCACACGCTCACCTGAAACGAGAAAAAAAAAATAAGTAAAAAAAATAAATAAATTTAAAAAAATCCAAAAATAATAAAAAATCAGTTAACACACAAAAAATAAATAAGTTTAATAGATAGATAAACAAATATGTGAAATATAAGGAAATACATGAGTTAGCGAAATAAATAAATAATGCGTCACCCTTAAAACTGTAAACAGATTATATTTTAAGCCAATGGGAATATAGGTCAATCAGGCTTTATTTTAGGCCAATCAGAGCAAATTAAAGGCTATGCGGGGTTAATTTGAGGTAAATCAGAGCATATTTTAAGCCAATCAGATTTTTTTTAGGCCAATCAGAGCATATTGTAGGCCAATCAGAGCATATTATAAGCTAATCATATTTTTAGGCCAATCAGAGCATATTTTGGGCCAATCAGATTTAGGCGAATCGGGGATTAATTTGTGGAAATTGGGACTTATTTATGGAGGACTGGATTACGTTTGGTTAGGTTAGGTTTCTCTAGGTTAGATTAGATTAGCGTCAGGGTGATTAATCTTCAGGTGATCCCCTGAGTATGTACACACATTTTTTATCACCAGACTCCATGACTAGTGAAGCAGACACGCGGCTCCAAGGTCACATACACTCACTGCCAACCTGCTTTAAACAAGACATCAAAAAGGCCACTGCCACGCCACTTGCTAGGTCACAGGACGGGTTAGGTCATGATAAGGTCAACAGAAAACAGTGACAATGATAATTACGATTTAGGGCACTGGGGGAAGGGGTAAGGGGTTGGGTCATGGGAGGTCAAAGGTGAATATTGACAAGGTTTATTAAAATTTAGGGCACTTGGAGGTGTGGGGGTGAAGAGGGGTCATGTAAGGTCAACAAGGAAAGGTGATAATATTGATAAACATTTCCTGATCACGTGAGGATAGTGAACAGTAGTGGTGTAAGTAAAGGAGTGACCTCGTTGTGTATTAGGTCACCCTCCACGTCGTCATGTCTGGGTGGTGAGACTGGTGCCCTATGATGACTTTGGTGAAGAAAAAATATTATATATATATTTTTTTTTTTATTAATAATTTTTGTAGTGATTTGTTTTTATTAATGAGAGATTGTAAGTGTGTGTGTGTGTTAAGGTGGTACGAAACACACACACACACACACACACACACACACACACACAGTTACTTGATGATGAACAAGACAGATCCAGATGACACAGTAACCATCCCAGTCACACGAACTCTGCAGTGTGTGTGTGTGTGTGTGTGTGTGTGTATTAATTAGTAACTACAACACCTGAGCTACTTTCATGCTTGGAGGTGAGAGACAATCATTACCTGGCCACGAGGGGAGGGGGGGAGGAGTCACCTGTTAACACCTGGTGATTTATGTCTTCTACCTGTTCAATTGTACCTCATGGGGGGGGTGGGGGGGGGGGAAGGAGGGAGGGGCTTTACACACCTTAGCTGTTACGAATATCATGGCAATTACCTTGTGAGTGGTTAGGTTAGTCTACGTCATCTATCCTTCCTCCCATCCATCTACCCACGAGTCCCTCCACCTATCCTTGCATCCCACTCTATCCCTGCCCCTCCACCCACTGGCTCCCCTCCTCCTCCCCCCGCCCCTCACTATGACAAACGTATCCGTCTCGTCTCCCTATAGTGAGGACTTTTATGACAACAGCTTTATGGCACCGTGTTATGACAGTCGCTGATGAAGATGTCATACAGGGCCGCCGTCACTGTACGTGCGGGGAGTGTACATGAGGGGGGAGGTGTACATGAGGGGAGAGGTGTACATGAGGGGGAGGTGTACATGAGGGGGTGAAGTGTACAAGAGTGGTGAGGGGTCAGTGTACATGGTGGAGGTGGTGGTGAGGGTCATTGTACTGGAAGGGAGGTGGGGGTCAGTGTACACTCGAAGGGGGGGGGGTCGAGTGTACCTCAGTGCTGGCGGGTAAGTTGTACATAAGTCGACACATTACACCCTCAAGTGGGAACGCTTCCGCTGGCCGCCGTCGTTAGCCAGCTAAAGTTATGTGGGCGGCGGTGAGAGTAGTGGGTGGAGGGGGTGGAGATGGATGGGGAGAGGGTAAGGGTGTGGAGGTGGATGGGGAGGGGGTAAGGGTGGAGGGGGTAAGGGTGTAGGTAGACTAGGGGCGGTAGCTTCAGGTGGCAGGGTGGAGGTGAGGGTAGTAGATGGTGGAGAGAGGTGAGGGTGGTAGATGGAGGGAAGGTAGAAGTGGAGGTGGATTAGAGGAAGAGGATGGAGGTGGAAGAGAGATATTGGTGGAGAGAGGCGGCCAGGGTTGGTGAGGGTGGGGGTGTAAAGGTGGAAGTGAAGGCACAATTTAAATAGCTAATAGGGGGTGTAAAGGTGGAAGTGAAGGCACAATTTAATAGCTAATAGTCACAACATAATAGAAACAAAATAGAAGATACTATCCACAACTCCACCTTCTAGACTAGTATGGAAATGTGGACACGGTGACATACTCAAGACACGCTATGGGGGAATGACAAGGAGGCAAATGAACCCCACTGCGACACAACCTGTAATTTGGTACAGAGATGTTACGTAAGGAACTAACCTAACCTACCGCTACAAAACCTGTAATTTGGAACAGATGTTACGTAAAGGACTATAACCTACCCTAACCTACTGCGACACAGGCTATAATTTGGCACACAGGTGTTACGTAAGGGCCTCTAACCTACCCTGACCTACCGTGACAGAGCCTGTAATTTGCCAGTAGAATAATATGCTCAAGGATCGAAGGTCAATAGGTCATTTCAGAGAGACAGACGAACCTAATAGTGTGTGTGTGTAAGAGGTTCATGTTAATTCTCAGGTGAGGTGTGGGGGGTTGAAGGGTGTGGGGTGTAGAGGTGTGGGGGAGGTAGGTCAAGGATGTCGGGGTAGGGAAGGTGAGGTAAGGGGGGGGGGGGGTCATTGTACAAGGGATACGATGAGGACGGAAGGGTGATGGAGGAAGGGGTGGGGTGGGGTGGGGTGGGGTGGGGTGGGGGGGGGGGGAGCAGTAGTTAAGTACCGGTATGTATAATATATAAAAAAATACTTAAGAATTATGCCTTAGGTTACGTAACTTCCGCTGGTGTTCAAGACGGTGGTGATGGTGGTAGCTAGCTAGGTAATGGTGGTAATAATGTTAGTGGTAGTTGTGGTAGTGGTGGTGAATTAAGTGACTAGTCTGTGGTAACGGAGGGTGTGAATGTTAAGTGTGGTGAGCGTGAACTGAGCATATAGCCTGTGTGTGTGTGTGTGTAGTGAACGAAAACATATACTGAGCCTGTAGTGAACATGAACATATAACTGAACGTGTAGTGAACATGAGCACATCGTGGGGGAGGGGAGGGGGATGGGATAGGGGAGGAGAGGGGGGGGGGGACACCACAAGCTGTTAAGACTCCGCCCAACACGATGGTGAGGGATGAAGGTGACCCAACGAGCCAACACCACCTGGTTCCTGCATCATTTGGCCCTCCCTCAACCACCTGCCTGCCTGCTTTACCACCTGGCCCGAGCAACTCACACACACACACACACACACACACACACACACACACACACCTTTTATATCTGTTTTCACAACTTACACACACAAAATGGTTAATCAGACCAAAATAATGCCATTAACCACATCAAAATCGTCCCCCCCCCCAAAAAAAACAAAAACATTTATGACTAAAGACCGCAGATCGAGACCACAACAATGACCAGACCAGACCACAACAATAGCCACACCACAATGGCCAGACCACACCACACCACAATGGCCAGACCACACCACACCACAATGGCCAGACCAGACCACACCACAATGGCCAGACCACACCACACCACAATGGCCAGACCAGACCACACCACAATGGCCAGACCACATCACAACGACCTTTCCCTCAGACCACAATGGCCCACTAACCACATTGATCTTCCTTGCAACAGTGGATCCAATATGGTCTTTTTTTTTTCCCCTTCTCTCTCTGTATTCCTGTCTGCGTCATCTCTCTGCGTCTGTCTGTGTCTCTGTTTCACTGAGAGAGTGCCAACGGTCTAGCAGCAACACAACACATCTGGACGCTCACCACCTCCCCAATGCCACAACAAAAAGACCTTCATCACTATGCTCACATCAACCCCCCTCCCTCACTCCTCTCCCCCCTCCCTCACCCCTCTGCCTCCCTCCCTCAGTCCTCTCCCTCACCCCTCCCCACCCCTCAGTTGAACTTTCTCTTACACGTCCTTGTCAAGCCTTCACCCCTCCCGTGGACTTAAGAACTCTAATTGACCCTCCCCCTTTGACCCACAGCTCTAATTGCCCCCCTCCCCCCTCCCCCATTGACCTACAGCTCTAATGGGCCCCCAGACCTAAGGGGCCCTGATAGTTCAATAATGTTTTATGTTTATGTCAATTATATTACATCTCTGAACACGGGAGCTTAGAGGACATGTACACAAAGGGCAATAAGGGGTAGTAGACAAGGGGCAATACACATGGGGGGTAGAGGGCACGTTAACGAAGGGCAATAGGGGGCAGCAGACAGGGGTAATACAAATGGGGGCAGAAGACACATAAGGGGCAATACACATGGGTGGTAGAGGGCACGTAAACATAGGGCAATAAGGGGCAGTAGACAAGGGGCAATACACATGTGGGGGGGGGGGGGGCACGCAGGTAGGCTAAGGGGACGAAGCACAAAGAGAGGACGAATTCTTGGCATCTTCACGACCAACTTGACCGACGGAAGATGGAGGCAACGGTATGGGCAGTGTCACCCCCTTCTACCTGGTCAGTGTCACCCCCCTCCTACCTGGTCAGTGTCATCCCCCTACCTACCTGGTCAGTGTCATCCCCCTACCTACCTGGTCAGTGTCACCCCCCTCCTACCTGGTCAGTGTCATCCCCCTACCTACCTGGTCAGTGTCACCCCCCTACCTACCTGGTCAGTGTCACCCCCTACCTACCTGGTCAGTGTCACCCCCCTACCTACCTGGTCAGTGTCACCCCCTACCTACCTGGTCAGTGTCACCCCCTCCTACCTGGTCAGTGTCACCCCCTACCTACCTGGTCAGTGTCACCCCCTCCTACCTGGTCAGTGTCACCCCCCTACCTACCTGGTCAGTGTCACCCCCTACCTACCTGGTCAGTGTCACCCCCCTACCTACCTGGTCAGTGTCACCCCCTCCTACCTGGTCAGTGTCACCCCCCTACCTACCTGGTCAGTGTCACCCCCTCCTACCTGGTCAGTGTCACCCCCTCCTACCTGGTCAGTGTCATCCCCCTCCCTCCCCCTATAAATACCCCCCACCCCTCAAACAGCTCATTATGTCATCGTAGACCACCGTCAATATGTCGTCTCATGATCGGCGAGTTAAACCGATACTTAATCCATCTATGACTGACAGCCCCACATACCAGTCCACTTCAGCCCCACATACCAGTCCACTTCAGCCCCACATACCAGTCCACTTCAGCCCTACATACCAGTCCACTTCAGCCCTACATACCAGTCCACTTCAGCCCTACATACCAGTCCACTTCAGCCCCACATACCAGTCCACTTCAGCCCCACATACCAGTCCACTTCAGCCCCACATACCAGTCCACTTCAGCCCTACATACCAGTCCACTTCAGCCCCACATACCAGTCCACTTCAGCCCTACATACCAGTCCACTTCAGCCCTACATACCAGTCCACTTCACTGATTGGTAGAGCAACTCACTAGGCATAACATAACACTGAGTTCTGATTGGTAAGTAAGACAACCCTCACCACTCAGACCGCTAAACAACTCACTAGGCATGACATAACACTGAGTTCTGATTGGTAAGTAAGACAACCCTCACCACTCAGACCGCTAAACAACTCACTAGGCATGACATAACACTGAGTTCTGATTGGTAAGTAAGACACCACTCAGACCGCTAACACACGAGGCTGTTATTACCGGCCTTGAAGATCAATATTAATAAACACACCAGGTACCTTCTCAAGCTGGCTGTAATATCGTCCTCATAAAAGCTTAGTCATTTACATATTGGGAATCACCTGAAGATTAACCACCCTAACCCTATTTGGGGGGATGAGGTTAGTTTAAGTTAGGTTAGATTAGTGTTAGGTTAGATTAGGTTAGTGTTAGGTTTAGATTATGTTAGGTTAGATTAGGTTAGTGTTAGGTTTAGATTATGTTAGGTTTGGTTAGGTTAGGTTAGGTTAGGTTTGGTTAGCGTTAGGTTAGGATAGGTTAGGTTTGGTTAGGTTAGGATAGGTTAGGTTTGGTTAGGTTAGGTTTGTTACTGGTCAGACGACGTATTTAAAGTTATATTACAAACAATGGTAAGACACCTCTCCCCCTCTGCACTCCCCCCTCCCCCTTCCCTCTCTCCTCCTCCCTCTCCCACTCTGCACTCGCCCCCCCTCCCTCTCTGCAGTGAGCGGTAAACACGGACTCAAGCGTGGTTTGAGAATCCGTCCCCAGAAGAGGAAGAGGAGGAAGGAGAGGAGGGGGTGGTGGTGGTGTGGTGGGTGACCGGTGGTGGTTGGTACAGTGGTGATGAAGATAGTTGTTGTTTGTGGTGGTGAGCAGTGGTGGTTGGTAATGGTGGTGAAGGTAGTTGTTGTAGGTGGTGGTGTGTTAGTAGTCGCGGTGAAGTTAGCTGTTGTAGATGGTGGTAGTCGTGAAGATAGGTATTGTTAAAAGTTGTTGATGGTGGTAGTAGTGGTGACGGTGGTAGTGGTGACGGTGGTGGTGGTGACGGTGGTGGTAGTGACGGTGGTGGTAGTGACGGTGGTAGTGGTGACGGTGGTGGTAGTGACGGTGGTGGTAGTGACGGTGGTAGTGGTGACGGTGGTGGTAGTAGTAGTGGTGTAAATGAAGAAAGAAAAGAAAAGAAGCAACAGCAGTAGTAGTTTATTATTATTATTATTACCATTACCGTCATTATAGTTATCATCATTATTAAATCATTATGACTATTATTTTCATCACCATAATTAGCATTACTACTATTATTATTGTTATTATTAATAGATCTCAGGACCACCTCCTATTCTTCTTCCTTCTCTCCCTATTCTTCCATAGTCTCCTCTTCCGTCCTCCACACTCCTATTCTTATCTCCTCCTATTCTTCCTTAGTCTCCTCTTCCGTTCTCCACACACCTCTCCTCTACCTGCAGTTGATTCCTGGTTCAGTAACGCCTAACCACACTCGGCAGGTCAGGTGGAAATCTGGACTCTGTAACTGTACTCGTCACTGTCTTTTCTGTACTCAATATAAAAGAATTCAAGTACTCTCATTTATGTACTCACTAAAAAGGACTCGAGTACTCTGTCCTTTCTGTACTCAACGAAAAGGACTCGAGTACTCTGTCCTTTCTGTACTCACCAAAAAGGACTCAAGTACTCTGTAACTCGCAAGGTGACCAAATATAATCCCTATTGACCTTGTTAACTAGAGGTAATGTGGTATAGTTCCCAATGGACTTAAAACGATCGTTACTTAATGAACACAACAGCAAGAACAACAAACACTTATAAACGGGGTCAGTCTCCTGTGTGTGTGTGTGTGTGTGTGTGTGTGTGTGTGTGTCTGTGTGTGTGTGTGTCTGTGTGTGTGTGTGTGTGTGTGCATCCTTTTCTACCCCTCTTCCTTATTCCTCTCTTTTCTTCTTCTCCATCATCATCACCCCCCCCTCCTCCTCCTCCCTTTCCTTCCTCTCCACCACCTCCTTCACCACTCCCCCCCCCCCCTTCTCTAACAGACCTTGATAGGTTCGCTTTAAGGAATGGATGGATGGGTGAGTTAAGGGTATAGTTGGGTGATGGGTGTGGGGTGGGTGAAGGGTATGGGTGGGTGATGGGTGTGGGGTGGGTGAAGGGTATGGGTGGGTGATGGGTGTGGGGTGGGTGAAGGGTGTGGGGTGGGTGATGGGTGTGGGGTGGGTGATGGGTGTGGGGTGGGTGAAGGGTATGGGTGGGTGATGGGTGTGGGGTGGGTGAAGGGTATGGGTGGGTGATGGGTATGGGATGGGTGGGTGGGTAGATGGGTGGGTGGGTGGATGGATGTGGGTCTCAGAGCGTCACTAAGGCCAGTACTCTAGTTACAGGTTGCATAACACCCCACTAATGGGTACAACGTGTTGAGGAGGAGGAGGAGGAAGGAGAAGAGGGAGAGAGGAAGGGAAGGGGGGGAGAGAAGGAGGAAGGAGAAGAGGGAGAGAGGAAGGGGGGGAGAGAAGGAGGAAGGAGAAGGAAGGAAAGGAGGTTGAGGAGGAGAGGATAAAGAGGTAGATGAAGGAGGAAAAGGAAGAGAGGAAGGGGGGGGTAAGGGATGAAGGAAAGGAGGGAACAGTAAAGTAAGGAGAAGAGAAAGAGAGGAAGGAAGGAAAGAGCAGGAGGGAAGGAGGGAGCTGGTGTCCATCACTAGTGTGGCCTCATCCTTCATATCTCCTTCCCTCTACCTCTCTAGCGGGTGTACCATGGCCATATGAGGAGGGAGAAGGAAGAGAAGAAGAAGGAAGAGTATAAAAAAGAGGAGGAGAGGAAGAGAAGAAGAAGGAGGAGGAGTATAAAGAAGAGGCGGAGGAGAGGAAGGGAAGAAGGAGGAAGGCAAGACATGAATACCCCCCCCCACCCCCACCACCACACCACAACAAAAAATAATAGAGATAAAATCAAGCCAAACACCGTTGCTTCACTCTGTCACACACACACACACACACACACACACACACACACACAGGAACAGCCGGATTGATCAGGTGGTCATCCGAGAAGAGGGAGGAGGAGGAGGAGGAGGAAGAAGAAATTTAGAGAGAGAGAGAGAGAGAGAGAGAGAGAGAGAGAGAGAGAGAGAGAGAGAGAGAGAGAGAGAGAGAGAGAGAGAGAGGGGGTATCTCTACACTGCTTGTGGCGTTATGGTACGATTGGATATTCATGGCCGGCCTGTTCAATGTTGTTGTAGCTGCCCCTGTACCTGAACTTGTGGCTGTACCTGTAACAGAATTGGTACCTGTATGTGTACCTGAACTTGTAGCTGTACCTGTATTTAACCATGTACCTGTACCTATCCACCCCTATCGCTCATATATCCATCCAACCTATGTTTAAACCTATCCAGCGTATGAGAGTTAATGATGATGTTTGGTAACCTGTTCCACATACATCAACTTTCTGTCCCATATTAAAATTTAGGCTAAACAGCTCCCTCCCCACCCTGTCCATCCTTCTCCTCACGCTAATCTAATCTAACCTAATGATAACGTAATCTAACGTAATGATAACGTAATCTAACGTAATGATAACCTAATCTAACCTAACCCTAATCTAATCTAACGTAATAATAACCTAATCTAACGTAATCTAACCTAATGATAACGTAATCTAACCTAATGATAACGTAATCTAACCTAACCTTAACAATGTCCACACTAACGCTAACCTAACCTAGCATATAATCTGTTAAATGGAGGTTTAACAGTCCCTCGATATAGCGGACTTTCTTCTCTATAAGTCCGTTAAATAGAGGTTTTAGTTAAGTTATATACGTCGTAGTTCCCCACCAGGAGCAACAGCTGGTCCTCACTTAACGGCGCCCCCGGGTAGAGTTACATGCTAATGACATCACCCGAGGGTTAAGTTATCTGCGGTGTTGGGTAGTCCCCGTAAGGAGACACACACACACACACACACACACACACACACACACGAGGGGAAAGTCCACAAGACGATATCCCACCAGTGACGGGTAAAAGTTCCACTCAGAGGCCAAAAGTTCCGTCGGACAAAAGTTGCACTCAGTGACAAAAAATTCCATTGGTCAAAAGTTCCACAGGGCAAAACCCCGAAGGGAAAATTTGCCTTCAACCAAACTCTTTATTTTGACAAAATCCGAAAAGCTTATGTTTATATAGGATTTCACACCTCCATTCTCTAGGTCAGATTAAGTTTGGTTGGCTCAAATCAGGTCAAATTTTAGAAGGTCAGCTGGTACCAATCGATTAAATCAGACTAAGGAAAAAGCCTGCTAGGTTAGGTTAGGTTAGGTCAGGTCAGGTCAGGTCAGGTGTTAAGTCAGCTGGTACCAATCGATTAAATCAGACTAAGGAAAAGCCTGTTAGGTCAGGTCAGGTCAGGTGTTAAGTCAGCTGGTACCAATCGATTAAATTAGACAAGGAAAAGCCTGTTAGGTACGGTCCGGTCAGGTAAAGTTACCTCAAGTTTGTGCGGTCGGCTCAGGTTGGCGAAGACAGGAGACGATAGGTTAAATTACATAGTAGTTTGTGCTACATCACTGGCGATGATGATGTGGTAGTGGTAGGATTGCATAATGTGGTAGCGGTGGTGGTAGAGGTGGTATGATTGCATGATGTGGTAGTGATGGTGGTTGCGGTAGTGGTGATGGTGGTAGTGGTAGTGGTACATGAGGTAAGGGTAGGTCTGGTAGATACATCATCTTGCTCCTTCTTCAGCGAGTGACTAGTTCAGTTGACCTCACGAGTGGTGCGCTCCTGCTGCTCTGGTCCACACACACACACACACACACACACACACACACACACACACACACACACACACACCATCCTTGTTGTGGTTGTCATGCGGGTGCGTCCTCCATCTTCCATACGACAGTCATATGTAACGGGTTAGCGCTACCATTTTCCTATGTTGGGACCCCACATAACATGACCCCCTCCAAGCACCGAGGGAGGGAGGAGAGAGGGGGGGGGGGTCCTATCTCAAATTTTAGGGGTTATTTAGTAGATTTAGAGGACCCTTTCTCAATTTAAGGGGGGAGGGAGGGGGGGGGGGTTCTCTTCGGTAAATGCAAATCATAATGACGACTTTGATGTAACTCACACTATATAAACAGGAAAACTACAGCATCCAAGAGACATATAACGAATGTGGCAATACGGTGAGTCACAACATAAAATGGTGTGAAGTTTTGTGTGTAAACGTAAATACAGACGAGAGAGAGAGAGAGAGAGAGAGAGAGAGAGAGAGAGAGAGAGAGAGAGAGAGAGAGAGAGAGAGAGAGAGAGAGAGAGAGTGTGTCATAAGACGTATCATGCAAGACTGGAGACAACATTCAGAATTGGTATAACCATAAAAAGCACTCGGTGACACACACACACACACACACACACACACACACATAACGACACCAATAAAATGTCGGGAATTCTAGCCAGCTGATGACGCCCGTACCCTAACATCACCTTGACGTTTGACCGGTGAGGAACTCCGTATATCTTAATTACGGGTCTTGACGTCTCTCACACACACACACAGGGTCTTGACGTCTCACACACACACACACACACACAAATACATATATGACTGGGTGGGTGGGTGGGGACAGGTAAGGTAGTTCAGTATTGTTATCAAGCAACTCACTAGTAATGATGAGGCTATCAAAAGGAGAATCTATCTTATCTTCGCGTCAACATGAGACTCCCTGTGCCAGAGTCTTCCCCCCCCCCCCCGTCACCTCATCTCCCCTTTAGCTTCATGTCTTGGGGTTGTGTTGTATACCACCCCCCCCAGCTTACTGTACACTTAACTAGCGATACGATACAGGAAAATAACAAGTATATCTGAAATATTCATGAAAATACAACACACACTCTCTCTCTTTTCCTCACCCCCTCTCTCACTGCCCCCCCCTCTCAGTCCCCCCCCCTTCTCTCAGTCCCTACCCCCCCAGCTCTCTCTTTCCCCCACCCCACCTTCTCTCTGTCCCCCCCCCTCTCTCTCAAGAATTCCCAGACCCCATTCCAGATAATCTTAGTACATACCTCAACGCTGTGTCTCCCATCAACCAATACCTTTTACCTGTCCAATATAAGATTAATGAGACAGGTAAATATCTCATCAATACCTCACACACAATAGTTTCGTTATCAATTTATTTTTACAGTGAAAAACCTCCATATAACGGATTTTCTCTCTCCATATAACGGATTCTCACATCTGTATAGTTTATTTAGATGGAAGTTTCACATATAACGGACCCTCGATATAGTGGACTTTCCTCTCCTTATAGTCCGCTAAATAGAGGTTTCACTGTACGTAGTTTAGAATGATATTAGATTCTGGTCTTAAAAAAACTACTTGATATTCAATTTATATTCAAGGATATAAGGCATAAAAATGGCGCAGATCTCTTAAGCAGGTGAGAAGACCAATGGAAATTAATTGTAGTTTAGTTAAGGTTCAGTGCCAACTAAGAGAGAGAGAGAGAGAGAGAGAGAGAGAGAGAGAGAGAGAGAGAGAGAGGTCATTGGGTCGCGTCCAGTTCCCAATTACCTCACCTCCAAGACTGGCACTAACCTCCAAAACTGGCACTAACCTCCAAGACTGGCACTAACCTCCAAAACTGGCACTAACCTCCAAGAATGGCACTAACCTCCAAAACTGGCACTAACCTCCAAAACTGGCACTAACCTCCAAGACCAGCACTAACCTCCAACACTTACCATGTACAGTGCCAGGGATAAGACACTAAGCTGTTTATGCAGATGGTTCAGACGGGAGGTTTAGCATTAGATGGTTTTTATAAAGGGAGTTTCGCTGCTTGCCACTTTTCTCAGCTGAGCCTGACACCTCTAAGATGACAAGGAGGAAGACGAAGGGGGAGGAGGAAGAAGACGGAATAAAAATAAGTAAGACGTAGAAGATGATGGAGTAGGAGGAGGAAGGGGAGGGGGTAGGAGGAGGAAGGGGAGGAGGAAGGGGAGGGGGTAGGAGGAGGAAGAGGAGACGACGATTCAGAATAAACACCGAGAGAAAAAATAAATAAACACGTCAAAAACAATAACAAAAACAACAACAAACGACGAAAACAATAACAAAAACGACGAAAACAATAACAAAAACGACGAAAACAACAAAAACACACAAAAAAAACGAAAAAATAAATAAATAAAAACACACGTATGTAAATAGAGAAAATAATAAGGGTGAAGAGAGGGACTGGACCCACCCAAATTGGTCCTCGACAATGGCAGGTAAATACTAATGAAGAGCTGCCGCGGTGTAGTGACGCATGATACATCCCAAATGATACCATACTCCCTACTCTAGTTAGTTATTATCAACCTTTAGTCATCAGTTATTAAGGGTCAATTCACCATCCATATACCTTTTAAGAATGTAAACAATGAGGGATCTTCAATATATAACCCGTGTTGCTTGACCTTGTTTGACCCCCCCCCCCCCTTCGTAAATATAAACACAACTGGGTGTACAAAAGCCACTGTATTTTTGGTTCAGAATTTTATGTATTTCGGTACAGGAGACAACCAGGCAGGCAGGAAGGCTTACAGGTGTCTTTTGTTAGTATTAAGACTTCGACTATTAAAAACAAAAGCTTCAGGTGTTGTAAATGACGTTATAAATTCTTTTAATTCTCTCTCTTAAGTATCAATTCCCGTCTGTGTCTGTCATTCTCTCTTTCTATCTATTTATTTATCTCTCTCTCTCTCGTTCTACCTGTCTCTATATTTCTCACTCATACCTACCTCTGTCTCTCTCTCACACACACACATAATAGCCACCCTGTCTCTTAAGTAAGGTAAGGTAACTAAACTCTCACTATATCACAACACTGTTTCAAGCTGCCAGTCGCACACACGGACACCCACAGAGTCAGTTCACCTACACACCCTCATGACTGACGCCTCCTTATACCCTCATGGCAACACCCTCTAGACTCTATCACTGTGTGCGGGTATAAGGTGGACCCAGGGTGGAGTGGCGGGAACACGGTACACCTGTAATTTTTTGTTAATAGATTTGTACCCGCGACAGCAACAGGCACATATTCAATTACCTACAGCTGCTACGTAACAAACAGAATAACTAGACGTACAGTACACTATAAGTAACAAGTACTGATAGTATTAATTAGAAATGAATTCGGTAATAACAATGATAAATAATAAGAAAAATAATAACAATAACAATAGTAGTAGTAGTAATAAAAATAACAATAATAATAATAATAATAAATAATAACAATGGTAATAATAAAATAGCTACTACTGGTACTAACTAAATAATAATAATAATAACAAAATAACAACATAACCTAATCCATTTAAATAACATTATTATTTAACTATCAGGTAACACAAACAAGGGGGGCTAATCTTCAGGTGATCCAAACTAGGGGGCTAATCTTCAGGTGATCCAAGTTAGGGGGCTAATCTTCAGGTGATCCAAGCTAGAGGGCTAATCTTCAGGTGATCCAAGCTTAGGGGGCTAATCTTCAGGTGATCCAAACTAGAGGGCTAATCTTCAGGTGATCCAAGCTTAGGGGGCTAATCTTCAGGTGATCCAAGATAGAGGGCTAATCTTCAGGTGATCCAAGCTTAGGGGGCTAATCTTCAGGTGATCCAAGCTAGAGGGCTAATCTTCAGGTGATCCAAGCTAGAGGGCTAATCTTCAGGTGATCCAAGCTAGAGGGCTAATCTTCAGGTGATCCAAGCTAGAGGGCTAATCTTCAGGTGATCCAAACTAGAGGGCTAATCTTCAGGTGATCCAAGCTAGGGGGGCCAATCTTCAGGTGATTCAAGCTAGAGGGCTAATCTTTAGGTGATCCAATTTACGGGGCTAATCTCCAGGTGATCCAAGCTAGAGGGCAAATCTTCAGGTGATCCAAACTAGAGGGCAAATCTTCAGGTGATCCAAACTAGAGGGCTAATCTTCAGGTGATCCAAACTAGAGGGCTAATCTTCAGGTGATCCAAGCTAGAGGGCTAATCTTCAGGTGATCCAAACTAGAGGGCTAATCTTCAGGTGATCCAAGCTAGGGGGGCCAATCTTCAGGTGATCCAAGCTAGAGGGCTAATCTTCAGGTGATCCAAACTAGAGGGCTAATCTTCAGGTGATCCAAGCTAGAGGGCTAATCTTCAGGTGATGCAAGCTAGAGGGCTAATCTTCAGGTGATCCAAGCTAGAGGGCTAATCTCCAGGTGATCCAAGCTAGAGGGCTAATCTTCAGGTGATCCAAGCTAGAGGGCTAATCTTCAGGTGATGCAAATATTCTTCAAGGCGTATACAACGGTAGTTATTATTGACTGTTTCAGGAGCAGGACACTTACTATCTGTTACAGTAGTTGAGACTATGAACGACTGCTAATTAGGGGTGTGTCCGTAATTGAGGGGGGTGTCCGTAATTGAGGGTGTGTCCGTAATAGAGGGTGTGTGTCCGTACTAGAGGTGGTGAGACCGCAAGAGAGGGGGTGAGGGGAGAAGGTGAGACACAGGTGGGAGGGGAGGAGGCGAGACACAGGTGAGAGGTGAGGGAAGGAGGTGAGACACAGGTGAGAGGGGAGGAGAGAAGGTGAGACACAGGTGAGAGGTGAGGGAAAGGGGGGAGGTGAGACACAGGTGAGAGGGGAGGAGAGAAGGTGAGACACAGGTGAGAGGTGAGGGAAGGGGAGGAGGTGAGACACAGGTGAGAGGTGAGGGAAGGGGAGGAGGTGAGACACAGATGAGAGGTGAGGGGAGGAGGTGAGACACAGGTGAGAGGTAAGGAAAGGGGGTGAGACACAGGTGAGAGGTGAGGGAAGGAGGTGAGACACAGGTGAGAGATGAGGTACCACTAGTGAAGTACGGTCAGCCGTGAGCAAGATGAGCGGCTGTGATGGCATGACCGCGAGGCTCAAGGACGCCTGCCTTAACACCCACCCTCCCCCTCCTGTCCAGCTGCTGGTCATGTAAGAGCCCGGGTGGCGCCTCTCGTGTCTGTCTGTGATGTGTTGGGTCTGTCTGTGATGTGTTGGGTCTGTCTGTCTGTGATGTGTTGGGTCTGTCTGTGATGTGTTGGGTCTGTCTGTCTGTGATGTGTTGGGTCTGTCTGTGATGTGTTGGGTCTGTCTGTGATGTGTTGGGTCTGTCTGTCTGTGATGTGTTGGGTCTGTCTGTGATGTGTTGGGTCTGTCTGTCTGTGATGTGTTGGATCTGTCTGTGATGTGTTGGGTCTGTCTGTCTGTGATGTGTTGGGTCTGTCTGTGATGTGTTGGGTCTGTCTGTCTGTGATGTGTTGGGTCTGTCTGTGATGTGTTGGGTCTGTCTGTGATGTGTTGGGTCTGTCTGTCTGTGATGTGTTGGGTCTGTCTGTCTGTGATGTGTTGGGTCTGTCTGTGATGTGTTGGGTCTGTCTGTCTGTGATGTGTTGGGTCTGTCTGTGATGTGTTGGGTCTGTCTGTGATGTGTTGGGTCTGTCTGTCTGTGATGTGTTGGGTCTGTCTGTCTGTGATGTGTTGGGTCTGTCTGTCTGTGATGTGTTGGGTCTGTCTGTCTGTGATGTGTTGGGTCTGTGTCTGTGATGTGTTGGGTCTGTCTATGTCTGTGATGTGTTGGGTCTGTCTGTGATGTGTTGGATCTGTCTGTGATGTGTTGGGTCTGTCTGTGATGTGTTGGGTCTGTCTGTCTGTGATGTGTTGGATCTGTCTGTGATGTGTTGGGTCTGTCTGTCTGTGATGTGTTGGGTCTGTGTCTGTGATGTGTTGGGTCTGTGTCTGTAATGTGTTGGGTCTGTCTGTCTGTGATGTGTTGGATCTGTCTGTGATGTGTTGGGTCTGTGTCTGTGATGTGTTGGGTCTGTGTCTGTGATGTGTTGGGTCTGTGTCTGTGATGTGTTGGGTCTGTCTGTCTGTGATGTGTTGGATCTGTCTGTGATGTGTTGGGTCTGTGTCTGTGAAGTGTTGGATCTGTGTCTGTGATGTGTTGGGTCTGTCTGTCTCTGAGGTGTTGGGTCTATCTATGTCTGTGATGATGGCTGTTGCGTCTGCGGCTGTCTGTGATATCTGTCATAATGGTATCTATTATGTCTAGTGTGTCTGCTGGCTGTCTGCTGTTAGCGATAGTTATCTCCCTGTCTGTCTGCTGTCTGTCTACACCTGCTGCCAAAAGCCTTGCAATGAACCACACAATCAACTACCACAATTACCACCATTTCTTCCTACTAACTACTACCATCACAAACTCCCTACTGCCACCATAACTATCCATTTACCGACTACCTCCGCTACCACAATTACCACCATCACTACACACAACTACCACCACACCATACGACGATTTCTTATCACAACTTATCAGTGTCTCAGGGCGTGGTACCTTGCTCTGATGCCTTACACACACACACAATTCTTTTTATACACCAGACTCTCTCTCTCTCTCTCTCTCTCTCTCTCTCATACCCAATGCTCTCTATCTCTTCTTCCCCCACCCCCCCCCAACCACACACACACACCCCACGCCATATTCGTGAAAGCAATATTTGTACCCAAGCAGCTTTCACCCTCTGTAACCCCGCTGATGCTTCTGCTCACACACACTGAAGCCTTCACAACATGACCCATAACCTCACTAGTTGTTATCTACTACCATAACCTACAACAGTATATAATGTATAGTTAAGCTGATATATTGTTATACCAAGTTAGTTTATCATCACAATGTCATTATCATAGTTATCAGTATTTTCATTGTATTGCTTCTGAGTGTGTTTTCAGTACCATCTCCTCAACACCACAACCACAATACCACACCACCACAGCCACAATACCACACCACCACTACCACACCACCGCTACCACAATACCACACCACCACTACCACCACAATACCACACCACCATTTTCCCCGACCTAGATTGGCAGACACCCCTGGCAAGGCTCCAACACTCTCCTACCACGGCCGAGCCCAAAGCTGGAGGCTGGTGCCGCTCCTCCTGCTGCTGCTGCTGCTGTACCCTTTGTGTCCCTCCTGCTGCTCCTGCTGATGATGTACCCAGTCACTTCTCCTGCTGCTGCACCATCACTCTTGCTGTACCCTTGATCCCTCCTCCTGCTATACTGTACCTCCACCATTACTGCTTATGAATCACTGCTTTTCCGGCTGTACCGTGACAGGTAAGTTACAGCTGCCCAAATAATACAAACAACTTATTCCAACAATTCCACCAGATTTATGTCACCAATTACACCACCAATTTCCTACTAAACTACCCATCATGAATCTCTCAGCTTTTAAGTAAATAACAAGAGCTGTAATTATGTGTAGTTTGCGTGACACTTTGTCTAGAAGATTTTAAAAGCGTATTCCATGTGAGAGAGTGTGTGTGTGTGTGTGTGTGTGTGTGTGTGTGTGTGTCATGCAGTGTTTTAATCAGGCTATTTACACGACAGAAATTATTCTTCTTGTTAATAATGTATCACTTCATACTAGTAAAAAAAATTAATAATAATTATACGTATAATAACAAATAATAATATTAACCATAATATACAACAATAAAAAAAAAACACATATACACAATAATAATAATAATAATAATAATAATAATAATAACAATATCAACAAAAATAATCACATGTACACCTGCCGTAAACAACAACAACAACAACAACCTTATAACTCTTAGAAAAAATAGGTCATGGGTCAGTCATCTCCTGTCACTTACTACATGTTTGGCGAGTCTGGTAGGCCTAGTTGTTAGCCCTAGTGAGATAATGGGGTGGCAAAGGGTGTTGGCATGGAGAGAGAAAGAGAGATGGGGGTTATTGGGAAGATGCCAAGGTAGGAGAGAAAGAAATAGGGGGGGACAGAGAGAGAGTAGACACCGTTGCAGAGAGAGAGAGATGGGGGTTGCAGGGTAGACACCGAGGGAGGGAGGGAGGGGGGGTTACTGCGCTAATTTGGTAGCTTAACGGTAGGTTACGGTATCTTTTCATATTAGAAGGAACACTATAGCAGTAATAGTGATAAAGAAGGAGAAGAAGAAGACAGGAATACACAATTAAAAAGAAGAATTGCAGAGGAAAAATAATAAATAATAATAGAAATCGGTACGAAAAAGATTAAAGGCAGAATAAAACACCAGACAAGAACAAAAACATTAACACCAATAACAAGAACAACAAGAACATAAACAACAACAAAGTCAGATCTGGCAATTGAACGAGCGAAGAGTTATTAACATACGACACGTTAAAAGACCATCACGTGAAGACAAAGACAGGCACAGGTAGTTAAAGAGTTAATTGTTGGGTCCACAGGTGTTGTGCTAACTGTTAACAGGCCAGAAGAGAGAGAGACGACTGGTTAAGTTAACAAGGGTAAATAGATGTTGAAGGTTAGGTTAGGTTAACTATGAATCCACTGAAGTTAACATGATGATATTATTGGTTAACTATGAGTCCCTCCTCTCCTTTCCTTTCCTCTCCTCCCTCCCTTTCCTCCTTTGTCCCTTTCTTTCCCTTCCTTCCTCCCACCTTCTCTCCCTTTCTTCATCTCTAATCCACCCTACTTCCATCTCTCTTCTTTACTTTCCTCTTCCTTTCCTACATCCCCTCCTTCCTTCCTTCCTCCCTTTCCCCATTCACCCCTTCCATTCCCCCCCCCCTTTCCCTTCCTTCCCTCTCTCCCTTCATTCCATTATTCCTCCTCCCTCCCTCTATTCCCTTCTTCCTCCCTTCCCTCCTCTTTCCCTTCATTCCGTTATTCCTCTTCCCTCCCTCTATTCCCTTCTTCCTCCCTTCCCTCCTCTTTCCCTTCATTCCATTATTCCTTCTCTATTCCCTTCCTTTCTCCCTATCCTCCACACACACGTCCTCGCCTCCGTCTCTATATCTTTAACAGCCAGCAAGTGTTTTTAAAGAGACGGAACAGCGGGGTCCCTTTAATACACAACTGGAGCGGCGGCGGAGGAAGACCAACTCAGACCCTGAAAACTATTAAGAGTTGGGAGTCTCCTGCCGGTCTGGTCCTGCAGTGAGGGTGCGGTGGTGGGATGTGGCTTGGGGGGTGTGGTGGGGTGTGTTTGTGAGGGTGTGGTGGTGGTGGGTGGGGGGGGTGTGGTGGTGGGTGGGGGTGGGGTGTGGTGGTGGGTGGGTGTGTGGTGGTGGGTGGGGGTGGGGTGTGGTGGTGGGTGGGGGTGTGGTAGTGGGTGGGGGTGTGGTGAGTGGGGGTGTGGTGATGGTGGAGGTGAGGTGTGGTGTGGCCCAGGGGTGGTGTGGCAGAGACAGTGCGGCTCCAGTAGTGTGTGTATGTGTGTGTGTCAGCTCAGTGTACTCCCAAGAATCATTTATGAGCAATTGGCAGCACAATGCAACAAGGTCACACACACACACACACACACACACACACTTCCTTAGTCAACCTGGACCTCCACACAACATTACCTCACCCAAAACTGATCAACAGTCATGACTCTGATACATCTACTGTACTGTGTGTGTGTGTGTGTGTGTGTTTGAAGCCAGGTGAGTGGTAGGGGTGTGTTTGTGTAGTAGAGGTGTGTGTTGAGGTGTGTTAGCCTGACCGTCCTCCTGGCCACCCACAGAAGGCCTGCCCTCCCTGGCCTAGTGGTGGTGGACGCTCGAATAGGTTCCAGCAGTCAGTCAGCCTTCAAGTTGCACTATGACGAGCCTCGGTCACCCACCTCCCGGATCACCAGCAGTACCTCTATACATAAATGATAACACCTTGGGGTGGGTCGGGGTGAGTCGGGGTGGGTCTGGGTGGGTCGGGGTGGTGGGTCGTGTCTGTGTGTCTAGCGGCGGCGGTGGTGTCTGGCCCCACTCTCCGACTGGGGTCAATACCTGGCAGGCACAGTGCCACCGAGGTGTCTCCCTCCATACTGGCACTCTTCTCCAACTACCTGCACTCAATTCTTCCTCCTCCTCCTCCATACACTTATACCCTGCCACACACACACACTTTACATAAACAAGGTGAAGCTTACCGTCACCAGTCTAAGCACGTCGGCCTTGCTGCCCCCCTCCCCCTCCTCTCACGACTCCTCCCCCCCCCCCTCACACCTCACCAGCCGGCCGCACACCTCAGCCACCCTCCCCCATTGTGTGTCCCCCAGCACCCCTCTCGCTGTCTGCACTAACCCAAATTCAAGGAGAGGCGCTCAACAGCCAGCCCAGAGAGCGGTGGGGAGCGGCCTTCGATGTCCTCTAGTCTAGCGTCTGCATTTCTATATATTCATGACAGGGGACGCATAAGCACTGCTCACTGGGTATTGCAGGGTCTCCAATTAACCTGTATCACATGTTAATTCACCTCACACCTGTGCTGCACGGGGGCCAAATAGCGTCAGTAACCCCTGGTGTGTGTGTGTGTGTGGAACTAAACCGGAGATGGAGTCTATACCTTTAAACTCACATGTAACACCTGCCACCGACACTGGACAGGTAATTAGCCCCAAGACGATGATGGTTTAAATTATCGACCTAATAAAAGAGTTTCTATTGTATATAATAATAATAAATGTACGTTAATTAGTTATTATTATAAAGGTAATTATCATAAATTCTATATATTATTATCATCATCATCATCATCATTATTGGTCACAGTGGCCGGTCTGGTTACCGCAGAGTATTAGTAGGGAAGGTTGGTGGTAGCTGAGGGAGACAGGTATAATACGGGTGTTACAATACACCTCCCTACACTCCACCACACCTCCCTACACTCCACCACACCTCCCTACACTCCACCACACCTCCCTACACTCCACTACACCTCCCTACACTACACCACACCTCCCTACACTCCACCACACCTCCCTACACTCCACTACACCTCCCTACACTACACCACACCTCCCTACACTCCACCACACCTCCCTACACTCCACCACACCTCCCTACACTCCACTTCACCTCCCTACACTACACCACACCTCCATACACTCCACTACACCTGAGACAAGACCATAGTGTAACTCAAAAGTATTAAATGTTAGGCAATTAAAACCCACAGACGGTATGACTCGACTTTAACACCTGTGGCCGTCACCTCTCTCACCTGTTTCACTAGTGAGGGGCGGGGTAGGGGGGAGAGGAAGTGAAGGGGTATATATACTGCCCCCTCCCCCCACCTCCCAGACGAGAAACACAGTCACCTCGTGTGTGTGTGGAGGGAGGAGGAGGAGGAGGGCCGCTTTAACCCCATTACCACATGTACGTTCTGACTGGCGACGGAAGCCCCATCTCACCCCCCCCCCTCACTCCCCACCACAGAAATCCCCTAACTACTCCCACAACCATTACAACTAATCTCCTGACCTCAAAATACAACAAAATAATCAGCAAAAGTCAACATCAACCAATCATAAGTGGGAAACAAAAGTGTGCCCTTGAACTTTGACCTTATGACCTTGGACGCAGGTTGGAGGTCTCTGTGTTGACATGATGTATTACTGTATAAAAAAAGGTTACGACTGATGCCATTGACTGACGCGCCAGACAAAACATGACACACTTGATCTACTGTGGCCTCACGAAGACCTACTACTACCACCACCAGTACTGCTACTACTACTACTACTACTACCAACCCTGTCATTATCAACACTACAACCACCAGTTCTACCACTACTACTACTACCATCACCAACCCTGTCATTATCAACACTACCACCACCAGTACTACTACTACTACTACTACCAACCCTGTCATTATCAACACTACCACCACCAGTACTACTACTACTACTACTACCATTATCAGCACTACAACCACCAGCTCTACCACTACTACTACTACCATCACCAACCCTGTCATTATCAACACTACCACCACCAGTACTACTACTACTACTACTACTACTACTACCAACCCTGTCATTATCAACACTACCACCACCAGTACTACTACTACTACTACTACTACCATTATCAGCACTACAACCACCAGTTCTACCACTACTACTACTACCATCACCAATCCTGTCATTATCAACACTACCACCACCAGTACTACTACTACTACAACCTACAGAACCACTACTACTACTACAACCTACAGAACCACTACTACTACCATCACCAGCACTACCACAACAAGATAACCTCACTACAACCACAAAATCCTCAAGTGCCAATATATGTGTGAATGTTTATAGAATGTGTTGCAGTGACGTGTTTGAGAATGTTTACGTGTCATGTCCTTATTCCAGACTACTACTACTACTACTACTGCTACTACTACTACCACCACGAGCGCCTTAGAATGTTTATTAAAGGTTCCCAACTCATAAACTTATCAGGGACGTTTAGTACATTACCACACACACACACACACACACATGAACGTTTTAAAGAAGAGGACCCAAATACCTTGCCTTGTAACCTGCACATGCAACAAAAGAAAAAAACACAATTCTTCCTTTACCTCGCAGAATGCAACAGAACCCCCCCCCCCCAAAAAAAAAAAAGACTTCACACTGCAACAAGCACATGCAACCTTAGACAAAAATATATATTAATTTTCTCCTGTCTTGAAACATGCACAAGCAATTATAGAGAAGAGCACATTTCCCTCTGCCTTGCAACAATCACAGGCAATTAGCTATAGAAAAGTACTACATGTTTTTTCTCAGAGTTGCAACACATAATAGAAAAAATTTAAATTGTCCTCTTCCTTGCAACACACACACACACACACACACACAGAGTATACATCTGTCCTGTGGGATTGGACTGCTAGAAAATGCAACCCCCCCCCCCCCTCCTCTCAACCCCGCCAAAAAAAACAACAACATTTTTCTCGTCAGCGTTGCAACATGTAGTAAGGACAGAACAAAGGACAAGGCCATCGTAAAGTGGCAGTAGAGGTGACACGGTGGCAGTATTAGATAGCTACCTGCCCAAGTCCTGAGGTAACACCGACACTTTGGCATTTCAAAACATCACCTGCTGACAATCACATCCCATGAACCTTACCTTGATGCAGGGGAGGGTACTAACACCTGCTCATGCCACTAATATCTGGATTTGTTTTTTGTTTTTAAACTTCGAGAATTAAAATATAAGTTTTATTTTTTACTGGGACTTATATAGATTTTGTTTACTTAATGTACCTTAGAACATTAAAAGGCTATAGGTATAAATTTTAACTTGATTAAAACTCAGAGAAAAAAATATATTATTAATTCTTTCACTTAATTGTAACAATAATATATACGTTAATTTTTTCCATTAAATATATGACAGAAATAAACACACGATATATAATTTATTCTCAACATCCGGGACTGAGAGAAATACAATAAACATACGGTATTTTATTTATCTTAATTTCACTCTGGATGGATATGAGTCAATAATGTAAATCCCGTAGAGTCTTGGGGTAATTCCGACGCCATATTGGTCCCGTAACTCAGGTATTACAGATCACCTTATGAATCCTCGCCCTTGATTATTTCACCTGAAGATTAACCACCCTAACGCTATATGGGGGATTGGAGTTAGGTTAGGTTGGGTTGGGTTAGGTTAGGTTGGGTTAGGTTAGTGCTAAGGTGTTTAATCTTTAGGTGAAATAAACTAGTGTTTGGATAGTTTCCCGGTAATATATAAAATTTATTATTACTTTCTATTTCTGACTCTGATTCCCACAAGATGATATAACCAAATGGTCTAGGCTATACACAATTCACAACACATAATATACTTCACCTAATGACCAAACTACTTAATTATTTACAACTAACACATATTAATTCTACTTACTGATTATTTACAACTAACACATATTAATTCTACTTACTGATTATTTACAACTAACACATATTTATTCTACTTACTGATTATTTACAACTAACACATATTTATTCTACTTACTGATTATTTACAACTAACACATATTTATTCCATAATTTTGTTCCATCGACTGAGCAAACGTTTAACTGAGCGGTACACAAACAACACCATGAATAATAAATAACAACAATCTAAGCTGAACCCATAAACAATATATTCCTTTAATATAATTCTACAATGTGTAATAAAGTGTAAAATTGCAGTCGTTTTTGTCACTAGGAGGAATTATTCATTTCTTAAGAGCCAGACAACCTGACCTTACCTGTTGATACATACAGGTGAGGTAGCTTAAAGTAACAATAAACCTTAACGTAAGCTACAAGAAACTAACTAACTAACTCTGACTCTCTCTCTCTCTCTCTCTATCTTCAAACCACTGAACTGAAATTCCTTGGGGCGGTAACACATACAAGGAAGAATATCTTACCCAACATCCCGTCCCACCTGAACTGAAAGAAAGTTATTCAGATTACAAGGAGATATTTCAGCGGTGATAGAATTTGTGACCATCCCCAGCTGGGTGAACTAAGGGTGTGCTAGGGACCGTTCCAGTGAGCCTTAGGACACGAGGCCAACACAGTGTCCACTCAACCACCGCACCCTTCCCCACTTACTTCTAAGAAACTAGTAAGTAAATAAGTCTAAAATCATCGTTACAACTTAAAATTGTAAAGTACATATGTGAGTGTTCATTACTTTTGAGGACTGGCAAGACTTATAGCCTTGTAAGTGAACCATATTTATTAAGATGTAAGTAAGTGGGGTTGGTTGGCTGTGTGAGTTAATTCTACTGGGTCTGTTCCTTTTAAATCTGGCCCCTCTCATTACCACAAATAATTATATTCAGTGTACCTGCTCCAGCACTCGCCCGACTTATTACCTGGCAAGTAAATTATATTACTGAGTGTGTTAAGCGAGACAAAAGTAGGTGGACGAAGCAGAAAAACACAGTCGAGGTTTGTACCCAGGAAATGAGGGTGTTGCGCGTCACCCAAAGAGGAACTCTCGACCTTCGGCAAGGACGCCCCAAGCCCCAAACTCAGCCAGGGGCCGGGGATTACCTGGCGCAATCCTCCTGACAAAAGACTGACGTTCCCTACCTGACGAAGGCAAAACCTACCTTATCGCCATCTCCCCCACGGCTCACTTAGTCTCCCTCTCTACTGATGAATTACCCTTAATTATACGTACACACAGACGCATTCCCAGACGATTACAGTTCCCAGTACAGAGTTGTCTGTTAGCACGTAAGGAGGGCGAGTTTGTAGTTCTACCTGGTTACAAAAGAATATACAACGCCAGGCACACAAAACAATGAACTCGTTTCCACTCAGCTACACATAACCCTAACGAAGGCTTACTTAACGGTGTAGAACTGGTGGCTCGTCCCCCGGTACAGTACCTAACAGAAGCAAGATAAAGGAACAGCGACAATAAGAAACAGAATACAGACTGTACAGTATTTCAGTTTGTTATTCCACGACCTTCAATGTCAGAGACTGCGTGTGATAGTGGATGGATAAATACACGCAATATATTCCTTCGACACGTTTGCTACCTCCTCCCCCCCCCCCCCCAGTCTCTCACTCACTCCCTCACCCTCCCTCTCACTCACTCCCTCACCATAGATTGCTTGTCTATCGCTGCTATCGCTTGTATGGTTTCCTGCATATTATATTCTTCTTTGTATTCAGTAACACACATATACCTCAGTAAATTACAGTGTGTGTGTGTGTGTGTGTGTGTTGTGTCCTTGAGCTGACGTGTGTGGAGCGGAGGGAGGTGGAGGGAAGCTTGGCACAGGTACAGTACGTAACGTCAGGTATAGCGGAAGCCTGGTAAGCATAATGACTGATGATGGTGTAGCTGACGTCACTGCTCCGTGATGGTGTGTCAGCCAGTCAGCCGTCACGGACCACGAACACTGCTGACCACGTTAGGCTAAACCAGTCACCATTGTGTACACGGTTAGACGAGTCTCCTTGCCTACCATCACTAAGGGAACTGGCTTGTCTCCTACCATTACTACAGAGCTGTTGGGATACACTTTACCTCATGTCACTGATATTTACAACAAGTAAAAAAAAAAACAGTCTCCAACCTTAGAAGTTATACAATGCTGTGCAGTCTTTCGTTAATTTATCAGTTGAAAGGCGTCGTAGTAGTAGTAGTTATAGCAGCAGCAGCAGTAGTAGTAGTAAAAGTTCGCCATTTAATACACGGGTGTGGGAATTCACTTAATTATTTTCCTTAGTGCATTGGAAACAAATCTTGGGAAGGGGTGAGGAGGGGTGGAGAGAGGGTTGGGGAGAGGTGTGGAAGGGTGAGGAGGGATGGGGAAAGGGTGGAGAGATGGAGAGAGGGTTGGGGAGAGGTGGGGAAGGGTGGACAGAGGGTTGGGGAGAGGTGTGGAAGGGTGGGGAGGGATGGAGTGGAGAGAGGGGTGAGGAGGGGGTTAGGAGGGGGGATAGGGAGGGGAACAAACAAGAGAACGAATCAGTAATCACGAAACAAGTATTAAAATCTCTCACGGTGGGGCAGCTGTCCACGTTTTGTTGATACTGACGTCAGGAAACTCTCGACCAATCACGAAAGTGGACGACACGAAACAAGTAAACATCTGAATTCTTCCTGAGTCTGGACTAATCAAATCTACCCCAGGATGGTTATGGTGAGTTTTGATTGGTTCTCTTCGCCGGTGGGTTAGTTTTTGTGGAGATTCCTCAGTGATATCAAGAGACAGGAGGACGACACAACCAAGGCAAAGTGACGCTACCATAACTCAACGACTCTCATGATTTACACAAACACACACATTCTCTCTTGATCTACACACACACACACACACACACAAACTAAGACAACTATATAATTAACATATAAACACAAACATATAAAACAGGAGCATATACAAGATCATCGTAAAAAACAAGGACAAAACAAAAAAACAAACAACCCCTCTCCTCCCCTAAACAGAAACTCTAACAAGTCTCAACATATTAGTAACTAAGACAGAGGGCACAACACACGTGCTCTCTAAACCATAACAAAAACACTCGCTACATTTATCCTTGATCCTAACACTTCAATACTAATCTTACCTTAAACAAAACACATATAACATCTACAGGTTAGGTTAAGAATAGTGTCCACCCACCCATCCCATCCCATCCTATCCTCCTCTCACCCACACAGGTACAGGTTAGGGATAGTGTCTCACCTCTCCCTCCCTCGGCCCCTCCTTTCCCTCACCCCACACGTAAAAAAATCCCGATCGAAAGGTGTAGACTAAATTCATGTACATTATTGTTGTGTCAGGCGAGTCTCCATGTTGTACTTCAGTTGGACACCGTGAAACATAGTGGGTTTGTGTTGTCTTTAGCGAACTATATCGGAGGGTTTTTTGATAGCTATTATGGGCTATTTGGGGTCTATTTGCGGGCTATTTGGGGTCTATTGCGGGCTATTTGGGGTCTATTGCGGGTTATTTGGGTATATTGCTAGCTATTATATCTGCTATTGTAGGGTATATGGTGTAATGGTTATATAATGTTCTAGTAGGATTGTTTTGCTATTACTTGATGCTGCTAGTGACCATAACACCTACATCTACTGAACCCACCACCTACTGACCCCACCACCTCCACCTACTGACCCTACCACCTACACACACCTAGGAAAGCCTCTGGGGTCAGCTTTCGACAGCCAACTCCCCGCCGCCCCCTCTTACTGGACCCAACCTGACCCCTATCCCCCCCTCCCCCCAACTCTCGTGCAGGTGGTGGTGGGTCTGCCTGGTGCTGCAGTGAAAGCTGCCCACCACAGGCTGCAGGGAAGGACGAAGAGAGAGAGAAGGAGGGGAGGGGGGGTCCGCGCCTGCTTGTTTAGTGGGGGGCGGGGCTAGGGGTCCGGAGGGGGTTGACTGGATGCTTGGGGGGAGAGGGGGTAGAGGGGAATGGTAGGCTGGGGGGGGGGGGGAAACGGGGATGTGGAGGAGACTGAGGTAGAGATTGGGGGAGCGTGTGGTGGGGGGGAGACATTGCAGGCATGGGGAGAGGTTACAGGGTTCACTTGGGAGGGAGGGAGGGGAGGAGAGGGAGGGAGAGGGATGTTGAGTGTTATATTCCTGGCCATAACGCAAGAGGGTGATGGAGTAAGAGAGGAGGAAAGGGGGGGGGCAGTGGGTGGCTGGAGGTACATGCAGGAGGGGGAAGGGGTGATAAGACGGGTGGAGGAAGGTTCTGGGGAGGGGGTCATGAGGGAGGGGTGTCATGAGGGAGGGGGGTCATGAGGGAGGGGGTGTCATGAGGGAGGGGGGTCATGAGGGAGGAGGGTCATGAGGGAGGGGGGGTCATGAGGGAGGGGAGTGAGTTGGAATAGAAAGAGGTGAGTAGGGCACGAGGTTCAGAAGCGGAGGAGGATGTAGATGAAGGGGGGAAGAACTGAGGAGGTAAAATAGGGGAGTTGAGGTCATGAGGTCGAGAGAGAGAGAGAGAGAGAGAGAGAGAGAGAGAGAGAGAGAGAGAGAGAGAGAGAGAGAGAGAGAGAGAGAGAGAGAGAGATTTTCGTGACCTTGCATATAGAACTGAATTTATTATCTTCCACATTTACCAATACAGTTAACAAGGTCTTTTAATTTCTCTTATCATTATAATAATCATCATCATCATCATCATCATCATCACACACTATAGCTACAAACATTCTACCATCACCATCTCTAATCTTTCTCCACCACCATCCGCTTCCTCTACAACCACTATCACCACCACAATTCTCGACAATCACTATCACCACCACAATTCTCGACAACCACTATCACCACCACAATTCTTTTACAACCACCATCAGCATAACCACAATTTTATCCCACTCCCGTCATCACCACTACCACCCCCCCCCCTCCAAACATCGTATACAAACACACAGTATGAGTCAGCTACGTACTACACACAGTTACACACACACACACACACACACACAGACAGACTTTAAAGCCGCCAGACATACCGACACAAGCACCCAACCATTAGTCAAACAAACAGACACAAACACGCAGTCATTACAGACAGGCAGACATACGGTTATTACACAATGGAGGTCACGAGCGGAAGCCAGACAGACTAACACACAAGAACAGAGAGAGAGAGAGAGAGAGAGAGAGAGAGAGAGAGAGAGAGAGAGAACGAACTTTCCAGCCAGCCCAACCCAGCCGCCGCTCCCTCCCGTGACGTCACTACCCCTATGACGTCACGCTTTGTTTTGAGGCCAAGCCCAGCCTTGTCTACAGTTTGAGGTAGTCTGACTTTTTTTTTTCTTTTTAGGATGTGAAAAGGTTACGTGGGTGCGTTCCCTTTCCCCAGTGTGTGTGTGTGTGTGTGTGTGTGTGTGTGGAGGGGGGTTAATGACCGTATGAAGTCAAGTGCGTCAATAAGGAGCCAAAGGTTAGGTTAGGTTGGTGGCTGGGATCTGAAGGTGGTCTACTGTTTACAGGAGAAAATGTAGCCGCGTGTGTTTGTGTGTGTGTGTGTGTGGCTACGAGGTGGTAGGGGGGTTAGTCCAAGCAGCCAGTGTGGCGGAGTCAGCAAGTCGCACTTTCACCGCCCTGCCTACACCCATCACCACCACCCAGTACACCCACTTAGTAAACACCTTCTCAAACGTTATCTACACCCACCACCACCTGCAGCCATTACGCCATACATACACCCCTACTTATACACCTCCTCACCTAACCTACACCCCTACTTATACACCTCCTCACCTAACCTACACCCCTACTTATACACCTCCTCACCTAACCTACACCCAGTCATTTTTTGTGGTTGTGTCGCGGGTCAAGCTGGTGGTGTTGACGAGAGGTGTCAAGGTGTACACACAGAGGAGGACGTGGCTCGTGTTGAGGTATGTTAGAGGCGCCCCTGTCAGCTTTGCTTGTTGACGACGCATGGAAGGATGACAAGCAAGGTGATAGGTCTAATGCCCCCCCCCCTCCTCCCACCCACTGTTAACAGGACCCCAACGGTACCATAAGTTTAGGGGTTCCAGTTCAAAACGGACCCAATCTTCATCAGATCTAAGGGCCCATTTAACCTGGAAACGCAATACAAGGTGGAAATGAAGGGGTTTTTTTTTGCTAATGCTCTTTGGTAGATTGAGCAATAATACACACAGACAGTGAACGAAACATACACGTCACGGTAGCTACAGTAGTCGTTATTTTACACAGGCCCCCAAGAGACGACTTTGTAATGCCCTGAATTCTTCCACAGTTGTCTACCGCAGGAGGCTAATACCGTACTTGGGTTCGGTAGATGCATCATAATTATCCCTGGCAGCTGAAGCAAAACCTGATTATAAAAACATCAACAACAACAACAAATACAATAATAATAATAATAATAATAATAATAATAATCCCTGAAAGTTCAACAACAACAATAATAATAATAATAATCCCAAAGTACACCTGTCCTTAACACTTCACCTGTACAAGTGGGAAAGATAACAAGAAGCTATCAATAAAGATTACGTCTTGAATCGGCCTCAGAAGTGAATACAAAACAGACAAGGAAAAGACGGTGTTTCTTCTCGTGTGTGTGTGTGTGTGTGTGTGTGTGTGTGCCTACTGAATACATATGAAAAAAAATTCTTCTCCATAACAGTAGAGTAGAGTTAGTTGGATGGGGAAGGGGTCAATATCCCCTACAATTGTTTATAAAAGGAAGTATGGCATTTGTGGTTAAAACCCATTCATGTCTCAACACCATCAGAGGTAAAGGCTAAACCAACGACTCTTTACGGTGTATAAGTCTTTGAGAACTCCTGAAACTAAATAATGACCATCAGTTGACAAATTATAAAACAAAACACGAGAATTATCACCCCGCGCATCATGCTCCGGCTACCGTTCATCTGTATCATTAAAAATTACAGAAACATTTGTCAATAAATTTTTCAGATTAGGTTTTTATGCTAACTACAACTACCACAACGAGTACCTCACTGTTACCAAAATCGATTCTTCTAGTTCTCTTGTTACTAAGTCTAGGAAATTATATATATATATATATATATATATATATATATATATATATATATATATATATATATATATATACACAGGTATATATACACAGGTATATATACACAGGTATATATACACAGGTATATATATATATATATATATATATATATATATATATATATATATATATATATATATATATATATATATATATAACCGACTCTGAACTAGTTCAAGACTCACACAGAAAACAAGCATTGTCTTCCTGGCCGTCTCAGCAGGTGAGGAATGGCCCGGCCCCCCCCCCAGCTGAGGGTGCAGGTGCCTTCTCTCCGCTTACTGTGCTCCTCCTCCCCCGCCCGGCTAAGCAACTGCGCCACCACCCCAAGTGACTTTGGCTGAAGGTCACGGGCCCACGAATGCACAAGGGCTGGACGTGGTCTGCCCGGCGAGAAGGGGAATGCACGCAGATACCAAATGCACACACACATACACGCCCGTAACACTCACGCACAAGTCATTTAGCATTCAAGAATTAGATAAACATGTCAGGGGCAGGAAAGGCAGGTATGTCAACACTGTATGCCAACACGGGCCGTGCATACACCAGGGTTGGAGACACCTGGTGCCGTGCATACGTGCGTCATCCTCCCTATACTTGGTGGCGGCCAGACAACCTTACACTCCTTCCTACAAATTAAATTAATTTTCCGCCGTATTATAAGTCTAGTCTGCCAGAGAGAGCGTACACCCGCCCGATACCCTCCACGTCCAGGGGCTCTCAACACGGGTAATACATGTAAGTGAACCTCGTGTACAATAAAAGGTCCATCATGGTGAAAAGATTGATATATTGTGGAGATTAAATTACCGAGAGTAGAGGAAACATCTGTGAAACAAGGCAAGGAATATACCGCATATAATAGAGAGTGAGGAGTAAAGATTTAACCCAGTGATCCGTGCTAGACTCACGTGCCAGGTGCCCAGCCCAACACAGCATTAACAAGCTCACGGCCTAGTGCTAGACTCACGTGCCAGGTGCCCAGCCCAATACAGCATTAACAGGCTCACGGCCTAGTGCTAGACTCACGTGCCAGGTGCCCAGCCCAACACAGCATTAACAAGCTCACGGCCTAGTGCTAGACTCACGTGCCAGGTGCCCAGCCCAATACAGCATTAACAAGCTCACGGCGTAGTGCTAGACTCACGTGCCAGGTGCCCAGCCCAACACAGCATTAACAAGCTCACGGCCTAGTGCTAGACTCACGTGCCAGGTGCCCAGCCCAACACAGCATTAACAAGCTCACGGCCTAGTGCTAGACTCACGTGCCAGGTGCCCAGCCCAACACAGCATTAACACGCTCACGGCCTAGTGCTAGACTCACGTGCCAGGTGCCCAGCCCAACACAGCATTAACAAGCTCACGGCCTAGTGCTACACTCACGTGCCAGGTGCCCAGCCCAACACAGCATTAACAAGCTCACGGCCTAGTGCTACACTCACGTGCCAGGTGCCCAGCCCAACACAGCATTAACAAGCTCACGGCCTAGTGCTAGACTCACGTGCCAGGTGCCCAGCCCAACACAGCATTAACACGCTCACGGCCTAGTGCTAGACTCACGTGCCAGGTGCCCAGCCCAACACAGCATTAACAAGCTCACGGCCTAGTGCTAGACTCACGTGCCAGGTGCCCAGCCCAACACAGCATTAACAAGCTCACGGCCTAGTGCTAGACTCACGTGCCAGGTGCCCAGCCCAGCACAGCATTAACAAGCTCACGGCCTAGTGCTAGACTCACGTGCCAGGTGCCCAGCCCAACACAGCATTAACAAGCTCACGGCCTAGTGCTAGACTCACGTGCCAGGTGCCCAGCCCAACACAGCATTAACAAGCTCACGGCCTAGTGCTAGACTCACGTGCCAGGTGCCCAGCCCAACACAGCATTAACAAGCTCACGGCCTAGTGCTAGACTCACGTGCCAGGTGCCCAGCCCAACACAGCATTAACACGCTCACGGCCTAGTGCTAGACTCACGTGCCAGGTGCCCAGCCCAACACAGCATTAACAAGCTCACGGCCTAGTGCTAGACTCACGTGTCAGGTGCCCAGCCCAACACAGCATTAACACGCTCACGGCCTAGTGCTACACTCACGTGCCAGGTGCCCAGCCCAACACAGCATTAACAAGCTCACGGCCTAGTGCTAGACTCACGTGCCAGGTGCCCAGCCCAACACAGCATTAACAAGCTCACGGCCTAGTGCTAGACTCACGTGCCAGGTGCCCAGCCCAACACAGCATTAACACGCTCACGGCCTAGTGCTAGACTCACGTGCCAGGTGCCCAGCCCAACACAGCATTAACAAGCTCACGGCCTAGTGCTACACTCACGTGCCAGGTGCCCAGCCCAACACAGCATTAACAAGCTCACGGCCTAGTGCTACACTCACGTGCCAGGTGCCCAGCCCAACACAGCATTAACAAGCTCACGGCCTAGTGCTAGACTCACGTGCCAGGTGCCCAGCCCAACATAGCATTAACAAGCTCACGGCCTAGTGCTAGACTCACGTGCTAGGTGCCCAGCCCAACACAGCATTAACAAGCTCACGGCCTAGTGCTAGACTCACGTGCCAGGTGCCCAGCCCAACACAGCATTAACAAGCTCACGGCCTAGTGCTAGACTCACGTGCCAGGTGCCCAGCCCAACACAACATTAACACGCTCACGGCCTAGTGCTACACTCACGTGCCAGGTGCCCAGCCCAACACAGCATTAACAAGCTCACGGCCTAGTGCTAGACTCACGTGCCAGGTGCCCAGCCCAACACAGCATTAACACGCTCACGGCCTAGTGCTACACTCACGTGCCAGGTGCCCAGCCCAACACAGCATTAACAAGCTCACGGCCTAGTGCTACACTCACGTGCTACAGTTATTACACCAGGGTAACGGACGCCTGGTTTCACTACACTGAGTCTTATAATCAACGCTCCACGATGACATCAGTCTTAATAACAATAATTAAAAAATGAACTACCATCAATTTCACGACTACTTGTTCTTCTTAACAGAGATGAACCCGTGACTGGGAGCTGCAGTGTTACCAACGATCACTCCAAGGTTCTAAGTGTCACCAGTTCACACTTGGTGACAAGGCTGTTACCGTTTTGGTAAACAGCTTAACTTTTTCTTCTCGAAGCTGTTTTAGGATAACATTGTCAACAAAAAAGACCGCTTGTACAGGACAGCTTGAACTCGCTATATATACGTCTACTGTACTACTACCATAAGGGTGTCCATTTAACACCCACAATTCTCTGCTTGGTGCCCTGATTAACACACAACCGAGCGTACTGTACACCATTGGGGAGAGGAAGTGATGGTATACATATAACTACAGTACCAACTACTACCATACCTTACTAAACCTAAAATAGTAATATATAACTAACTACATCTACATTAATATACCAATACAACTTAAAAAAACATCCCTACACTGAAGAAAACATCATTAATAAAAAAAATCCTAGTGAGTATTTAATGTATATCGTAGTGGCTTATCAGTGAACCTGCCTCACCTCATGCAGCCAAGTTTCTGTGAAAATTCTCCCGCACTCCTTAAACATTTCCCGGTATTGAGTGAACACATCAGGAAGCCACAACACCGCCTTCATAATTAAAGCAAAATAAGTGAGACAACAACAAAAATATATGTAGTTATTCCGAGCAGCAGAGCGGACCTAAACACCCTCACCTGTACTACACCAGTCTAATGAACGAAAAAGCACAAATGTTTAAGTATCAATAAATAAGACAACTTCGTGTTACAACTTCCATTCAATACTGCTTCAGAACCGTCTACCTTGAGGCTAACCAAATACCTGATGTTGTTTTAAAGTATACAATTAATTCACAGTAATACAGTATAGAATAACATCCTTCCTCCCCATGTAAATATCCCCTGGGAGATAATTTGACTGGGGGAGAGGTCCACTATATAAGATCCCCCCTACCCAGAACAGTTCATGAACCTCAGTAATCATGTTTTGAAGATATATTACATACTTGTCTACGCTAACCTAACATCACCCCCCCCCCCCAAAGCGTTAGGGTGGTTAGGTTAGGTTAGGTTAAAAACTGGGGGTATAATCTTCAGGTGATTCTTTTCTTTATTAACTAAGGAATTATTCGAATAAAAAATTTCCACTTTTTACTGATATTAAACGATTTGAAGTGTTATTAAACTGCACATACAAGATACAGGTATTATCTCCTCAAGGTCAATTGAGGCTCTTCCTGTTGGTTTAGTTCGTTTTCGCTTTTTAGGACAGCATATAACTAAACAATCCCCCACCCCACCCAAGCTCCGTGTCAATTATTTAAATACCAGCAATTAAAACACATACTCTCTGATTTAAGAACCTAAACAGAATACATGAGACTGTCCAAAACCACACGACATAGTATACTGCAAAGACCATATATATAGGTTTCATTTTATACACCACAAAGTTTAAGTATAAATTTCAATCACAAGTGCCATATATAAAATGCATCGTAAAAAATAAACAACACAGCCCTGGCGACAACATATGAAATGTGTTAGGGATGAATATAGAGGTTTAACTCCACCAAGGGATAAGCATCTTGAAGAAGGAAAAACTCAGTCATTAAACACAGGCGTAACAACAAACAAGAACTCATGTTAGAAGCGAGTAAAAAATACAACCCTCACAAACAGATAATATAATAACTGCGTCAGTGTTCTTTGTGATGCCGTTATGTCCACTCGTTGTGACTGTGACCTTACTCTACTTGTAAACACCATTTAACAACTATGTCCTGAAATAACAATTACCCCACCAGTGTACAATGTGTCCTTGCTTTGGTCTATCATTTTGAGGTACTGGAGGTAACCTGGTGGAGTACACTGGAAGATACTAGGTATATACTGGATTTATAAAAAGATCGGACAAATATACATCTTCGACGTCGAAAACAAATTCAATCTGAAACCATTTAAACAAAACACACACATGTAAGATACGAGGAAAATGTGGGGGTAATGGTGCGTCCCGCGCGTGCAGACACACAGCCAGCCGTAGACGACCACGGTTGGCTGCCTCCTGCTGGACCTCCAAGGCTGTCTCCCCCTGCCGTCTGCTCAGGCTTTCTACCGACCACTTTTTTTACACAAGGATCGTGCGCGGCAGCGCAAGAGAAGGGGAGAGGCTGGAGAAAAAAAAAAAAAAAAAAAAAAAAAAAAAAAATTATATCGTAGGCTAGTCATTGAGCAGAAAAGAATTACTTATTACAATACTACCCCCAAAAAAGTTCGCAATATGTGCTCCTACAGTGTATAAACAACACGTATGCAGGCTCCCTCATTCCTATATCTTTCTTATCTCTCCAGCCTCTTGTCTGGAGAGAGAGAGATTATCGAGTTACCACAAAGAACGAAACAGATACACGAGACTGGAGAGAAAAAGGAATGAGTGAGCCTGCATGACGCAAGCATTTGGCAGGTAAGCGCAGGCACCCAAGCAGGGCCGTCTGGAGTCCCAAGGATGTCTGTCTGCTCGGCGCCGTCTCCCGGACTGTGATGGCGGGACCTCTCTATCTGGTAGGTAGGGGAGGAGGGTGCGGGGCCGGGGAGTAGGAAGGTTACGTGCAATTGCGACGTCTCCTACTGCCGCGACCTGCAGTGTCGTGATTAATTATCTGTGGTTTCTTATGCCGGAAGACTTGTGTAACTCACAGTATGATGGTAATGTACGTGCTTGTAAAGGATGCTATTTCATTGGTAAATAAATAAATATATATAGTGAAAAATAGCAACTCTTATAAAATTAACAATACATAATGTACTATCTGTGCAAAATGTTATTAATTACAGTACAGTATTACTTAACGCTGAACAATCGTGCCACCGTATCTATTCACCTTAAATCGACCTACGGAAAATAAAATGCCCGTTTCATAATACATATTATGTGTTGGTGTTTCCCCTCCTTAGTCTGTGCCGCGACCTTGATGAAAGTTCAATCAATAATATGCAGGTGACCTTATGGTGATCAACACGCTGGAGTTTGGCAGCAATTAACAGTCAAGAATATATCTATTTATTACGTCATTTCGACTAAAACTCACGATTAAGCTTAAAATAATGGTATTACTTTTTGTAGTGAAAACTTACCTGTTTGCGCTTGTAATTGGCACCAGCTGGGTCAAACTTATTCTTAAAGGTTTTAAGTTGCGCCTCTGCCTTCTCGAGAGGCAGCTGCTGATCCTTAGCGAGCAAGAGATAGATGCGCCACTGTTCAGCTTCAAAACCCCAGTGGATAGTCTGATTCTCTAGTGCTCTGTGGGCGTGGCAGACGAAGCGGGCCGGAGGGAACAAGCCACGGCACTCCTCGCACTCAATACAGGCAGCGCCGGCACTCGTGTACAGGTCATCCCATACCAGCCCTTTACACTTCCCGAAGCAGGTGTGATAGACGCGTAGGTGTGGATGGTCTTGGGGCTGTGTGGGTGCCGGGGCGGGGGCGCGGGTTGGGTGGGCGTGCAGCAGCGCCTGAGTTAGCCTCTGGGCGTCCGTGTTGGTGATGAGACCACAGGACCTGGCAGTGTGAGGCAGGACGCCCGCTACTCGGAGGGCTTCCAACTGGGACGGCGTGCAACGGGAGCAGAAGATTCGGAGTTCGTCACACACGGCGTTGATCTGGCCGAGGGAGAACTCCCGCAACACTGTGTTGAGGATTTGCGGCAGGCACAGCCGTTTCTCCCCGCCCACATTGAAGCAAGCAATAGGCTCCCCGTCAAGTAAGGTCTCTTCTCGGCCTCGTCCCGCCCCAGGGGATCCCTTGTCTGCAACAGCCAGCACTGGCCACGGCTGCGGTGGGAAGGGCGCTGGGGCTAGGAACACCCCAGGCTCCACCCATGACCCACCAGCACCGCCACTGCTGCTGGAGGCGCTGCTGGTGGTGTTGGAGGAGTTGTGAGAGGTGCAGGTGTCGCTGACGGAGTTCCGGACGACACTGGCAGTGGGAGAACTGATGGCAGTGCTGGTGGTATCTACAGGGGTGTCTTTGACATCTGGCAGGCGAGGCTGTGGGTCCCTTGTGGGAGAGGTGGGCGTGTGGTTGGTGGGCGGACTGGGTGGTGAGGCCCGCCTACACTCGCTATCATCAACACACCGCCGACATATATCTACCGTTTTGTTCTTAAGAGAGTCCTCGTAGAGCAAGGCCTTCTTGAAGCTCACCTCCCTATATATCTCTTGCTTGGTGTGGGCATCAAGCAGTTTGATTGAAGGAGGTTCTTCATCACACTCGGCTAACTTTTTATTCACGCCCGTGTCGGTCAGGTAAGAGTTAGGTCCCGGCCCATGGAGACTGGTCATGGCTGCATTCTGGTAGGAGCGAAGCACTCGCTTTAGGAGCGGGCTGTAGTCCGGTGTCGCCATAAGGCCAAATTACTGCACAATGGGCACTTTACGCACTAGCACAACATGATCATCACTGCACTCACTGCGGTGTTGAGCCGCGACGCACGAACATCATTCCTGTATCGCGGCTCGTCACTTACTGTCGCTGTAACCCCTCTCGTCTACTCTACTCTTCTTCCCGCCACCGCTCAGCCGCCGTCTCCCACAGTGTTGCCAAATCTACATTTCTCTTAATTTCACAGAACATTGATATTTATATAATTATTATTGCGATGCTATGAATTGATCATATAATTAATGGACCAAGTAAACAGCACATTTCGAAACGATATGAAACTGCGTAATTTTTCTACACAAATTGCAACCGGCAAATCACAAAGATAGCTTACCTTGCATGCCGTTTGCTTACCATGTGCCATAACTTTAACCCGATACCTACAGAACATTTTGTTTTGTTCTCTAATTACCCATCGAGTCTCTTTATTTACAAAATATTTAATGGCTAACATATAAGTTAATAACGGCTCAAGAATAAACAAAAGTGTGGAGGGCAGAGGAATGGTAAAATCACCTCCCGGCTTGCCAGACGCACCGTGTACGAATTGGGCGACACTGTCATCACGGCCGACACAACATTACACCATTACTGTATTAGTCTAGGATACAGCAATGCATTCTCTTTCAACATTAATCTGATATATAAATACAAATATAAATAAATAACATCAACAATCAAATATTTTCTAAAATATACGCACACATTCCAAAATAGCATACGAGGATAAATATACTGTACAGGGCGGTGGTGTGTCGGAGGCGGGTGAGTCACGCGACATGAGCCCCGTCAAAATAGTGCGGCGTGACAGCCTAGTCGCCGCAGCCACCGCTACGCTTGCGGCATAATAACACCAAATACCGCAGATTCCTTTGTTGCATTCTGATGTTACTTGTACTTCTCTTTCATGAAACATTCCCGGTAAAAACGAACACAAATTAAGAGGGTTTGTTATTCATTACTGGCAAAAGAAATGCTTAAATTATAAAGAACTTGAATGATACCATAAAATAATACTTAACTATCCTTTTTATTTTCGGTAAACTTGAATTAACCTTTGTTATCTATCATCTCATATTACTTAAAGAAAACCATTGAACCGTCCACATATATTTTCCAATAAAGTATTTTTCTCAGAGTAACATACTGACTAATTTAATACACGTGAAAGAAAAGCAAAAATATCACAAAGAAGATATAAAGTGTACAGTTAAGAGTCTCCTGTAAAACACCTCATGGATGTAACCGCAAGTAATTACAGACGTTGTAATTTAGGAACTCTTCTTGACATAAAGACGCTGGTTGCTACAAAGCTCCATATCAGCGACTAGCGAGGAATCAACCACTTTATCTGTTTATTTAACCTGAGTAGAGAGATAAATAAATAAGCAAAGTACTGTAGTAAGGTTTTGTGTTTGGAATCTCAGAGAAAGAGAAGGGGAGGGGGAGGGGGCTAACGCTACTGTCTTTCATACGAGGATACGACCAAGGCGTCAACGTTATGTCAGTTTGTTTTGCCTTCAGAGAACCAAACTTGGTTTATTTAAGTTTTGCCCCTCACTCTGTCTTTTATAACTTGTGATGATAGCAAAATACAGGATTGGTGCTGCTCAAGAGAGAGGGATCTGGTAACACTAGCGAAGCATTTGCGTTAATGAGATTGGGCGGAGACTGGCCGGAACCCACCCTACCCTTACTTAACTTTACATACTCTTACCCTTTGCCTAACTTAAAATAATCTACCCTTAGCTTAACTTTACATACCTTACTTGACTTACCCTACACCTAGCCTAATTTAACCTATCCTAGCCTCTTGTCCTAATTCAACTTAACCTGATCTTAGCTAACGACTTACCAACCCTACCCATTACCTAACTTGACCTAATCTACACGTAACCAAACTTAACCTTATCTGCCCGTTATCGAATGTAACCTAACTATTCCTAAATCAAACTTCACCTACCCGTAACCTTACTTAACTTTACCAGCTCCAAAACTAACTTAGCCTAATAAACTTTAGGCCTAGTACAAAAATTCAGGGTTAGATGAGGAATGAGGTTTGCCTTCCCGACATAAATGGCCCGAACGTGTGCTATATATGGGTACTTAACTTTGCGGTCGTAGAGTACTGACCACATTGCCTCTCCTCTTTGTATATAGGACGTTTAGTTTAGTACGTACAGTACATTCCTAATACAGGGATTTTTTTTATTCTTGAACCCTAAATGCTTACTACATAATACATAAGGTTCTAGAATGAAAAATTACCCTGTAGTTCTTCATCAGTTAACTGTGTATCTGGAGAACAAATGTTTACATATCTTGCCTTTGAAATGTCTTTTGTTTAGTTATTGGGTAAATAACAGTTTGCTGTACATTAGTTCACAGAAGATACTCTTCACGTCACTTTCTAAACGAGATTCACCCTCAGATAACTCAGAAGCATTAAGTGGTGGTACACTGCCTGCCATGTGACCTCGGTATCAACACTGGCTGCTTTCTCCGCGGCCTGGCCATCACAGCTGACTCAGCCATGGGGTTGACTGACACAAGCTGGTGATCGGTGACAGAGGCCCACTGAGGGAGACTGAGTACACCTCGTTTTCCTCACCTTGAAGTTGGAAGTATTTGAAACAATTGTGTCCAGGGCTTTGAATAAATCCCCCTTTTCTGGTAATAAATGCGAGAAATAAGTTTTGATTTGGGAAGACAACTAACAATATTGATCAGCTGCTGTGTTAATAACGAGTTGGAGGAATGAGTGTTTGGGAAAGTTGGAAAATGTTTTCTGGGAGTTGGAAATATTTTCTCAGTCATTCTGTTAAGAAATTCGAGCATAGAGATGACTAAAGTTGAAAATATTTGTCGACTCAAACAAAGGGGAATACTAATTCATATGCTTTGGAAAGCTGTAGTGTTGATGCCTGATTTCCAGGCTTAATTAAGGTGACTTTAACAGTGAAGAGTTGTTAAATAAGTTCGCCAACTCTTTCACTCCGCCTCAGACAGCTACATTCAACTACTGTACTCTTTCTTTTGGACAAATTTGTCAGTTTATAGTCTAGTTGGGTAATCCTACTGCAAGAGATGAATACATAAATTAACAAACAGAAATCACTTATATTAACAGGTAAACACTAGAAAATTTGATGAACGACAATGAAGTTTTAGTTTTTAAATTTGACTGTACAGTACTGTATTTCCTTACTACTGACTACTAATTTGGTATACAGTACTGTATATGCTGGACCGCTGACCAAGACATCTTTATCGCCTACCGTACTCGTATACAGTATTAAGTCTACATTTAAAAATCGATTAGCATCAAGTCAATCAAATTCGGATGTGTTTCGTATAAGTCGTATTACAAAGCATAATTAACTCACTGTATCGAAGACGCTAGTGGCCAGGGGGACGTGGTCGGCTGTGCATGTTGCAATATTCTCCGCTATTGATTCCTCCGGATTATTGGCTTTAAAAAACTCATTAACCGTGTTGGCAAGGGATGGCATAATCAACGTCCCGCCTGCTTGCACACTCGCTACAGCTTAACAGCCCCTTGTCATGCGAGGCGCGTAGATTTATAAACTCAGATTTTTGGGGGGCATGTTTAATTGACTCTCCAGAATACACCACACATTTAAATTTTGGTTCTCTTGGAATACTAGGAGTAAAAAACAACAATGGGTAATTCGCACTTGGTGGGAGACACTTGTTATTTGCACTTCAGAGAAAATTATATTAACTCGTCTTTTGCCGTCAATTTTACTTTAAATAATCTCAAATTATTTATTAATATATTAAAAATTAACAATATTTAACCATAAATATACATAAAAATACAAATTTACCACAACCAAGAATAAAAATGTGAAAAAATCCACCAGATGCCAGGACAGACGAGGCATAGAAAACGACTCACCCATAACTTAAGTAATGTTACAAGCATCACCAACCAACCATTTATTAGTTATTACTACTGTGAATCGAAAATTTAAAATAAAAACTTGCTTGCCCTATTCCTGTTTTAATTTCTTCCGTACATTTACCATCACAGGTAAAGTTATTTTCAAAAGACACAAAATTTTCCACATGTTTAAGTTTCCTGTTGCCTACCATAAATTTTATTTTAGAATTTATTTCCAATTTGGATACAACCGTATTACTTTAATCTTTACAGCATTAATTTTTAGATCATATTAAACGAACGTCAGTAGAGAAAACGTTATATAGATAATCGTGACTAAACGATGTAAATAATGAAATACCGAAGACAAAATTTCTTATTTAACCTTACCTTAACGTTATTATTTATTAATTTAATCGTAATATAAGTAAAGATTAATAATAGAGACAACATTATTAGTAAATTTTTGTACTATTATTAAATTTTATAGTATAATAGGAATACAGTACTGTACCTAGTAATATTATCTTTGATGTACTGTATTATTTGTATATCATTATTATTATTACAAAGTAGGGTTAGGTTAAGTAGGTTTGGTTTGGTAGGGTTAGGTTAAGTAGGTTTGGTTTGGTAGGGTTAGGTTAAGTAGGTTTGGTTTGGTTTGGTTTGGTTTGGTTTGGTCAGGTCAGGTAAGCTAGGTTAGGTAATGTATAGAAAGGTCTCTGGGAAGCATTCAAAATTTGTTTTGTTGGAGTTTTGGTATGAATAAATACCTACATAAATACATTTCGTTCATCTGACGTCATTTGTGGTGCTTAAACTGCTGACATATGTTAAGTAATATCCAGTTCATGAGTAAATAATTTTACCTCTGCATTATTATCAATAATATGGAGAATAAGTAAACAGCTTTTGAGCAGAAGTAAAAAATTAAAGATAAACAGAAAAGCACAGCACAGTACTTGCATAAAGCATAGGTTACTTAAAAATTTAACGAAGTAAAAAACAGTATATGCAGTGATGTATGCGGTACAGTAGTTCTTGTTGATAAATTTTTAGGTGATTACAAGTAGAAAGTAGTCGTCTGGAAAAGTACTTAATTATAAGTAGATATTTAGAAAAACTACTTCGTTACTGTAATCGATTACAAATACTGTACTTTGTTACTTGCCCACCACTGTAATGGTTCTTTATTTTTACCTGTGCAATTCACTACTCTTACAAAATGTTTCAGTCCTGCCAGATTTAAGTTGCATCTTGGTTGACTAAATTTTCTGGCTGTTCTATCATAATTAAATTTGCCTCTTGTAGATGCACACAGTGTCATCACAAAGTCAAAACTGCTCTTAAAAAATTCTCATCTTTTTTCCACCTGAAGCATTAAACTTCCCTCGACATACCATTTCACAGTGTACTAGGACAGTTAACAACATTGCTATTGCAAGGCGGTTTCTGGGGCGGGGGGGTTATCGGGTGTCTATAACCCCTTCCTTTGGTTGTCCCAGAATACAGAACCAATTACTGTAATGGTGTCAACTACTTACATATCACAGATGACTTGTACACTAATGAAATGTTACATGACAAAATATCTATGTATGGACGGATGTACCCCCATAAGAGCTGTGCCGTGCACATTTTGTCCAACACTGTAACCTCCACATTCTCATGCTTTGGATACAGCCTTGTACTGTACAGTACTGAATTTATTACTGGAAATCAGCCTCGTTTGTGAATTTCCACAAATGCGGGATGTTGCAAGTCAAAATAGTCCAAACTAAAGATAATAAGACACTGTAGTTAAACTTTGAATGAACAGTGCAAAAACAGGAGACAGGTGACAATATCGAGAATCTCTAGTTCATACACATCGAGTTGACAGGCATGACCAAGGCAACCTCTAGTTCGATAAGGTAATTGGAAGGTAATGAATGGCTACCATCAGGATAGGGGATAGGCACTACAAAATGCACTGCATGAAGTGGGTTAACAGATTAAGCTGGAATGAACAAAGGACAAGAGATCTTGGTGTGGTACAGTAGTTGAATATACAAGATAATTAACTACTGGCAGGGCCTTTACACCTCCAGCAGTTAGGATGAAAAAAAAAATTATCAAGAAAATATTTAGCTTTTCATTACATTGTATGAACACTATTACAGTGTACTATACTTTGGACCAACTTTATTACAAACTATATAATGATAGATTTAACTTTGTAATAAAGCAAATATCTACAGGTTTCATCTCACTGCCATAACTGTTGAAATTTGTACTATGCAATTATGTTCTAAGGAAGAAGTTATTCATTTCATGACTTTTTGGTTACAAAAATGTAATCATCATCATACTTGAAATCTGTGTCACTCTATTTGATGCAAAAACATAATGATCAATAGACTGTTTGGTTCAGGAAAATTTAACTATTGAATTATACAGTAATTAATTCAATACATATCAAATACTGTAGACTAAAACTAATGAATACAAAACTTGTGTTGCTTTAAAAAAATGTCTACTATTGGTTCTACAACACATGATACATACAGTAATGTAGACAAACTGCTGGTTCACACAAAAGACCATGTCTTTACACAAAATAAAAACTTACAAGATTTATTGACAGAATAATGCATCACTGTCTACTGCTTTGGATTCAAGAGTCTGAATCTCGGGGTTCGTGGGGCAATAAAATGGGCAACAGGACTCGTTATCGACTGTACAAATAACAATATAAACAAGTTTTAATAGGTGATGATGTTATTTTTTTCTGCTGTTGACCTTTAAGGTACAAGTAAGACATTTGCATATGAAAAGCAGCTGTATTTATGATGAGACAAGCTCTATAACACACTGTGGCAGTACAATAACATATACTTTGGTAACAAACTTATAATTACCGAGTTCACATTGGGCGAGTAACCTCATGTAATCTGCAGTACAGTATTAAATATTCCCAAAGGACCTTTGCTTCCTAAAGGTTTGCTGTACACAGAAACAGTAATTTTATAAATATTTTTACAAAAGATGTATTTGGAGTTACAATTGCACATGTATTTTTTGTCACTTTTTACTTTCTGAATTATTTTTGGAATGTACAGAAGGGAGAGGCCACTACTAGTCCCCAAGGAAAATACTTACTGCAGATAATCAATATTTCTGCATGTGAAAAACATGCCTTTACAAGACGCTATCAATTTCAGTAAGAAAAATCACCGAGTTCTCAAAAAAAACTTGAACAACGGAAAATATTGTTGCTTGGTTCATGCAAATGAAACTACTGCATTGCACAGTAATTAATTCAATACATATCAAATAGACTAAAACTAATAAATACAAAACTTTTGTTGCTTTAAAACAATATCTACTATTGCTTCTACAACACATGATACATAAGGTAGACAAACCGCTGGTTCACACAATAGACCATTTCTTTACACAAAATAACGAACTTACAAGATATGTAAACATGAAATTAATAAAGACTGGAGAGGTTAGGAGACATAGTTGAGAAATAATCTTTGAACTGTTGTTTAGTAGTTGTGTGTGAAATAGATAGATGTACAGTATTATCTTAGCATTGTACTGTCACAAACAGCTATGTATAAGACGTGAACCTACTGTACCTACAAGTGTATTCAGACATCTACTGTATTTTCCTAGATAACGTTTGGTATTGTGACTCGCGGCTGGTCTGGCTGTGACATAATGTAACCGAGGGTGTGAGATCATACACTGTACTGTGGCTAAAAGTCACCAGTAACTATTCCAATGTAGGATCATTTACCGAATGCTGTTATATATATATACGTAGTGTATCGCCGTGTAAATTGTAATTCTTCAGTTATATAACAAGACATATTGGCATAAATTTTAAATGTTGCTTCTGAATGAGGCACAACTGAATACGACGAGAATAATGACTACAAGTTGTTAAAAAAAAGCAATTTACAATTTCATCCGAGTTTGAAGTAGAAATGACATTCTCAAAATGATCACATAAAAGGATGGATGTCAAATTCATACTGAATTAAGGGTGTATTAGCAATAACATGTGCTCATTCTAACAACTTTACTTTGTCTTAATTTAATGCAATTGTACCCTGTATTGACAACATATATGAAACATGTATTGTGAAGGTGGTATAAAGCAAGTCAATAAACAATATAGTGATTTTTGGCTTACCTTAAACACTCAAAAATTTAATCTACATTTTTTAATTACAGATAAACAAACTTGCTTTAACTTATGAATGCAATGACTCAATTCCTTTAAGAAATTACCCAACTGATGCAACAGAATATGATCTTTACTATACTAAGCTATGCACCAAATGTGTCTGACTGGTTCTCGTACACCTTCTCAATACATAATGAGGACTCCATGATTATGTCTCCTAAACTACCACACCTCTAAATTCACTCTCATGTTTCTATGACATCTAAGAAGTATTGGGGGGACCTGGTTTACAGATCTCCTCAACTACATGGCACAAAAGAAAGTCATTATACCTGTTTTCCATTAGTACCAAAATATACAGAAACAATGCTTACTTGTCTCTTTAAATACACAAAATTCTGTGGCTTATACAGAAGCTTTACTATATATCACAACACACAGAAGTTAATATCACAGAAAACTAATAAACATGGCACAAATCAGCAGCAAGGAAAAATAGACTACTCAGTATAGTTTCTCAAAATTCTAGATGAACTTTTATATGTTTCTAAATTTCACGGCCAACTGAAAACCTGAGAGAAATCACTCTCATAAAGGCAGTTATATTTCCCATACATTTACCACCATTATGCAAAGCGATGCACAACTAGTCCTATGCACTTTAATCCCTGCCTAAAAGAAAAAAATAAATAAATAAATTAACTGTGCTTGCAACTTCATAATAATCATGTTTCAATCAATTCTTTCTCCCTATTAAAAACTATGCAGTCACAAAACATATTAGCAATGACAATACTAAAAAAAGTTTTCCATTTCCTCTAGTCATTCTCAGGCATCAGACTTCAATCACAAGGCAGACATTGTACAGATTTCCATTTACATATTCTAATACACTTCGTAGTAAAAATATCTCCCAGGTTATATTTTACATAACTTATTTAAACAATTTACTACTACTGCTCATGCTTTAATACAAGTCACAGGTTATTAGAAGAACATCAGTCATTGTCAAAAGATGCAAGAAATGATATGACTTTGGTTTCAATATTCAACATGCAGTATACAGCACAGTAGTATAATACAAGTATTTCATGAAAAAATATGACCAACTAAAAAGTAGATATCTTTTAATATCTTGAAATATGGTACGTATATGTTCCTAAAATTTATATCTTCAACCATCCATTAAAAATTATGAATGTTATTACGTGTTAAAATAACTCCTCCTTTATGGTCTAAGACAAATATTAGGATAGAGTATATCAGCAATTATTTAAATATCAATGATTTTACTAAATTTATTGATTTTGAGTAGTGACTTAATAAACATGTAATTATCGGGTATTTTTTTTTATTTTTTTTTTTATCATTTTACCACTTATCAGCTTACAAGCCATTCAGTTGGTTGGTTTAACCAGTGATAGTACAGGAGGAAACCTGTGATATTTGGTAGTGAGGGTCACACTAGATAACACCCTTTCATGTGTCCGGGCCAAGCGGGACTCGAGCCCTTAATATATTAGTGAGAGATACGTGTGTTACTAAATCACAGAATAAAATATTAGGGTCGTTAATTGAACACCAGAATTGATCACAATATTTACCAGTACAGTGTTAAATATCAAGAGAATATGTACCAAAACAAAGTCCCACGGACCCACTATGTATCTGGAGGAGGCTGAAACTGACAATGAAAATGTTAGTCAGCTAAGTAGATTGGCTGGCCTGAGAGAGACAGAAAGACAGACTTATGAAGAAACCATCATACACATACAGACACACAAACACAATCAAGGACACACACAGCATATGGTAATTATTTGCTCATGTACACACACACACACACACATGGTACTTACTTATGCACACTTCCACACACAATTGGTTTTCTTGCATGTAATCCACATTCACTCCACAGCACTAGACACAGGTGTCTTTAAATTGGAAGCATGTAAGCAAACAGCAGTGTTGATTAGCTAGTTTCATTATTGAAATAAGTAACTACTAACAAACAAATGCCAAGGCAGGCATAGATTATGGATTCACATTTTCTATGGATAGGAAGGCAGAATATTTAAAGTATGGGAAAACTGTCAGCTTGCATAAAGCAGAGAATATCATTTATTATCTATATTAAATTTTTTCACATTAAAAAATTTTACCCTAAAATGTGAAACTTCAAAAGTATTTTGCTTTTCGACATCCTTTCTTTGTTATAATTCTATTACCATTCAGCTGTGAATGTCATAATCACAGTACCATTTGATACAAAAAACTATTGCATCAAATCCAAAATATATATTATCATCTTTTGCAAAATGTTATGTCTGCATCCTTTACTGTATATCATAGTACAGTACAGAGATGCTCAAACAAAACCATTATTTGTCTGCACTTCAGTACAGGTACAGTAATGTACAGTAGTATATATGGAAAATCTGGAACTTGAAACATTATACTGTATTCTGCGACTCTAAAATCATGGACAATTAAGAACAGATATCCTAGCTCTACTAATATCAGAAAATGGATTATTTCTTAATAAACAATGGTTCATTATACTGCATCTGATCCATCTCTTGCTGATCAGGGATAAGGTAACAGCCACACCTCCACTAAAACAAAAGGTGAGGTGAATTCCAACCTCAAAACAAAACCCCCCCAAAACATATAAACGTTTCTTTAACATTCCTTCAACTCAAAAGGCTGACCATTCTACTTAATATTTCTACAATACTGTACAAAGGATCACTTGAATTTCCACATCACAAAGACACAACATTCATTATTACAAGTGAAATAACCAAGTTCTTAAGCGTTTCCAATCAGTAATGTACACACACACACACACCTGTATACTGTAGTGTATATATCTCAGTTATATTTCAAATCAAAAAGTGTGAAGTACTACAAGAGCAATGTAGACAATAGTATAATGAGCCACTCAACAATAATGAAAAGAAACAGTGAATGTTAATGTATGTCATGAGAAATGGTATGAGTTATGAGTGTACAGAAGTGAGAATGATGTGATTTTTGTAATATTTCTTCTTGAGTTGTATGAAAGTGTCTAGCCTAACATGCTATGATTCAATATACCGGTATGAGAAACATAACAAACTAGTCGAGAATAGAACTCCTGTAAATTGTTTTGCTGCTCCACGACCCCTGAGATTCAGACTCGTGAATCCGAAGCATTTATGGATAGAATAATGAGAATAATGCATCGGTGTCTACTGTTTCGGATTCACGAGTCTGAATCTCAGGGTTCGTGGAGCAACAAAAGAATCGACAGGACTTTTGTTCTCAACTATACAAATAACAATAAACAAGTTTTAATATATGATAATGAATGCAGAGTGACGCTTCAGAATGGATCATGGCACCGTTCAGGTACATTCTTGAGCGAATAATGTAAAGAAAGGTGAAGAGAAGCAACGAACAGCTGTGAAGAGATAACTACTGTACACTGGTCGTCCACGTACTGTACACCATACACGACTTCCTGCACTGAACAAGGCGATACAATATATGCCACGTCTCCCCACATAATTCACAACTTAAAATTTCAAGTTCCAACAGCATTCATTTACGAGTTCTACATGATGATTCTGTTGGTACATGAATAGTCATTCTTTATTTACACTGAGAAAATACCGGTAAATGTCTTGGGCAGTAATGCAATTGAGACAAAGACCAAAGACCTTTCATAGTTTTAACTCACCTGAAGAGTCACCCCTCCCCAGATCAATCAGCCTGAAGCTTAACCACCCCAAAACTATCTGGATGGGGGGCTAATCTTCAAGTGATCCATAAAGGATAAAATTACGAATAGTCTCGATCTCAACTACTGTACTGTACATGATTGGTCTTGGCAAACACTTCAGGTAGTAGGAGCGGAGAATGACAAGTGAGGTGAAGGATATAAACAGGGAAAGCAGTAACAGATAAACAAATAAAATATAAATTTTTTTGAAAGATGTAAATTTCTGAATGCCAAAGTTTTAACCCTTAAACGGCAGCCATCATCAGTGAATCTTAGCTGTAGGGACGGCGGCTAACATCAGTGGATGTTTCGTGCTCCTTATGCATGTTCCATTTTTTATTGCGCATATGGGGTGGAGTAGAGAATCTTTAGCTGCTGTTTAAGGGCCAAGAAAAGAGTAAATTACTTTTGAATACAGTCAACAATATCAAGGAGTTTGTAAAGCATGACTTATCAAATAACTCTAAATACTGTAAAAGGATTAAACCAAAAAGAATTCAAATCTGAGGCGAACAATTTAATAACCTGCAGACTAAACCTATGAAGAGGATCAACATCTACTGGGACACAAGAGGAAACCTATACTCCTACACCTGAAGGACTGAACTTATAACTCAACCGCAGCCAATCAATTTACTGCACCAATGGGATAGCTTCCATATTAACATCATCATCAACTGCATTTAGAGAGCTACATGACAACAAATTGAATATTAAATTGAAGAGATGAACCCTTCTCGTAGCTGTAGAGATGTAAAATACCTTAACCCCCTAGTGCATGGGCGCCTTTCTGAGCTGAATCGTCAGGCATTTGCCAATTAAAATATTAAAAGTGGCGTCCCCCATACTGAAGAGGTTAAGTAGATTACACCATGTACAAGTAGATAAAGAAAGAACATTAAGACAGTTAAAAGGAAACAATACACAAAATATATCAATAAAAACAGGAGCTATGTTTGGAAAGGAGGCCACATATATCACTGTTTTAAATGCAGGAAGCAGCAGCAGACTGTACGCGATACACCAGTAATTTATAACACTCATACAGAACTGAATATCATTACTGAAGTACTCAAGCACTTGGTATTTACACTTTTTAGAATCTCAGCTCCCTGGGACGGATTTGGACCTCTTTTTATTTTTAATCGAGTCATCGTCACTGATTAAAAAAGAAAGAAAGATGTAAACCAATTAATTAAAAATTTCTATGATAAATAAAAGCAGACTATTTCACTACCCATTCCATTAAGTAATTCACCCATTTCTTTCAAGTGAGAAGGTGTACGCTACTCTAGGAGTGTCACTGCAGTGCGACCATTCTTTAAGTAATAGAGCAATACCCCAACTCCCTCCTTAAGTACAAAGAGAGGATTGCTACCCAGCACCAGAGAGTACCTTTAATATTCATCCCAACTTCACAAAAAGAAATTATACATGTGAGGTATATAGAAGAACAAGGGCATATATGTGAATATCTCAACTCGGCTAAATTTTCAGACTGTACTGCATGTTTTCTTTGAGGGATTGTACCATGCTGGAGGAATACCTAAATTGCCTGACATCATTATCAGACAGAGGAATGCCGGGACTACTGACTGACATAAAGATAGGAAACTGAATAACCCGGTGATATGCCCTTGTTATTCTATATGCCTCATATGAGCTACATTACATGGAAGGAAATAATTCATATTCCTCTCCTTTTTAAACATCAAAATGCTCTGATTGGAATGTTAAGTAGACACAAGCTACACCAACAGCTTCCTTTGTCAGTGTAATACATAAAACATTCTTTTAAAACCCAAAGAAAGTCACTGTTTATGACCAAAATATATGCTGAACTTAAGTGCAGTACCAATATAAATATGGTCCAAAGAGACTATTTGAACAGCTTCCCCTGAAGTTAGTTGGTTCACATTTAACAACAGTAACAGTGTCTATACTAATCTTCTATAACTGAATAGCCAGCCTTCAATACTTGGCTGTAACACTACTACAACTCCCGGTTAATCTTGATATAAACCAAATGTGCTACAACAGTGATACTAACCAGTATACATTATTAAACTACAGATATACCTCAGAAATATGCAAATACATGATACTGCTATCAAACTACAACAATCTTTTATCTCATAAAACTGTGAATATATGTGGACTACCACACCTAACAACCGGGAACTTGGTACACCACTCATATGAAATATAAAATAATCATAAGATTTTACATTTTGCAACAAGTTTGCTCTATACAGTTCACATATATGAAGATTTGCAATGATATTACATGATTACACAGAGGAAAGACTGTCGTCCCAGACTATGGCTCAACTACCTCTCTTATCTCTTACTTTAAAAAATTAGCACTTTGGTGTCTAAAAGAGATTGGGAACAAAACCATTTTGTAATATTTTACCCATTAATATAATATGCAGCATAAATATTCTAAAGTTTTCTATATGCATGCACTAACCCTCTTGTGAATAAATAAAATTCTCATTAACCAGAATCTGGCCAAGAAAGTTAAATTGTATAAGTGGTACAGCAAAAAAACCTGACCACAACTATGTTCTCTGAGGACAGTGATGCTGCTGTTGCTGTATTAGTTAACTGCTGAACATGATTAAAAACCTTCAGTCCTCCTTCAATTTATACATTTAAAATTCCGTGAAAATAAACCTGATTACCATAGCCAGATGAAGTTTAATTTAACATATTTTCCAAAACAAGTTAAATATGCTAAAACTGTACAGCATTGTGCACATCCTTCTACTGCACTTGTAGCTAACTGAGATAATGTCTAGGCACTGATCATGGTGTACTAGCATAACCAATATAACCATTCTTCAATAAATAAATAATATAATTTTCATCATAAATAGACAATAACTTACCTAATATTGATCACACTACTGGTAGGAAGTTAGTTCAGAGCTGCTCTTAATTCACAACTCCTCTTATTCAAGTAACTTTGTAATATAAAATGACACAAATAAATGACCATCCTTTACAAATACCTGTAATGCTTTAACAATAACACTAACCAAGTTTAACATATAAATAATATGCAAATACCAGTGAACCTTGACTACATCCCTAACTATCAATTTCTTCAGAGTACCATGTCTAATACAGTAGTACTGTATTTTGAGATAAAAATATAAAATATAATTACAAATGAACCTTGACTGTGTGCATCACTATAAGTCTTTTAGTATTTTGCAAAATTTTGGAATAAATGCCTTTAAACATTTACCTTTATATCAGGATACCCAATGGTCTTGGCCTGTTGGACGATGAGGACCTCTGAAGCAAGTACTGTACATAGTCTGAAGAGGTTAAAACATTCTACCCCTATAGGAGAACCTGTAATGAACATAGATTAATCAATGCAATCACAGGTGAATTTTGTTTACAAATTTTACCCTTCTTTTGTGGTATAAAACTCTTATCTGACACCACCAGTCAACAAGTGGACAATGAATTTCCCTCACATGCAAAGTTCATCTCTTAATTCTAACAGGAAAAAATATACGTTGATGCCCCATTCAGCTCTACCAACTATCTCCTTCAAGAAGTTATGGCTCACTGGTCCCTCAGAGGAACTTGATGTACAGTACTGTAATGGTAGTACAGTATAAGGACCACCCAGGGCCCCAAACATGTAGAAATGAGGACATGGAAAATGGGTTAGTCAATTGCAGTATCTCTGACTGGCTTCTGGCTGAAAGTGTCATTCATGTTTGGTGGAAATGTGACCTTGAAAATGGGTCAATGTTGCATATTGTTAATTACATCATGACCTATTGTGGTGACCCTGTGACCTTTAGAAATACATTAAAATTATTCACCTTCAATAAGCTAACACACGTACACATGAGTACATGTTTAATCTATTAACAATGGAGCCAATTCATGATTCTAAATTTTATCATACAGTATTTGTACTAAATTAAATGCAATGGGAATATGATACAATATCCATTCAGTAAATTGCATTGCTGACTATTGCATGATTATCAAGTGATAACTACACTTCAATAAAAACTACTATAGAGTATTATAGATTATGAAATGCAGAATCAACATCTGCAGTGGCGACGAATTGAGCAGAATTTGCCAGTTACTTTTCCGGATATTTCTTCCAATTCAGAATATTATTAATTATTAGACATTTTAATACTACTGTTCCAAATCCAAAGGAACTCTGAATGTGAGAATACTGAATTGTGGAGGGATTACTGTAAGTGTAAGAGGCTGTTGTTATACACAGTCAGTCAAGTCTCATCTGTAATAATACTGATAAATTCTGATGATTAAACAATAACTCCCAAATTTCAAATCGCTCTTACATACCTCATAAACTGATACAGTACCGAGTATGAAGCACAAAATCCCATTTTATGGTCAAGGGGAAGAGACAAGTGACCCGTGAGACTCCCCCACTAGAACATCCCCCTGGCTGAGTCTGTCATGTCTAGGGGCCTCTCTATATTATAACTGCAGACATCTTTTCTGTTAGTTCAGTGTAAATTGCTACTTGTCCAATTGAACTGTGATTTATGAAGCAGTCTCCAACAGCACTCCAGTGGTTGCTTCAAGAGCCAGCAAGCCATAAGGTAAAGTGGAATGAAACCTGCAAACAATTCATTCTTAGTTCAAACTCCAAAGCCATAAACATGTGTTGTACAACTTAGAACCTCAAAGTGTTACAATTTCCTTCTAATAAGGGAACTCACAAAGGGCTGAGAGAGGCAGTGGCTAAATGCGAGACAAATACCAAGTATAATGGGAGGGAGGGAGACACCGCCCATTACCAAATAAAATTTCTAATAACAATATTGCCAGCCTAAGCTAATGTCCATGGCACCACTAAACATATTACACATAAGAAAACTCAGCCCCACAATTGACTCCTCACCAACTCACTTGGGTCACACACAAAGAAAAAAATAACACTCTCACAGCACTTAAAACTAACCACAAAACAACACTCACACCATAAAAATAATGTGCTTGTAAAAAAAAGGGTTTTATAGGTGAGACTGATATACCAACATATGATAAATGGCACTTATCTTTAGTGTTTCACAAGGAGCATGGTAGAACACAAACAACCCACACTGACAGTAGGTCAAAACTGTAGCAGGAAATGTGAGATTTTTAAGTGTGGAACTCATGTTTATGGCTGTGGAGTTTGAGCCATGAGTGAACCACCTGAGGGTTCATCATGGTGTATCTTATGGTTTACTGTACTGCCTTCCTTAGCACCCACTGAACCAATCTTGGGGTTTACTTCTAAAACTCAGATCCAACTGAGCAAGCACTTGCCAACAGAACAGTGTCCCTGTTGCTGAAATGCAGGCAGCTGGACAAGAGTGTTCTAGTGGAGGAACCTGTCAGGTCACCTGTTGAATGACCCATAAAAAGTATACATAATGACTAATAGAACAGTACTATCATAAAATAACACACAAACACTACAGCTAACCTTTTAAAAACTCATTACCTAAATGGTGATATTTGGCAATACAATATAACTACAATAATAGCATCATGACACTTTGGTCAAATAAGTCGTCCTACAATACACTATGATACATTTGAGCAGACAGACAATGAAAAATATATTTCTTTAACTTACAAGAGAGCAGCTCAAGAAAAATTTAATTTCCTGTTATTTTGTTAACATCATTGTTCTTGATTAAAATACACAAAAAATATCTAAATATCAAAGTATTTATCCAGGATCCCCACCAACAGTGAAGCTCAGCAGAGAGCACTGTGATCAAATAGCCTTTATCAGAACATAATTTTCCCCATGGCATTAATCAATCAAATACATTTGACCATTTGCTCCAGCAGTAAACTGATCCAGGTAACAGCTATAAATTTAGTTTTTAACACTGTTCCTGACAATGACTTGGCAGGAACTTCACCTCTCCACTTGACAGATTCTTAAAATTTTCCACCAATTTCATTAGTCGATTAGAAAAGAAAACAATGGGTGATATTTTGCTTCTGTCAAGAAGACATCATTTTGGTTTGGACTAACCTTATACTTCTAGCTAAAGACTAGTCAAATGAAACACCAGTAAACACATTTTTCATCTCCAGTTAACAAGTTTTCCCCTGCAATTATCACATTGAAGGGTCTCTCAACATCTTGGCTAAAATAATATCAACACTGAGACAGCAAAAGTTTGTACAGCCAAGAGGAATATTTCCGACTGCATTACTGTAACTTGGAATCTGTGACTTGGTACCTACACTGTGAAATGCAATATACCTAAACCTTTCCTATGGTGAACAACACAAGTCAATTGAGCAGAATAGATAGAAGAGAAAATATTACAAAAATATGAGTATCATAAGTACAGTATACTGTACAAACAATGAACTGGCGAGAATTATTAAGAATAGAGAGATCATAGGGCAATGATGATGACCTCTAGGGGTTGAAAACCATTTAAGAGAAAAATGGTAGATACTGTAATACTCAAACAGATAAGGAGTGAAAGTCAATATACTGTATACACGCACACTGCACTAAGACCAATTTAATACTTGCATTAAATAACTTTACCACAATTTATAATCTATTTAGTATGCAACTGTTACACAATGAAACTTGGAGTTGCAGTGTACAGTATAGCAGCAAGTATAATAGATGGCTTGTAAGTTCATAAATAAAATCTAAAACACATATGATGAACTAGTTTTAGCTCTGTTACCCTCAGTACAAACTTATCAATATTACTTTCACAGAATGATTTGTTTATACTGTATTTAAAATTTTCTATGGTTACACTATTTGGTGCTGCATAATTAGTGGCAACCTCTCAGAAATTCTAGAAAGGGAAATTATTAAGACATTGTAAAGTGTATGAGGTGGTGAAAGGAAAGGTAGAGGGTTTATTATGTGGAATTGTGGAATATTTGTAGTTAAAATGTTGCGGACAAGTGAGAAGGATGGATAAGGAGAGTGTCAAGAGGTTGTACAAGGAAACTATTGAAGGTGTACTGGAAAGAGCATAATAGAAAGGCGGACCAACGCTTGAAGGTGAAGGGAAAAAGGCAACAGAGGAGACAGGTAAGGTGGGCTGGAGGTTCTTATGTAACCAGATCATCCCTGGAAGAGTGAGGTACAGTACTGTAAACAAAGAGGCTTTATAAATAACTGAGCAATATGTGTTACACTGCAAGGTCATGACTGAGAGCTGATAACAATCCAACAAACTTATAACCTTTCATTGGCTTTAATCTCAATACTGATACAGTATTTATTCAATGATATGAGCCGAATGGTTAGAACTACACTCAACTGGGAATATAAAGTAATGGATACAGTATTAGTTAACCAGTAAACAAGTTCCACAGCATGTTTTTTCTTTTTGTTTAAGTAATTGTGTTTGGTGATTATCCCTTAGGCTCACCTCCACATATCTACGGAAGAAAGCAGTGATAGTGTACTTTAATGCTCACTTTAACTTGTCCCAATGAAACAAATGATCATAGTGTACAGCCAGCCAAGTGGGCACTAAGACAAGATGTTCTCGTGTATGGAGACATCTGGAACCTGTGTGTGTTTACTACGGAGGGGCTTCCACATGTCTGCATATTCCAGAATATTTTGTTGCAGTTTCCATTTGGCTGACTGTACAGTATCTATAAGCTGTACTGAGGGTTTAGCAACATGTTCACATGATATTTTTATTATGAAAGTATTTTACACATTATATACATATTAAAAAACAATTGTGGTACTGCAAATATACAGCACTGTACATAGGAATAACCATAGTTATATTCTCCATACAACTATGAAGTACTGTGATATTCAATTATTGTCAAAAGTTCACTTCAAAATCTGTGGTTTAATAAGTTGTACCATATTACAAATAGTCAGGTATCGCTTTTTTAAATACTGAAAACAATGAGGTGCTCTAAGAGGATGCTTTCATCTTTTATAACAAAGAATTAACGTAGTTTATGAGTAACTTTATCAATATGTAAAGTATAATTTATTCTTTTTAATAAATGAAATAAAATTAATTTGCAGGGCCACCATAGTCCTAAAGAAAGTAATACAGTAATATTAAAATAAAAGTACTGTATGTGCCTGATCTACTGTACTATAGAATGCAATGCACACCCAGAACTGATGACTTTAGCTGATTCTACCTATTGTCAATATCAAATAATTCTTTTGCGGATGCCATAATCATAATGGCAGTTTTAAAACATATTTCCTTAAACACTGGTAAGATAAGTAGCGCCCAATAAACACTTGTAACAGATTCCTGATATGGTGGTACAGAATGCTGCCATATCTCACTGAGAAAGGCGAGTTTGTGTCAAGAGTTGAGTTTCATATGACATCTAGCCAGTCAGCGGGTGAAGGTCAACTCTTACCCGTTCGTTTATGCTACCCATACTAACGCTCGGGAAGAAACCGCCTTTTGGTAGCGCAACTTCCCGTCGACCAATCATTTGCCCATTTCGTGTAAAGAATACCTGAAAAAATATATTAATATATAAATAACTATTCTAGCAATCAATAAAATATCATAATTTTCTCTCAAAGTAGTGCATTACACAAAAACAAACGTACTGTATAATCATATACAAGTACCCACAAAAGTAAGAAAATCTGTGAGGTCAAGAGGGTGGTAGACCTTTACACACAGATGGTTCTAAACCTATGGAATGGTCTACCAGCCCAAGCTGTGGAATCAAGAACAGTGCTGGACTTCAAAATAGTCATTGACGAAATTTTCAAGAACAACGGAGGGATCCTACACAAGCCACTGGTCTCCTTCCCTTGGCATGGTCACCTCTAGTGGGTGGCCATTAGGTAAATAAGGTAGATTAAGGTGATGACTACAACCAGTATTACAAATGTATTGGCCACTGACAGAAAGCTGAACATTTGAAAGACTATAAAGGAATCCAACCTGAACTTTTCCTCCAACAGGATGTTGATGTGATGGTTGTAAGGAATCATCCTCTTCCTCCTCCTCCTCTTCCTCTTCTTCTTCATCATCATCTTCGTCAGAATCAGTAGGAAGGATGTGGGTGTGGTGCAGGCGGTGACGGTGGGGATAGTGAGGTGAGAGAGGTGGTGGCGGTGCAGGTTGCTGGTACTGCAGTAGGTGTTCCAACAGGTCGTCACACTCCAGTGGCTCCGGGCTCTCCTCTTCCATACTCCCCCCTTCACTGTACAGGGGTGAAAAAGACTGATTATGCGAGACGGTAAAGTTTGATTGTAAAATGAGGAATTAGTGGGTGGTATGGATATCTTAATTCATCAGTACAATTTCTTACAACATATTACATAAATTTTTTTGGTAATTTACTTCGTTAGTTTATCATTTAAAATCTTATTGCTTGATTTTCTACTTTATTGGAGGGAGAGGGGGGGGGGGGGGGAGGTGGATTCACAAAGATTATACATGTTAATTTTGTATACAGTACTGTCTAATGTTAACAGACCATACAGAGTAATGCATTTAGTTAAAGTATTCTCAGTACAGTATCATTTAAAGTTAATTCTTGGTATGTTATTTTTGCTTTTTATCTTACATCAGCTAGTTAGGTGAGTCAGTTATGAGAGAAATTCAAGGTATTTTACTGTATCCTGTTATGATCCTATGAAAATCCACTCAACATGATGCACTGTCCTGTTCAACACAACACTGTCTTATTGCATGGTTCCTGTCTACTTCTGGGTTCCTTGTTCTAACATAATTTTACTAGCATTTGTGTTTCTCTCTGACAGCTTGAAGTAGTTTTTTCGTATCTAATCAAGTATAGCATTACTCCTGGTGCTGCAATCTTACTTTATATGAATAAAATTTAGTTGATCCAAACTGCTGTGTCCAGATATTTCACTTTGCTTCAGCATCATCTACATGTACACTTTTTTCTAATGGTACTGTCTGTCATGTCTTGCCAGCAACCTACTAGGGCACATTAAGGCATCTCAAACAACATGACCAACTGTATATACAATGAGGTACTTATTTTCCTCGGTGAAAACATACATGTCCAATTATTTTCCTATCGTAGTTACAAACGTCCAATTATTTACCTATCGTAGCTACAAACGTCAAATTATTTACCTATCGTAGCTACAAACGTCCAATTATTTACCTATTGTAGTTACAAACGTCCAATTATTTACCTATCGTAGTTACAAAAGTCCAATTATTTACTTATCGCAGTTACAAAAGTCCAATTATTTACCTATCGTAGTTACAAACATCCAATTATTTACCTATCGTAGTTACAAAAGTCCATTTATTTACTTATCGCAGTTACAAACGTCCAATTATTTACCTATCATAGTTACAAACGTCCAATTATTTACCTATCGTAGCTACAAACGTCCAATTATTTACCTATCGTAGCTACAAACGTCAAATTATTTACCTATCGTAGTTACAAACATCCAATTATTTACCTATCGTAGTTACAAACGTCCAATTATTTGCCTATCGTAGTTACAAAAGTCCATTTATTTACTTATCGCAGTTACAAACGTCCAATTATTTACCTATCATAGTTACAAAAGTCCAATTATTTACCTATCGTAGTTACAAATGTCCAATTATTTGCCTATCGTAGTTACAAAAGTCCATTTATTTATTTATCGCAGTTACAAACGTCCAATTATTTATCTATCGTAGTTACAAAAGTCCATTTATTTACCTATCGCAGTTACAAAAGTCCAATTATTTACCTATCATAGTTACAAACGTAATCTCTGGGGAATATAATGCCACATCCCATGACATCTCCCTTGTGACAGCGCGGCCCAAAGATGGAGCCCATTGAACTGCCGGTGAAGACTCTGCCGTCATCAGCGTGATATGCAATACTCCCTCTGTTCCACCCCGGGTGACTATCTTTTGGGTAATCCTGAAAAGAAACACCCAAAAAGAGGATAATAAGGAACATATCTACCATACCTGTACCTGTAAAGACTAACGGTATATTAGCTGCTTCCTAGTATTAAGGTATAATACAATGAAACTTCTATATTATGGACTTTCCTCTCCATATACTGTAGTCCGTTAAACAGAGGTTTCACTGATGAATATACACTCCACCTCAAGTACTAGTCACTGAACATTGAACCTAATGGGGGTCATACTCAAAGGCTTGTAAAACTGCATAGCTCCTAATGTTTAAAAGCTTATCGAGTTTAATGATTCATAGCTGGCAGGTGCTTCCATGGTTGGGAGAAAAAACATCAGCAGTACAGTATTAAAAAATGCTGGTTATCCTTAAAAAATTATTCTTTTTTATAGTAAGAATGAAACATTACCTAGAGAAACAGAAAAATTACCTAAAGAAACAGAAACATTACCTAAAGAAACATATCACACCTTTTTCGTTAGTCCGATGGTAATATGGCTTAAGCGTCCTGGGTCAACAATTTCCATTTCGAAGTAGTGCGAGGTTGTGTTAAGCGGAGCACGAGCCTGAGCCAGCCCAACGTCGACGAGACTCTTACCTCGACCACAATACTCCAGCATCTAGCAGAAACACGCAGCAAAGTTTATTTAGTTTAGTTTCCTTTATGGAGTCACATGTGGAGAAATATTTATGATTACGTATATAGTATTAAAATTATGTTAAAGACTCGATGAAGGAATTCAAGTTGAAAAGCCATTTGTATTAAGGTAGATTTGGCATACAATTTACGATACATATATTTGATAAATAAAACCCTGGCTAGTCACATGAGGGATGGGGGGTCTTTTTTTGGTCAGACGGAATGATCAACTTCCATTTTTGTCATCTTTCTTGTGCAAAGTCTCACAGCGTCCTTTTCAAGTGGTTATTTTTTCATTTCTTAAATCTCATTAGTTTTTCTTTTATTTCTACTGCTCTCCATATTCTCGTTTTTTTTATCCTTTTCATTTTTATTTAGTTTTTTATGTATGGATTGTAACTTTAGCTTTCTTCATATACTCTTATATCTTAAAGTAGACGATGAAGCTACTGGAACACCCCTCACATATAATCCTTAGTGAATATTTAATGAAGTTATAATACTGACTAGGAACATGGACAAACACTATGTAAAATAAAAGAGAGACAAATTAAGAAGAGGAGAGAAAACAACAGAGGTTAAGACAGAGTGACGCACGCACACACACACACACACACTATTCACTTTAAATCATGAATAAGTCTTACCCATACTGTGTGCTAAACCTTACCTGTCCATTTAGCCGAACATCATGTAATCGAAGCCACTCTTCCTCCATGGAGTCAACGGACATGTGGGTATCTTCGTCTGGTGGCCAAAGGAGCTGAGGAGATAGTCTAACCGCATCTCCTGCAGCGGCAAGACCCACACATGGATACAATCCCCCGGGTGGGACGCGCACCATGATTGAGCCAAGCTATGCCAGAGATCAGTAGGAGGTGAATTTTGTGATAGGCTGTACCTTCTTTTAATCCCTTTGCTATGGGGACGTCACTTATAATAGTTTATTCCATCAAAGGCAGCTGATTTTATTCGGCTCAGAGGGGAACCCATACACAAGGGGTTAACTTAACATGACTCATGACATAAATGAAAAAGATAATCCAAATATAAAAGAACATTAAAGTTTGACTATAATTAAGACAGCTATTTACAACAGGCAAATTTTTCTGCCATGACACACAGAAGTTTAGTTTACTAGTGACAGAATAATTTGATTATCAAAATAACTTGAGAGATCTTTCCTTCCTATGTCCCTCTTGATATGACTAACCTTCAGTATTATTGGTCCCACCTCAGTACAATAAGCTGGGGTTCACTAATCTTTTTTTAAGAGATTAACTTACAATGGGGAGATAAATTCAAGGAATAGGTCAGTCCCACCCATTAATATCTATACTTCATCTGAGTTTTTAACCCATTTACTAAGGGGGACAGCACTTTTTTATATTTGATTAACACCAGATGATTTTATTCAGCACAGATGGGATCCTGTACCCAAGTGATTGATGACTAAATACACTGACACATAGAAGAGTCTTTACTATTAATCAAACATTACTTCACCTAATGAGTGTGACTAATATTGTACAAACAGAAATACATACTGTACCTCTTTTCCATTTTTCGTAAAAAATACTGGGACGGATGAAGGATCACTTTCCAGGGATAACTGATCGTATTTGACGCCACAACCCATCCTGTCCCCGGCACCGCATCTTGGCCCAAATACTACGCCTCTGGGACGAGCTTTGTACAGTCTGGAATACAAAAAAAATCATCTCAAAACTGAAAATAATAACTTTGAACAGTAAGTAAAATATGGTTCCTACACCCTAGAAGGCAAGTAATGCATATTAGTCTCCTTTTTTACATTCCCTAAAAGGTTGGTCCTGGTGATAATGCTATGTAAGACACTAAACACTGCTTATTTTACTCATGGCTCTTCACTCTCTATATGGGCCACATGCGCACTGTAGCATCAATTGGTGGCTGCCGCAAACTCCCGAATCTTAATTTTTAAATAAATATAGTTACGTACTTTCCATGTATCTCTCTATGTATTTCACATCTTTATCACTAGTTAGGTGTACTTGGAGCCAGTATACATACATCCCTCGCTTAACAAATGGGCTTCATTCCTTGAAACCCGTTCGTTAGGTGAATTTTCATAATTCAAATAAAACAAATGGGAAAAAAGGATTCAGTTCCTCAATGACAAGAAAACCCTAATATTATACATCTAAAACATGAAATATGTTCTTGAACAACAAAACATACCTAAGGAAAAATAGTACCTAACTACTGTAATTTACTACCTAACACATTAAAAACTAATAAAATATAGTATAACTTTGGTACATTACGGGAGGGCAGTCAGGGCTCGCCACAAGGGGTGAGGAGGGGTCGGTTGAGTATGGGCCTGACTCAGTGAGATGAGGAGGGCTGTCCACCTCATCACTGCTGTCTGCTAAGGACACCACAGTTACACCAGAGGCGAAAGGAGTGGAAGAAAATTAAACGGTGGAGGAAGTGAAACTAAGTTAAAGATGCAGGAGTTGTCCACAGTTTGATGACAGACCAAGATCTTTCCTGGTCTTCATAAGGCCGTCACCATGTTCATGACACTTTATTACCTCCAGATTTGTCTCAATAACAACAACCTTACACATTTTCTTCAGTGTAGTACAGGTAGCTGAAGAATCAGCAGAATGCTTGAATGTTTTGGCAAACAGAATAATGAAAAGATGTCACAAATATAGACAGATAAATAATGAGCACTTCTCACATGAAAAATGGTGGAATGAAAACCAGCTTTTTAAAGTGAGACAGATTGCACAAGTAAGGAAACACAGAAGAAGACAGAGCCTTCCACAGTTTGGCTGTGTGAGGAAAGAAGGAGGTACTATAACCGGTTATTCTAGTGTGACCGACATCCACAGAGAAACTGTGGGCACCGCGGGCAAGACTTGTGTTACGAGCCCACGGCCTTGCCGGCGGTACACAGGATGCCAAATCCACCGAACATTGCCTGTTAAAGTAACTGTAAAAGAGAGAGTGTGAAGCAACATTGAGGCGAAGAGAAAGGGAAGAAAGATTATCAACTAAAGGAGGAGAGTTAATTAGACGAAGTGCCTCTGATTCCACCCTATCTAACAGTTGGACAGAAGAAGAGCCACCCCAGATATGAGAGCAGTACTCCAAGTTAGGACGAATGAATCCCTTATATACTTGAAGCAACTGCTCAGAAATGAAGTAGCTACGGCATCTGTACAACATTCCCAGCTTTCAGGAGGCAGCTTTAGCTGCATCTATCACACCATTATACAGTAATTATTTCATAATTGCTAAACTTTATCTGTGTTCTTTAACATTTATTTATTTTTTTCGTTGCTTGTCTACTCCTCGCCCAGAGTACCTTACATAATTCAAATACAACTTTCTCACAACACTGTCTTATTGTTTAGTGTATGTGGCAACAGCTTCATTCATGTTACAGTATAAATAAACTAAAATAGAAAATTCTCTATAAATATTTCATGCAATGCTTTTCGCTCTTTCACGTGATGAGGTGAAGAGGTGGCCATCACAAGAAATATTTACAGTGTGAACTTCTTCATGTGATGAGAATAACACACAAGAAAAAAAGACAGAAAGATGCCTAGAGGTTAATAGGATGTCCTTAACTAATGGAAGAATAAAGAAAATTGCTATATCTATGAGCAGTGGTGGTTAAAAGGATGTCCTTAACTAATGGAAGCTCTTTCTTTCTCACATCTCAATTAACCATTAATTTTCAAGAGCGTAAACAGAAGGCGGTGATACAATTAACAGAAAATGTACAACAAATGTGGTGATTCTTCCTTCTCTTGTATTTCTCCCCAGCTGACATAAGACACAGAGCGAACAGAGGATACACTTACCTGCCGTCGTCAGCATGATACCCGACACTATCTACCGCCCATCCAGGTAACTTGTGTAGAGGATATTTTGCAGAACACAGACCTAAGAGAAAATAATTAGCCAACATGAGTAAGGTTTATCAAGATGACAGCTTCAGTACTGTACTTTTAGCCACCCAAGGTCTACAAATCATGCTTTTTACATCATTTATTTTATTTACTGTGTGAATGTACAGTACAGTATAAGCTTTTGAGGATTTTCTATTACAGTATCAAGGAATGAAAGTAAACTACACAATATAGTCCAGTGATAAATAATGTGATATGGTGTAGAAAAGACAACACTGATGGCTTTATAAACTAGCGGTACAGTATCTTGACTTACAAATCACAGATATATATTTAAATTTATATCTAACACCATAACAGGTTGATAGCCATTTTCCATGCTTGCTTTAGAAACAAAATGAGTTACATATACTGTTTACTGATTAACTCCAAGATAACTGAGACACAGACACTATTAGATATCAACTAGTTTTAACATCTTAATGAGAAAGACAATACTAACCTAGAGATATTGATCCTTGGACACCCATGTCAAGGATCTCAATCTCAAAGTAACTGTGGTCGGCACATACTGGCACCTCACCAACATACACGCCAACTCTCTCCTCTTCTTCCTCTTCACTATAACTGTTGAATTTGGATAATAATAAGACAAGTCAAAGCAAGTTATAGTGTTGTACTTTCGTTCACATAAGAGATATTATGGTAAATGAGTTTTGGTCAAATATACAGGCACAGTACAAGAAAATTCACAAACTTTTTTCTATTTTTATGTAATCTGACCTACACTGTGTGAGACTAGGGTCAGGCCTAATCATCACGGATACTGTAAATAAACTATACTAACTGTATTAAAGTTAAATGGCCTTTTCATTGTTAAGATTATAGTAAGGTAATAACCCTACACTTACATGATACTGAATCAATTAATAGAGAAGTATAATGTTTAGAACTTCAGAGCCACATAAATATACAGCAACACAGGGGAGGCATCTTGATCTACAATACCTGCCTCAAATCTTGAACCAACAGAGCACCACATTCTCTGCTAACATGGGAGGCCTTCATTATACAGTATTTTGTTACTTGAAAAAATTCTACATCTCACACAGTTACTTTGTGTCACCTCCCCAAATAGATTTCACTATATCGTACAGTATATGTACAATCAAAGACAAAAGTCGTGTCACGGCTTTGTCCGAAGATTAAACATAACTCGTGAAACATTATGAGTGCCCCCTACCACAAGGCAGAGAGCACCGAAAGTTTAGCCCTTCAGCATATAATTTCACTAAATTTCATGACACGATTTTTGTCTTTCACTGTACTGTACACTACAGTATTTTGTTTATATAAAGTATAAACTATCAATAAATTTTTTCAAGCAAAATTAAAATTACCAGTTTTCAGATATCATACAGTACTACCATACTGTAGTTCGAAAAATCCATAATTTCTGGGATGCACCTCCTACTATTTTATGCAAGATATTTTGTCTAATACAAGGTCTCATCAAAAAGTATCATGACATTTAATTTTCGCAAAACTGAAGGTCACATAATTAGTATTTAAATTCATATCTTTCATAGTACAGTAGTCTTCCCCTCCCATTTGTTGAAGCACCTCTGGTAATCTTCTTTTGGGATGGAGTTTAAACCCTGTTTTGTATTCTGTACGATTTGTGCTATTTCCTGAAATCTCTTTCATTTCAGGACGCTTTTCAGCTTACAGTATGGAACAAAACAAAGTCGCCTTGTGCCAAATCCAGAGAATGTGACAAGTGTGGATACAATAGTCAAGAATATTTCCTGAATGAGAGTGCTGAGTGAGACAGCACACTGTCATGGTGCATCTTCCACAAGCCCTACAACCATTTTCCATCCAACTCATAGTGCTTCATTTATTCTAAAATACGTCCCCAATTTTTTTAATAGGACCTAGTATTAGAGGTAGAGTACTGTACTGCCTTAACCCCTTGTGCTTGGGTTCTCCTCTGTGCTGGACAATGTCATCTGCCAACATGTAAAAAAAAAATATTAAAAGTGGCGTCCCTGTAGTGAAGGGGTTAATTATGCCTACCTTAAAACATCACCTTCTATGGTTATTCTTTCTGCTCGTACTTTTTGGTTGACACTTTGAACACCAGCAGGATGCCTCTGTCTAACAAAGGGCCACTGTGGACTTAGATTATTGTACATGTCGGCCTCTGAGTCCCCCGCTGGGGCTACGCCAAATAGCTTCTTGAAGAGAACAAAAAGGTTTGGGTGTACACAGCTCAGCATTAGTCTGGCTGCTTCCGGGCCTTCGCACCCCTGCCCTCTGTCTCCGGTATCCAGCTCTCCTTTTTTTTTTCAGATCTGATGAAAGAGAAAAAGACATTAATTATTATATACAATTAATAGTGTATCACTGAATCTCTACAAACTCCATGGAGTTTTTAATATTTAGATTTTATATGTAGTGGACTGTATACTTAATTAAGTTAGTACCAAGATTTCTTTAAGAATTTAGTTTTATATCTTTAAACGTTTACTGGAGGGGGGGTTAGGCTAAGGTACAGTAGGGAAGAGCAGGTTAGGTTAGGTTAAGGCAGGGTAGGGGTTAATCTCCAAAGATCTAATTTAACTTTTCAAATTTTCTTCCCTTTGCTTTCTCACCGACACTTCTACACTGTCAACATCAAAAATACTATGCCAGACTATACATACAGACTTGACATTATGCACAGTTGCTTGCACTTATACCTGGTACAGTGGCTGGTACATTATATTAAATGTGGCAACTATGTGGAATGCTTATCTAGCATCCTTAGCCTGGCTACTATTGCAAGGTTCCTTGGGGCCTTTCTGGGAGTTTTAATATAATGAAAACAAACAAAGATGCCACATCTCACAAAACATGCCAGCCCCTGTACCAGGTGAATGTACCCTAATGTAAATCTAATAGGGTTCTAAAGCACAGGAAGAGCCTAAATGACAATATTAAGCAGTGCAGTATTGCCAGTATGATTCTATCGCAATCAGATTAACAGCTGGCAAGGATGTGTTCATTTTGCACTTAGGGACAGCATCTGTACCTGCAGATAAATGCTGTACAACATGGCTGGTTGGCAATGTGTGGTCTAACTATGCTGTATGTTTCCTTTTATATTCTGGTCTGACATCACATCTTACATTAGGTCACTAAAACTTACAGGTACACAGTATTACCAGCCAAGGCCTTCTAATGCTTCACACTTTCATTCTCTCTAGATTAATCACATTACAGACACTCCCTAAGTTATGGAAGACTTGGATTACGGATATCCGAGTTTACGGATACTCAACCATAAGTCGTATTTAAAATGAGCGCCACGTAGTCCCTGGGATGAGTGGGGATATTTCCAGCTATACCCCACCTGTGAGTTGTATGTTTATGCCATGGTTATTTTTCAACTCGTAATTTCAGGTAGATATATTGTACGTAATATTTTTTTCAGTTACACACACGCATACAGTCCTACATAAAGAAAGTACAAAAATAAATCAAATAAATAATTACCACTATCATAAGGTACAATATAAAGTTTTTAAGTATCTATGATCTTCCACTGTAAAATTATGTGGCAAGTGTGTGGAGGTCGAGGGTTGATGGTGCAGCTGCTGTGTTGCCAAGGCGAGCACCAGGGGCGACTACATAACTTGTATAATTTTTGCTTTCTTTATACTTCAAATAATGCAATTTATGTCTTTGTTATTGAAGTTTATATACCAACAAATTCTACAATTTTAAGTTGTAATGTAACAGTGTACAGTTAAAGCTACTCTTAGGGGTGAATCTAATGACCTGAACAGTCATCATATCTGTAACCTGGGGAGTGGCTGTATTTTCTTCTCTGCCTAAAGCAAAGAGAATAAACTAAAATGATGCAAATTCTCTGAGGTAGCACAAAAAAAATCTTGGAAACCACAAGAATGAACCTAATATAACTATAACAATACTGGGCTCATTTTATTTCTATATATTTTATTTTTCATAATTTTACAATTTATCGGCTTACTAGCTGTTCAGGCAACTGGTCTGTTCTTTGTTACTCTGTTATGACCTTTATTGTCCAGTGTTAGTACTGGAGGAAATTGGAGTATTGTACCTGGAGAAAACCTGCCATCTTTAGTAGTGACACTGGATAACACCCTTCTCACACCTGTCCTGGGCCGGGAGCTGAACCCAAGACTCACTCATGAGATACACACATACATTACCACTTGACCACTTTAAGTCTGTTTAATGGGGAGATTTTAAACTTAATTCCTTCTTGTTCCCCAAATGAATTGACAGTGAATACATGGAGACAAACATGACGAGTGTGTCATTGAGAAATAGTGCCAGAGGTAAATTTGAACTTGTGCCACCAAACCTTTCCCACATTCCCTCCCTCAGCTCTTACCACCAACCTACTTATTTATATAATTGTATCATTATTAACGTATTACCTATTCACATTGACCCATCACCTCCTTAAGTCATTATTTGTAAATTGCTTTTACTGTACAGTACTTTATAACATCGTTTCCGAACAATTTAAATGTTCTTTAACAAGTATCAACCCATAGCTGACGTACCTATATTAACAGTATAGGCTGGTCAAGATGAGAGAATGATGCCTGGTATAAACGATGGGTAAATAGCACCATAAACCCCCTTAAAGGTACAGTCACAAGCTATTGTTTACTGTGGTAGTCTCGCCTTCATGGCCGTCACTGGCGTTACAGAGCAAATAAATGACTTTCTGTTCAGCTACGGGATGTGACATACAGCTACTGATACTATCATGTGTTGATACCTGTTTAGCTTGTTGCTGGATGCTTCTAATGTTGCCAAACAACGCAGTGGGGAATGAGATCGAAGCAGTGGGTGTGTAAGGCGCCGCGCCATCTGCGCAGGCGCTCCCACTACCTACTACACACTTTAACTGATCACAGATTTAACGTTACAAATCAACGTTTAAATAATAACAGCAATACCCCATTAGTGAAAATAAACATATTATCTTCATCGTTTGGCGACATAATTTGATAAAAATAAATCTAAAAATCATCAAATATCTGGCAACTACTTTGTTTATTTCTCATCAGCTGATCGTGTGGCCGTTGTGTACACTGGGAAACAAACCTATCTACTTTAGTGTGACGGACACCTGGTTATTTTATAATTCTAATTTATTTTGTAATTTTATTGAATATACACAACCTAAGTGATACAAAATTATATTGTAGGAGAGTAACGTACTTTTAACTTCTACCATAATAATTCTTTAGGTTTGTTACCAAAGTCAAAGGGTCAAGAAACAATGAATGACCCACACGCACACCTAGACTGACAAGCGTCAAGCATATTGATTATAATGACACTAAAACATCGGCTGTAAGACACTGAAGTAAAGAAGCGTTTGTTGTACTACAAAGAGCACAATGCCGGTGTGGTTGTGTAGCGTACCGTCGCATTAAAATCAGAGTAACTTAACAAAAGGCATGTACTGTAGGCCATCACCCTCGCGCCTTCAACGGATTAACAAAAACACCATCGTTTGATTTCACCTTATTTGTAGAAACAAACTTCAGTCAATGTCAACAATACATACACACCCAGGTCGTGAAGATTAGACACCCCAGCTTGCTTCACCTGGAAATTGGGCACCCCAGCTTATTTCACCGGAAGATTAGGCACCGTAACTTATTTTACTTGATGAATAAGCAAGCTAACCTGAGAAGACAAACTAACCTTACCTAACTGTTAAGAGGATAAAAGAAAAGGGAAAAGTAATCAGAGACGTGACCGATCGCCCAAGCGTCTAACGAGCCTTACTTTTCAACAACTAAGGTTTTTAGAGCAGGAAATAAGGTTAGTCATTAAATTTCTGGTGAAGGTGCACGACGCTTCACTAACTTGGTTGCATCAGACTCAAACATGGACCCCAAAATTCTATTTAACTGGCACAAAACTCTGTACCAACACGTCTGTTTATAGTTAACGATACTGTACAATACCGGTGCTTATTATTTTGTTAGATACCTAGTAAATTACCATCAATTATCGTTTTAAACATTTAACTGTGTTGTATCTCTGTGATTATTTTGTCTATACTTGATAATACAGTGCGCTATTTCGTAAGTAAAAATAATGGAAAGTAATAGTGTTAACACGGCATCCTGAAACAAGGTTATAATTTATAACTACTCAATTATGGTTTGTATCTCACACTAACTTGTTTTTTTAACGTACATACATTTCATATAATATTCACTGCTGTGTATGTCAGATAATGAAAACAATGATAAATACGATTACTAACTTTGGATCACCTGAAGAATCTCCACCCAGGTAGCGCCGGGGGACAGTGATTCTTCAGGTGATTCTCGTTAAGGAACAAACCTTTTATAACAATGCCATATTTCTGTTAATGATTATGCATTTATAATTAAATATTACCTGGCCAAAAAATAAGCCGACTTGCGTAGAAAACCGCTAACCCCCCTTGGCCAAACTGAGCATAATAAAGACTTCATAATTATCAGTAATGCCCCTGGTAGAAAGAAAATGAGGCTATATCATTACAAAAGTTAAAATCCATATAATGTAATATTTCACACAGCCCCCTAATAAAGTCAGACGTTTTAACCTTAAAGAAAACGAAGGGACTGACTTAATAAATCAACCGACCATTAGGATGTTTCAAGACAAACCTCCATCATTAAGGTGCGAGCTTATCAGTGTAAATTAGCGAGACTAGTTGCATTTAATGATGGTTTTATGCTCGTATTTCAATTTGTCTCTGGTCATTTTCTTAAATTAGTTGGGTGTTCAAAGTACTGTAGATAGGGCTTTGAAGTAGAGGGGAAATGTTGAGTAAAATATATAAAAAATTACACCAAACTAACACACATTATTCCTCTACTTCAAAGCCCTGCCCACTTTGAACACCCAACTAATACTGCTGGTAATTGGGGGAGGGGGGGGGGTCATATCTTCATAGCGGCTCATTTATGACAATAATTAAATCAGAATCGCTTGAAACAATACAAAATATAATAGGACAACCCACTTTTGCTATTAGTTTCCTTTTGGGGGGTGGGGGGGGGGGGGGTAGTACTAGAGCAGAGTGCTAATCACAGGAGCTGTTGTTTGATAACGTTCTTTTTCCAAGGATGTTCTTTGGATGATAGTAAGTAATAAAAATGATACAACAGCTTTTTTATTTAGTTATAATTTTTTGTATTTTTTTTTAGTCTTCTCTACATTTGATCATAAATCGGTAATATTGCAGTCAACAGAAACCACAGAATTCCGGAAATTCACCACACTCAATCATAGGTAAGGTTAGGTATTCTTTGGTTGCTGTAATCTGCAATTTTACCCATGAATCACCTGTAGTGGGCAGGGTATGAAGGATAATGGAAATTGTGGGGTAAAACACAGTAAAAAACAATCGACCCGTTCGGTCCGAGAGTACACTCACATTCACAAGAAACGTATAATTACACCATGCCATTTCGAGAATTTGCGAAGCCCTCCATCTTGGAATTTAGGTAAAGTTAGGTAGGTTTCTTTGATATGTTAGGTCAGGTTCTATTAGGTTCTGTGTATTGTTGTATCAGTTATATTACTTACTGTCATCCAAAGAACATGTGTTGAAAAATGAACGAAATTGATCATCTCCTTCTGGTGTCGGCAGCCAGATTCACTTTTACCTTTATTTATATGGAGATGAATTAGATGAAGTGTTAGTTGATGCACATATAACTGAAGGTATTATTATAAAGTACGAACTCAGAAAATTAAATGTAAATAAATCAATGGGCCATGATAGTATTCATTCATGTATCTTCATATTTTAAGTCCATTTCCCCACACTTACTTGGGTTAGCCGCAGTTACCATGAGTGTGGAAACAATTGGCTCATGAGATTTCAAAGTCCTGTAGGAGCATAATTCAGCTGTAGGGGAAAATGTCCTGCAAATTACACATTTTGATATATGAGTTGAACCTTTGATAAATTGGCTTGTACTGTACCTATAATTATTCTTTAAGATTCTTTTTTTTTTTGTTCACAGGATCGGCCATCATGCGTAAGAAAACAATGCGTAAGAAGAAAAAATTCACCGAACTGTCACGCCTTACAAGATACGCAAGAATAAGGAAACGACAACGGAAAGAGAGTAGAGAAAAGGAGTTACTAGAAATATATAAGAGAATGAAAGAATTACAAAAAGGGGAAAGAGATAAGGAGAGTGACAATCAGTTAACTGCTGTGAGGGACTATAAACAGATGATGACCACAAGTAAACCTAGACAAAATATGACATTAAGAAGAGAAAGAGTTGGAAATGAAGAGCAAAAATTATGTCTCACTAAGATCGAGAATGAGATACCCGAGTATGATGTGCAGCACTTCAGAGAACAGGGTCAGAAAAGAGAAAAAATACAAGTACTGTACTGTAGTGAGTTAAGTGCAGTCGTCTGATAATTTTTTTTTTTAGATTACAGTATTGTAGTAAGTAACCTAACCTCTTTTATTACTTTGAGCCAGGTACAGTATATCACTAATAACAAATTGATAGTCTCTAATCCTGTACTTTTAGTGATAGATAAAACGATATCCTTTAATAATATTAGTATGGTAATATATAGAAAGGCAGCCTTTAATAGAGCTATTCACTGTACAGGAAATATGTGAAAATTATAGCATGCTGAACTGTCAGACACAATAGTCCATGTAATTTATTTGGTAAAGACCAGTTTTGCAGGTTAATTATAAATACTGAACTGAACTATATATTCCCGAACAAATAACAGCTTCAGAGAGAGAGAGAGACGGGGGGTGGAGAAGAATGTACACCAGTCAGTATGAGAGAGAGAGAGAATACAACAGAACAAGTGTACAATTACTGTATAATCATAGTAAATGCTAAACATGACTTGATCTTTCAGTAGAAGATGAAGGATGTTCAGATGTTGATGAAGTAGACCCACTGGCAGATGAAGACCGGCCTCCAGAGAACTTGATATCTGTTGTTAAAGTAAAAGATGGTGAGTTTTTTCTGTAGTTGATAGTTTTTATTTTCATCAACTGGAAATACCTTAGCAGTACAGTACAGTATATACAGAGCATGTATATATATTATTTGTGTAGTCATTAATGCCCAAAAGCCACAAACAACACATCCAACAGATTGGCTGATGTTTTATGCTGCTGCTGATGGATTTTATTTTATTGTACTGACAGGATAAGTTTTCCAGTCTCTTGTTGATACATAACTGTTTTATTAACCGTGCTTATAGATCTTTCTTAATTATCTTTCTTTGAACCATTGTCAAGGTGTGGAGCAACTAGAGATTGTATCTTTTATATACAATATATGTTTGACTGAGGCATTGCACTCACTCTGATCTGTTGTCCTTGGGCACTTGTCATTAAGGGTATCATGTCCCTCTGAAAAATGCAGCAGAATGACATAAATAAAATTTCAGTATTAACACACCATCCACCCCCTAGTGGGAACTGCTGTGTAGTAGTGGGGGGCTTGAGGTCCTGTAGATCTGGTGACCCACAAGGGGGGGTGAGGTTGCTGGTCCCCCCCTTTCTCCTCAAGGAGGAAAAGGCTTCCCATACTGGAACGTTCATCGGGGAGGGATGAGACCACTGTAAAGGGTTCTCTCGAGCTGCTAGCCTTGAGAGCTGGCTAGTGGCACCTTCACTCCGACCCAGTCCGCAAGGGATGGAGAGTAGCTCTCCCACACGTTTGCTCTACTTGGCAAACCTGTAAGGCTGGAAGATGGTTTTTTTGCATAGTAAAAAGTAATTACTCAGAATATCTCCCCATATCAAGTGCCATAGAGAGTAGGTGGAGGAGGAAGGGAGGTAGGGCAACTCACCACCACCTGTGATCCCTTTATACCAATAGTATGCAATTCACCCGTGATTCCCATATTGCTTATGTTCACTTGGTGCTGGGTTACTAAAACATTATCAAAAAATATAATCCCACATATGGTTGGATACTTTCAGTGTGATTTTTGTTGCTGGATAGTTGCGGCAAGCAAGTTGAATCGTGGGGCAATATTTCTTGTCGCTGCCACTCTCGTGCACGCAGACAACATCGTCTCTCCGAGCCTCTGCCATTTTTTGCTCTTGGTGGTGAGCAGATCTGAGAACCCTCTCTCAGAGGATTAAGTACTGTGGAATACCACCAGAACTTGGAGTGCTTTACCAACAATCATCTCCAATGCTTCTTTCTAGCTCACTGCTACTTAAAAGTCAGTGCTGTTGCAGCTGTTGAAAAAGTCCTTATTTTCTGAGTCACAGTGGAGTTTGATCAGTGTGTCTTTTTCTTGAGTAGGCAGATTGCTGTAGTTCAAGTTTGAGATAAGGAATGGGTTTGTTATCCAACTATTCTTCTTTTCTTCCTCAATTGCAGGAGGAAAACAGTGGTTAAAATTCTGCTGCAGAACGGGAGATGTTGGGACACAACTTTCATCATTTTGTCGTCAATTACTTCATCCTTGGACTCTACAATCACTTGCCCAGGCTCATCTAAGTCTGAAAAGTCTTTTCTCTCAAGTCTTTCCTTCCACCCTGAAATTTTCAATTTGAATACCTCAATTTTGTCATTGGAAGTGAACACATCTTGACCTGGCTCTTGAAGGGAGAGGTTCAACACATTGAGCTTGGTGATTATATCACACAAGTAAGAAAGCTTAGCAACCCACTCCTTTTGCATGCACAGGATATAGCAAGATTGATTTGTTCACTGATTTTTGTGGGTCACAATGTCAGTCACAGTTGCTCCTGGGTCACAGCACCTGGTCACAGTGGTCTGTCGGGTCACACAAGTAGATGGTTTGGGTCACAGGGTTGGGGAACACTGATATACAGTACTGTATGTATTTTTAAACTCTTCCAACACTTCTTGCAGAGCCACAGAATGTCACAATCTCCATTGGTACCAGTAATGGGACATTATGTTGTCAAGAGAAGTACCTCTCCTCCAGTGAAAATAACAGCTGCTCAACATATATGTATCATGTGAGTTAAGACAGTTTTGTTTTGTTTTTATAGTTGTTTAATTGAGCCACAAAGAAGGTAGCACTGTACCATAGTTTCCTTGTCAGTCATATGAAGCTACAGTATACAGTATTGTTATTTTGGCATCAATATTACCGTAAATTAATGATGTACTGTATAATAGGTAAATACTCAAACTTTTAAGAACAAATTCCAGTAAATAGTCCACTCCATTCACTGAACTCTTTGTCTACCTGTCATATGTCATGTTAGTGATCAAATAACCAAATATTACAAGTTATGTCTACTAATTCTGCAATGGGTATTGTCAGAGACGAATTGTTCTTATAAATAAGTGACTTTATTTAAGTGGATTATTTCAGGAGTCATACAGGTAGATCAGGAGTGTGATTTTTCGTTTTTTGCCGAGTATCACTCGAAAAAACTTTCGGGTTTCAGAGCATTTCGATTTTGGGAATTTCGGATAAGGGATACCCACCCTATACTGTTATGTGAGTAAGCACCAAGAGCCATTGTATTTATCTGAGAATACTGCAATACGAAGTACTGTACAGTACTGAAAAAGGTTCACCAGAAATGAATCAAGTTACTAATCCATTTATATATACATGTACAGTATTGAGTATCCTTTATTCATGAAGTTTGCAGACAAATTATGAAACCCATATTTATTGTGTAGCATACAGGTGCGAGGAACCCTGGGTTGATCAACTCGGGCTTCTTTTCTGTGAGAGAGAAAATTGCGACTCCTGTAAATGAACTTTTTTTAGGTTTGATTGATGTCAACACATTAGCCTTTATGGGTAAAGTTCTGGTCATAGGTTTAGTGGGAAGCAACTTCTCTTTCTTTTTTTTTTTAGGCTCATTTTGTTTATAATATGGGGAGGTGGGGGACAGTGTCCATTGAACATACCACTACTTGTTTTATGTTTATACTGTGTACATTTTCAGCATGCACTACAACATTCAGAAGCACTTCAGTGTGCTCAAGGGGAAGATGTAACTATTAAAGAAGAGATAGAAGAAGAACAGTATGGCTAAAATAAGCTACAGGAACTGAAGAACCTCAGAAGGAAACTGTACATCACCACTGTGTACTTGTGTGTTGGCTTATGTTTTTAGCAGTCACCAGATCATGAAGACAAGAACATTCTTAGCCAGTGTTTATTTATTTTGTTTTATCATCATTATTATTTCACAACAGTAGCAAAATAATTATGCTGTATCAGCTAACTTGCTGATTGGGCAGTTGGTCTGTTCTTTGTTATGATCTCTTTTGCCCAGTGTTAGTACTAACCATTCTAAGTACAGGTATACCACCAAAACCAACGATCACATACTGTTTAGGGGAAATAACCAGCAATTTTCGTTGCTACCCCGGAGATCCGATGATCGGAAGAATCTTGAATGAGGCTGCACCAGGTGCAGACTCTTACACTTGGTGACATTGAATCTTTACAGCCATTTCTTCGATCATTCTTGAAGCTCACAGAGATCATCTTGCAGCTCTTCACAGTCTGTCTGGTTCTTATTTTCCTTAAATAACTTGGCATCATCCACAAGCATCTGTATGGAGGAGTGAACAGCTTCTGGCATGTCATTTATGAAACAAACAAATATCAAAGAACCCAATACACTGCCCTGTGGCACCCCACCTGTCACAGGTACACATGACGATTTTGTGGTATTTATCACCACACACTGCTTACGATCATACAGAGTCTCCGATCCACACTAGGACACTGCCCTGAATTATGTACCCTTCCAGTTAATTTTCAGCCTTGGCAAAATCTAGGTACTATATATTGTCGATATAGCCACCTTCCAGAATTTGGGTCCTAACATTCAGTACTTTGAGTAATTGTGATAAATAGGAGTATCCCGGCATTAAACTGTGTTGGCAATCCTTTACAAGGTTGTTTTGTAGTAGATGTTCATACCCTGATCATTTGAGTATGAAGTACAGATACAAGTTTATTATATGCAATACAGTACCATACAACAAAGTACCCTGATGTGTACTCTACTGTATGGTACTGTATTGCAAACATTGTTTCTCTTGTTTTCATAATACTAAGTCCTCAATATATGCGAGGGATGCATTCCTGAAAACCCTCGCATAAATCGAATACTTAGTTAAATCGGAAAAAATAGGACGTGTTCCATAACCCAAAATGAAAACGTTCCAGACCAATTTTCAAAACAAATAAACCATAAAACAAATCAATACAATATTATTATTTTTAAAATAATAGATAAAACAAGTGTACAGTATAGTGTACTTAACAATAAAGACAGATACTTCAGCTTGGGTATACAGGATGATGGAGGTGATGGTAGAGGCTTTACACAGTGGGTGATGGTGTTGGAGGGACATCTACAGGGTCATCAGGGAGTATGACAACTCATATAAGGCTAAATTTTGCTCACATTAATTAAATTCCTGGTAAGAATAGGGTCTTCGCGTATGAGAGAATTCGCATATAATGAGGACTTAAGTGTATAATGTATTAATAAAGCCTCTAAGTGCTCAATGTCTTTTTCAATATTCTAATACTGTACCTCTAAAAGCTGTTAATAAATAAACCGCATGCTGTATATAATAAAACTCATATTAAAGAATCAACACAACACTCATTTATGTCTTGGTTTATTATTCCATGTTGATGTTTCCTTTATAATTAGTCATCAGAATAATGTCCTCATATCCAAGGGGAAGTACGGACCCCATCCTTTCATCAGAACATTCCAGTACTTTTTCTTTAATGCAGTATTGTACTCAGGCATTTTGTATAGTAAAAAGTAATTACAGTGGTTCCTCGGTTAATGAATACGATTGTTTCAATGGGATTTTGGGAAATTGGTTCCAGCTCACCGAAAATTACATACAAACTAAAAATAAATGCAGTTAAGTACACTTACTTTGAGGTGTGCATGTAGAAGGCTCCTGGTTGATGATGATGGGAATTAGAATGGGGGTGGAGGAGAAGAGAATGCATTGGGGTGGAAGAGAAGTCGCTCCATGCTTCATATCGCCATTTCACCATAAAATTTTAGTTCACTTGGTGTAATTCAAGATTATTTTCTTTAAATCAACACTGCACTGCATTATATACTGTCAATATGTAAAATAAACTTCAGAATGACCAATAATTGTACTGTAAAAACGTAAAAATAGTTTATGTTCAAGAGAGTCTCAAGCAAGATGCTTCCTCCACTGAGCAGGGACACACACTGACGCCATTTTGGGTGAGTCAAGTGGCTGTTTGGTGCGCTAAAAACTAGTTCCCTGTACTTCAATTACGTTAAATAATTGTTAAAATGACTAAAAACTTTAATATAAGACTTGGAAAATTATTGAATAGTACAACCTTCTTGATATTTACTCAAATGGTAACGAATCTAAGCCCTAAAACCGATTACTGTATTGGCGGACTAATACTACAGCTGGTGAGCAGGCGAAAACATGTTGAGAAAATTTTTTAAGGAATGTGTTAACGGAAGTGAAGAATCTTATGGAAGGTAATTCGTGAACCGAAATTTCATTAACCGAGGCGTTCGTTAACCGAGGGATCACTGTACTATTGACCTCAGAATATCTCCTAATATCAAGTGCACATGGCTTTAAAATGGTCTGGGGGCTTACAGTGCCCCTCCCAAAACCCCCCAGGTGGATGGGCTCGCCTCATCCACAACTTCTTGGACCTCCCTTTTGATATTTGATATTCCTGGATCCGCTCCCCATATCTGATGATTGGTGACCACAGTCCTTCACTCTAAAACGTTCCTGGGCTGTTTTTATCAATCCTTTATAATAAAAACATATAACGGGGGTTGGTAGTACAGCAGTAACACGCGTATCTCTCACCAATACATCAAAGGTTTGAGCCTCGGCGGACACACGTGAGGAGGGAGTTATACAGTGTGACCTTCACTACCAAACACGGCAGGTTTCCTGGTTCGCGGTTTCCTCATGTATTAACATTGGATAGACCAACTCCCCGAACAGCTAGTAAGCTGACAAGGGCTAAAAATTATATTACCACTGAGCCATGACAGACGTACAGTTATCCCACATTAACATTATTCTTAAAGCTCAGGGAACTCAATTTAAAAAGTTATCTGCAACCCCGGTGCCACTAGGAGAGTTCAGGCTCACAATTGGTTCACTCTGTATCTGTATTTTTCTGGCTAAATAAACTGTTTCAATGTCAATATCAAGTATGGGTGAGTTACCCAAGCAGGGATGGATCCAGGAATATCAAGGGGGGGGGGGGGGGGTCCAAGATGTTTTGGGTCAGAGAAAATGACGAGCAAAGCGAGACCACCCATCTGGGTTTTTTTTAGGGGGGGAGCCCCCCCCCCCCCATTTTTTTTTTAATATAACCAATGTCAAGGACATTTTGAAGGCATGTGCAATTGATATTAGGAGATATTCTGAGGTCAATAGTAATTACTTTTTAATACACAAAAATGTTCTTTAGAAAAAGGGTGGCCTAGACCCCCAGGACTTTACTACATCTGAGATAACAATGAAAATACCTCCTTGTCTTAAGTAATAGGGTGCAGGGGACATAAACATTATGATTCAAGTTTTATGACAACAGAAAACTGGTAATATTTCACTACTGTACATGATTTATGATTGTATATACAGTACAGGGTGTCACTGATGAAAAAGACCTTCAGCAAACTCTCTTATATTTTTATGTGTTTCAATTACTGGGAAAAGACACAGATCACCTTGAAATGGAGGTAACAATTTAGCTATAGCCATAAAAAATGAGAAGGCTGATGAAATTCTGAAGTCTACAAAAATACTCATTCAGGTGTAAGATTCATATCACAAAGAGTTGCTGGAAGATTCTCTTTCCTCCGCAGATACTTCAGACACATTATTAGAGAATATATCATGGGATGCAGAGGCCATATTCTCTTTGGACAGTCCACGGGACACAGTTTCCAGTTTGTTCAAGACTGTTAAACGCTTCTGGATCTCCCTGTAAAGAAAGAAGACGGTTAGTGTTGAATTATTATTAGAATTAAAGAAAATTCTAATCAATCTCGAAATATTGGAATGTGCTTAAAATAATGCATAAGACATATTTTGTTAATATACTGCATGCAAGTACTGTACTGTATATGAAGTAAGACACACTACAGTAACACACTACAGGTATCCTCCAAATACAAATGTTTCAGATGCAAAAATTCACCTACTGTAAATGAATGTCCTAAATTGACACCACTATTTCAAGAAATGAAAGCTTCCCTCCCTTAAATGAATTTAGAGCCAGGCCGGGAGTCAGCTGGTGTGACCATCTTGGGTAGAGATGCACAGAGACGTATTCTCGCTCACTGATCACATCCACCCCTTCCCTCCTGCATGTACCACAAGCCTGCATCCTTCCATCTGCCATTTGTTGTGTGAAGTGATCTCTCTTTATCTGTGAGTATTCATAACATCCTTTTGTTACAACTTTCATGACAGCATTCAAGCGTTCTGCTGAATTTTTGACTACCAATACTATACAAAAGACAGCCCAAAAGGTTATGACTCTCAAGACAAAGCTGGAAGTAATTAAATGTCATGAATGAGGTGATGGCCCGACCAAGATTGGAAAAGATCTTGGTCCGGCTGCTTCTATTGTGGCCACAATTTTCTTGCACTTCTTTCACCTCTGGTGTGACTGTGGTGTCCTTGGCAGATGTCAGTGATGAGGTGGACAACCCTCCTCATCTCACTGAGTAAGGGCCTTACTCAGACTGACCCCTTGTGGTGGTCAGCCCAGACTGCCCTCCCATAAGGTAAGTTTAACAGTACTATTTTAATATTTTTTTCATGCGCTTGGTAGTAATTTCATGTGTTAGGCACTAAATTACAGTACTGCAGTTATTTAGTATTTATCATCAGTTAGGTTGGTTTGGTCTTGTGTGTACACTGATTTCGTGTTTTTGGGGTATGATATTGGGGTAATTTTGTCACTGGGGAACCAAACCATATTTTTCCCATATGTTTATCGATTCGTGATATGAAAATCCACCTGTATCCATTAGGCGGAATCTTCGATTCCCGGAACTATCCATTACACAATTTTTTTTAATCATTCCAAGAAATTCTAGGAAAAATCTCTTCGTTCCGGGCATTCAAACAAATTTCCAAAAGATTACATCATGCGCCTCAGCACATGGGTGAGTAGGCTCAGAACTCTAATGAGCTACGATTGGCTACTACTGTACTGTGACTGCATGGGATGCCCATGGCTGGCTGACGTATCTCGCAGCCTATCTCTTGAGGCTCTTACATCATGACACTCTTAGTTCATGTCTGCTGCCATTGTATAAGATTGTGTGGTGTGCTAACTCACTGCTGTTTTCACATTCAAAAATGTGATTACATTTATGTATACTGTACCGTACATAGCAGTGTACACCTACTGTAGGATAGTGTGTAGATGGTGTACAGGGGGTCCTCGCTATATGTTGTATTAATATACTGTACAGCATTTCATATATACATCACTAACAAATATAAGAAGAAATTTTCAGAAGACTGTACATCAATTGTTTCACATACTATACAGTGTATCATCTGCATCATCCACATTTTCACTCTAAGTCTGTGTGTACGGTACTTGAATATGAAGCATAAATAGTGTTAAAAGAACATAATATAAGTGTCAAGTTTTTACCACACTAAAATATGTCAGTTACCTCTCACACAACTGAGCTATACTGCCACTGTTGTGTTACATAATCACAGAATTTGCAGAGAAGTAATTTCAATGTGCTAATTTTTTTTTTTTTTTTTTTATCCTCTTCGCCACTGATCGGCTTGTTAGCCGCTTGGGCGATCGGTCACGTCTCTTTTCCTTTATATTCTTCACCAAAAGGTCGGCTCGCTAGCCGCCCGGGCGATCGGTCAAGTCTCTGTCACGCACTGTTGGCAAATACTGGGCATGCACCGGCTCCTGAATGTACCTGAACCCGCTCCAGTGTTGGTCAAGTCTTCTCTTGAAAGAGCTCACACTCGGTGCCGTCACAACACTCTCTGGTAGATTGTTCCAAGAGTTTACAACCCTCACTCCGAAAAAGTTTGCCCTCACGGTTTTCTGGACTTGCGGCTTCTTCAATCTTGAGCTGTGACCCCTTGTGGGGCGAGCGTCCGCCAGCTCCAAGTAAGGACACTCAACTGAGTAGTGCCCCCTGAGATGCTTATAAACCTCAACTAGGTCCCCCCCTTGCCCGTCTGTAGTATAAGCTAGTGTCTTGTAACCAGGGAGAGCCAGCTACCACGTCCCCAGTCCCGCTTGAGAGAAGCCCGCCACTAAGTGTAACGAAGTCTCAGCCGGGTCCATCGACAAAGTGCTGTCAACTCCACGTGTAACAGTAAGTGCTGGCTGTGTAGACTGTAGAGGTGCAGTGATCCCGAACCTCCCCAACGATCGACTTAGTGGAGTGCCCATTCTAATTGTGAGGTTAGGTTATACGAGAATACCATAGTCTATCATAAATTGTGTACGAACCCTCCTATTAAACTAGTAAAATAAAGCTGTAACACGCATTGGTGTTTTATATACTACACTTGTACTGTGCCTGTGTTAATATACAGTGTTGACATCACACCCTCGAGACACGCTACCATTTCCTCTCGCTATAATACTCTACTACTATAAACTCCTAACTTACCTCTTCATGTGAGATTTTGTCTCATTACAATGGTGGCTGTGTCTTCTGAATAAAAAAATTACTGTACGCTATAATATAAAGGTATAAGAAAAGGGTGTAGGGGTATATTGTGTGTGGCAGAATATAAAGTCTAGACATCTCCATAAAAAAGTGTGACTTATACTCGTCAAAATACGGAAATTATTGTAGGTGATAAGTGACATTTTAAGATTTGTAGTTCATATGTAACCCCATCCTAACACGTACAGTCCGGAACTTATGAAAAAGTAAACTACAGGTACAGTAATTTCAATAAATTAATGCGAGTGAAAAAAAATAAATAACTAAAAAATAAACACCATTAGACTGAATACTTTTGCATGACAACTAATCTCAATGACATAATTATTTACCATAACTAATTTTAACAGTACAGTAGCAAGAAATAAAGTCGATTCAAATAATTATTATATAACATAAACTTAAAGAAAACAATAAACATGTTCTGACATACACATGGTTGTTGTGACACTTTTTGCGACCGGACTTGACCTTCTGCAACACAGCCTCTGAAATTTTCTTGGCATTTCCCACAGATTCAAGAAGGCGCTGTTTTTCATGCTGTAGAACCTATAAAAAAAAAAAAAAAAAATAGTAGACTGAAGTATTTGTAATTCTATTTATCACCAATAGTTTGTAGTGGTCCACTGCCAGAGGAGGCTTTGTAGTTTGGTTCTCACAGTTCCACAGGTCAAAACAAGTGCCCACACATTACCTAAACAACCATAGATAATTATCATTCTAGTGAAGAGATAGAGAGCAAAGTTGAAGTAACCGAAAAAATCAGCAAAAAAGGCATAAAGAAAGGATATTGATAAGCTAAAGTAGCCAATATTTAAAGGAGACCAAGAGAGAACATTTTGATTTATATAAGATAGGCACGATGGTAAGATGGCCACTTTAAAATAAAACGATTCAATGGCTAGTTTTTTAGTAACTGTGAATTTAAGTTTTTCCACCATCTGTACCTGAAAACAGTGCAGTCTACAGTACTGGGAAAATGGATAACCAGTAGCTACAGGTACAGTAGATATTTTGTAGTGCCATGTAAAATTAGGTAATCAAATACTGAACACTCTAAGACTTAAGTGTTCCTGGGCCCTCACGCAACACACAGTACCTTTGCATCATGTGCCATCATATCCTTTGTAGGATCACCTGATGGTCTCCATGCTTCTATGTCCTTAGGTCCAGTGTAGTTCTTAACGAGTGTACCAAGCTCTTCCAAAGGGCCTGCAACGTCTTCATCTATGATTGCAACGAGGTCATCATATATGGCCTTGCGCACTGTCTCCACCAATGAAACACGAATGGCTTCCATAATAGCGTCATTTTCTCTTGCAAGAGTTGGAAAACACCTGAGGGATACATTATGAAGATCAACTAATAACAGTGATCACTACAGTACTGTATTTGTATTTAGTTTGTAAGTTAGCTACAGTATTTTATTATACACAAGTCAATGTAAAGAACAGTATATTTCAAAATTTGGATACATAGCCACCACAAAAATGCTCATATTACAGTGTGGATAAATGATGACAAATTTATATAAGGTACAGAACAAACTTACACCACTGACATAAAATTTCATGCAAAACTTTTGAAATATTGAAATAATTAACACATCAACAATGATTTTTTGCCAATCAATAAGAGATAATACTTGTACAGGAAGGGACTAATTACTGATGGTAAATGTGTCAAAAGTTTGTCCTGGATCATTAACAAAAATTATTACTGTAGCTACAACAATTACAACTTTCTGACACCAGATCTTAATCACCATATTGGGGGAGTAATTATATTGAGATCTGGAACAAAAGTCACGTCAACACTACCCTCCTATACCACTGTTTGTGCACCTTGAGAACTCCAGCAATTAAAAGAATAAAAAAGAAGTTAATATTGACTGACAGTACCCGGCAACTTCAGGAAATTTGTCTATTGAAGATAAATGTTTCCTCACCTCATGAAAAATCCTCCAAAGGGGAAGCAATAAGTTTTCAATAACATATATACAGTATATTCTTTTTTCCCTGTTCTGAACATTATTCTAGGCTGGTGGGCTAGACAATCCATCCACCGTTTATATCCGAGATGTTTTGTTTGATTCACAGGAATACTTAGAAAAGCTTACCAGATCCAGCTCTATTACTATATGAATTACTGGTGATAAAATGAGCCAACCTAATCTACCTAACCATCCCAGGGCTTTAAAGATGAGGGAAATTGTGGGGTAAAAACATGTAAAAATTAATTGTTTTTACCCAACAATTTTCCCTTGTCCTCAAAGCCCTGCCCACTTGGTGACAGAATAAAGGTTATATTCTTTTAAATCACCAAGAAAAACATAAAAAACTAATTTTGGTTAAGGTGGAGAACAGGTTGACAGATGATCCCTTGGAAATGGTGTTCATCCTCTACAAGCACAGATAAACTTGTGATACAACACGGTACACGACCCAATAACAATGCCACTGAAAAACAAGACAGCTTTCTTCTTCCACAGTCCTTGAGGAAAAACAATAAGTATAAGAACATACTGATGTGAGGCTCCATCGTTTATTTAGAAGTTAATCAAGACCAGATTAAAAATTTATGGTAAATTTTTACAATTAGAGTCTAAGCAATTTTAAGGTTTTTAATGAATGCAATACATATATGTATCATCATTTTGAGTAACTTTCATTCTGTACACTTTTGTTGAAAATGAGTAATAATGAACTTGGCCAACCAAAGAACCCTACCGAACCTTACCTAACTTCCTAGCCGGGGGCTCCGATCCCAGGCCCCCTCCCCCGCCATATTAAACAGAAAATACCCGGTACTTATTCTGTTATCTGCTGCCAATGAAAGCAACGTTGCTGAAGTTTCGTTGTGTAATTTTACGTTTTTTGTGAACCTGACAGTACTCTTGGACCGAGCGGGTCAGTTGTACACAAACATGGCGACTCGGCAGATTTGTTTGAGGAGTATTTATGATAAATAAAAAAAAAATAGATCTCACTTACATTTGCAAACATCTTTTGAGAGACAGCTTGTAAAATAATACCAAATTTATTAGTTTAACAGCACTTGTAAACATGTAGTGCCACTGGAGAATTATCGTTAGAATATTTACAGTAAATAAATAAATTCTTCATAAACAAAGTACTTTTCTTTTATGCCATTTCTCTCACAAATGACTTAACCTAACCGGAGGCTCCGCCACCTGGACCCCCCTGACATTTACAGTATAAGTCATTTGTGAGAGAAATGTTGGAGAAGAAAAGTGTCTTAGAATTGTTTAAACTATTGATTGTAAAGATAAAATTGCCAAGATCCCGGTGTTGTCCGAAAGAAAAATAATATAAAAACTAATGCTATATAATAATTTTTTTGCCGTGTTTTACCCCATAATTCCCATCTTCTTTCATGCCCTGCCCACTACAGGTTATTAATGATCATAAAGAAAAAATAAAATAACAAATCTTAAGGTTACAGGGTATTATTCTAGTTTCAGTCATCCGGGAAATCTTAGGAATTAGATTAGGTCAGGTTAGATTAGGTCAGGTTAGATTAGGTCAGGTTAGATTAGGTCAGGTTAGATATCCAAATTATGTTTTCCGATGGTTTTTTTAATGCGTTTTGAACGACTCGGATCTTTATATCTGTCGGAAATCACATAGTTTGAATATCTGAATACGTATTAATTACAGGAATAAATCTTGTACCTTTTATTGCTTTTCATCCAAACAACAATGAAAAAAAAATAAATGAAATACAAAACTTTCAAGTGTTAGCCTTCTCCTCCACTATTACCCCAGACACTAATAATTATTCAACCTTAGTTAGTTTTCTGTCACCTTATATATTTTCATTCCTAAATTATTCTAAACACCTTTATTAAATCTCACAAAATTAAATACACAAAAACTTTTAAATCTAGGAGAGGTAAAGAGACTCACTTGGCAAAGGACGAGGACTTCCAGCCAGCTAATAACCTTTCAACGGTGTAATTTAGGGAATTTTTCAACGCCCTGAATCTCGCTCCATCTCCCTGGTCTATTTTAAGTCCAACTGGCACCTCAGACATCTTGAATAATGAATTAATACACCATAAACACTTCAGCCGTGAATCTTCTTTTGAATCTTGGACGACAACTCTTGTACAAATTTAAAGAGACTACAGCCTAAAATATAATTAAATACTTATTACAATTATATATAAACTAATTATTTAAGATGTATTTCAATTATGTTAAATATTTTATGTATTCTATTGTTTTTATGGCTGTTTTATATAGTCTTTTTAAATTCAAAGTATTATATTTTTGACTTCCGTAGCCCCTGAGGTAAACAATTCCAGTGAGCTACAAACCTAATCAAACTTTAAGGTCATATTTTCTTCATCTATTGATTAGTTTTATAATTAGCTTATTTAAACCTATTGTAGTTATATCTTTCTTTTTGTTTTATATGTGTTCTTGTGTTCATTCATCTTATTTATTCCTATTATCATTGCTCCCGTAACTTTCATTCCCAACTTAATTTCCTTGTTCTTTTAATACTTCTTGTCAAGGTAGTATTTCCTTGTAATATTCTTCGGTTCTTCCACTTCTCTCCCTTTTACCACTTATTCCTTAATTACCTTTGTGCTGTTCTTTATTATATCATTTGTCCTCTTTTGTAGTTCTTATTCTTTCAATTGTTTACGTCTGATATGCGTAATAATTTTAGGATTAATAGTGAGAAACAATATATGTATGTTGTGTTGTCAATAGTAAGAGAAACAATTGAGACCCTGCAAATGCGTGTAAATGAGACAGAAAGTCAGATCAGCAACCTGGGACTTGGTCACATATGGCAGCAGGGTCTACCATTAGACAATACATTATGCTTCCAATATCTTCCCAGGCGGTAGTACCTCCCTGTTTGGTAGCTGCCTACTACCTACTACCTGGATATCACCATTGTAGGATATCACCATTGTAGGATATCACCAGTATAGGATATCACTAGTGGAGGATATCACGAGTGGAGGATATCACCATAGGTTGAGAGCGAATGAAAACAAAATAAATAAATATCTTTTAATTCCATATCAATATTATACATATTTAACACACCCAAATGAGATGTTTTTATTGTCTTATCTGATAAATATACAATGAACACATAACATCGAAGAGCCTCCCGTAAAAAAAGACAACATTTCAGATAAAATTACTCAAATACCGTACACAGATAACAGATAAATGAACAAAATAAATATTTTTACAATGGCTGGCCTATAAAAGAAAGTTTCCTAATTACAAAGCAAACTGAGTCCAAGACACAAAGAAACTGCCATGAAAATTAATGAATGTAGAAAGACTTGTAAATGACATAATTTATAATGATAGACTGTAATTTGTTTTCATAGCGATAGTTAAGAAAAAATAAGTCAAATTACATATACTGTATTGCCACACCTCTGTCGCTATACTGTACCGATGATGTTATTCTTTCACTGATTGGCTGGGACAGAGAGGTGAAACAAATAATATTTAGAGTGTCACTAACCTCTGGACCAATCACCGTATACGTCCCATAGATAAATCGAGCATCATCATCTTACAGACCAATCACCGTAAATGTATACTGTACTATGCTTCACCCTCTGGACCAATCACCGTAAACATACCATACGTCAGCTGGTTTTTATCATCCTATAGACCAATCACATCTATCGCCTGGCAGTGGATCACATCAAGTTTCTTCACGAGCGTTGTCTTGAAGTTAAAAGATGGTGTTATTATTACTACATTAATGATTATCAAGACAAAGGATCAGATGCTCTTTTGGAAATGGTATTCACGCTAGTAGATTGAGTGGTCGAGGCAGGTGGAGGATCTGTTATGTGCTTTGTGGTGACCGTCGTCTTTGCCTCTGCCATCAGTGTCAATTGGCTGTAGAATGGACCAATGAGGTGTCAGGAATCCACGTCACGGGTCCCGCTAAGACCTGCCAAAGGAAACAAGTAACAGTATAGAAATTTGATAGATAGATAGATAGATGGATAAACAACTGTATCCATTGATCCTTTACCTTCATGAGAGTACCTCCTCATGTGTGATTTAGCTGTTGGGTCACCAGAGACGGCACCTCCTCCCTTCTCCCCGACATCTCTAGGGCTTGATGTCTCGCCCTGGGAACACTGTCCTTGCTGGTGTGATGAATCTGTGCCCAGGACGTCCCTCTGACTGTGGTCCTCCAGGCTGGTGGGTAGTGAGGACACCTGCACCCGGAGGACGTCCACATCTGGGGACAAAGTGGAGGTATATGTTAGGTCTTGTTTAAAGGACATATACTGTACCTCTGTTTAAGGGACGGTACGTATACTGTACCTCTGTTTAAAGGACGGGGCAAATATAAAGAACTGTATGTGGCATATTTTTACCTACCATTTAATTTTTTTCCCTGTACAGCTTCTTATAATTTCCCTACACCATTATCTCGTATTATTTCTCCAGTTTCTCGAGGTTTCTTTTCTCTTTTATTCCTCCTTATGTATAACAACTGAAAGAGAAGTAACGACAATGGACACAGAGAATGAATAAAGAGATAGATAGAGAGACACATACACAGGCTCAGTACATTGTGTGTTCTTGTGGATAGTGAACACCTTCTAAAATCATCACAAGAACCTGACGTGACTGTAAGAGGTACGTAGAGAGTAACACACACTTGCTATATTAGGGTTCTTAATCCAGGGTGGCTCGCCGTTGGCTCCAGGGGGCTTGAGCACCTGTAACTCCAGTAGGTTGGGTGTGTGGTTACAGGGGGGCGACGCTTGTTCCTTACATGGGGTGTTGGTCTTGTTGTCAGGAGCGCCCCGACGTAAGGCTGACCGTCGATGATGTTGGTGCAGCAAGAAGGCGCAGATCAACACTGTAGGTAGAAGGGTCACAGTTGTAGTGTATTACAGTGTTTAATTATGGCAGATACTGAGTGTTTTTTGACCAGTAAACTCACGAAACTTGAAGTTATAAAACGTCATTTTGTCCACTTGTCAAATGGTTATTACAAGTAAGGGTTATTTTGATTTACAAGAATCGATGGAATGATTTTTGTATTAACGAAAATTTGAAAGTGTACCTATAGTGATATTAAAGAAAGCAATCTTAATGTATTATATTTGGTTTGATGATGATATTTATTTAAATAAGAAACATATATTCAGAAACACAAGGAAGAGATGTAGGTCGCAGTCTGCTAATGTGCTGCCTCAGCCCGAGACTTGACAATGTAACAGCCAACACAAGACCAGACAGAGGCCACCCCACTCTATTACCGACATCATAAAATATACACAGGTTAATGTAGAAGTATACTTACGGAAGAGGAAAGTACAGAACACTACGAGCGTCACAAGAATACCAAGAGGGAGTTTTAGCGAGGTATCTTCCAAATCGGGCAGATGACAGTGTTTCCCGCTGTACCCTACCGGACACACGCACACATACCCTGCCATAGTAAACGGACATAAATATTGGAATAACAGAAAACGATTTAATTTGGTAAACTTTTATAATAATCAGATAATTTGCAAAGTACTTTTTATTTATTTTATTGGGAATTCAACGCATGTAAAATAAAATAAGAGCATAAGTATAATATCATGGAGCATAAATACGAGAACCAGAGGATAAAAGTAAAGGGAAAAACCAACTCGTAACTGTAACACTGTACCCTACTATAGCACTGTACCCTACTTTAACACTGTACCCTACTATAACACTGTACCCTGTTGTATTACCTGGCTGGGCATTGAAACAGGAGCCACCGTTAAGACAAGGTCGCCACACACACTCATCCTCGTCTTCACACGTCGTCTGGTTGCTGCTCAAAACACGTCCCTCGCCACACCTGTACCCAACACTATGAGTATGTATTCTTCATATGAAATACAGAACAGGTTACAGAAAAATGCTACTAACTTGATATTAAACTACAGAATAATGTATATAGAAATATTATAAATATCTTCTCTACTTAGACAGACAGACAAACAGATAACCAGACACACAAACGCACAGACACACACAGAGACAGACAAACGCACAGACAAACACACAGGCAGCACAAATTAACTCGGAATAAGACGACCTGGTTATCGTTCCAGCAGACAACACCTATCAAATATACTGTACATGAGCAGAGGCGGAGGACCACTGGACTGAACTGGACTGAACTGAACTAGACAAACTCGACTGAACTGAACTCGACTGACCTGAACTAAACTGAACTGGACTGAAATGAACAAGACTGAACTAAACTGAACTGAACTCGAGTGAAATAAACTGAACTGGACTGAACTAGATTGAACTGGACTGAACTAAACTGAACTGGACTGGACTAAACTGAACAGAACTCGACTGAACAGAACTCGACTAAACTGAACTGTAACTCGACTGAACTGAACTGAACTGGACTGAAATGAACTAGACTGAACTAAACTCGATTGAAATAAACTGAAATGGACTGAACTAAATTGAACTAGACTGAACTAAACTGAACTGGACTAAACTGAACTGTAACTCGACTGAACTGAACTGAACTGAACTGAACTAAACAAAACTAAACTAAACTGAACTGGACTGAAATGAACTAGACTGAACTAAACTGAACTGAACTCGACTGAAATAAACTGAACTGGACTGAACTATACAGAACTGAAGTGGACTGAACTAAACTGGACTGGACTAAACTGAACAGAACTCGACTGAACATAACTGTAACTAAACTGAACTGGACTCTGAGAACCACTTTCACCTGTTAATAATGGTACTCTCTATATCCTGCCGTCTCTACTACAGGAAGCAATTTAACGTGATTTAACCTTTCGACCCGCCATTAAATTGACCAACTTATCGCAGTACCAGGAGCAAAGGTTAGATTACGTTAGGTTAGGTTAGGTTAGGTTAGGTTAGGTTAGGTTAGGTTAGGTTAGGTTAGGTTAGGCTAGGTTAGGTTAGGTTAGGTTAGGAGGGCAAATACCAGGTGTTGTTGATTACCAGTGTTGACAAACTACATAGTCATTGTTGCTTTTATGTATAATAATGATTCCGTTTCCCTATAAGACTCATATCAATGCAATCTAACTCAGTCACAACTCACACCAAAAGAAAACCTAACCTAAACTAAACTAAACTAAACTAAACTAAACTAAACTAACCTAACCTAACCTAGCCTAACTTAACCCAACCTAACCTAATCTTACTTAACCTAATTTAATCCCCTCACGTAGCGTTAGGGTGTCTAATCTTCAGGTGAATCGAGTCAAGGATTTCGGAGACAGACACCACAGCCTATAGATACACACCCGCAGTGGTAAGATCTCCAGGTGTCGACGCAGGAGAGGGGTGTCCTGCAGGATACGTTGGTGCAGGTAGGAGGGGCGCTACATCCACGCTCCACGCCCCTGAACACGCTGGCCTGGCCCCACGCCGTGCTGTTGACCGCAGGAGGTAGAGGAACCCTTCGCCCGGAGATCCTCAGGTCGTCGATACATCCTGAAGGTGTATCACGTTGAGCTGTGGTTTACTGTGTCATTATTCCCTTATTTATCTTTATTTTCCTTCATTTACTATTAACCCTCTATCTGTTTATTTTTTCTTAATTTGTCTCTCCCTCATTTCACTGTCTTTCTTCCAATTCTCTCTGTTTATTTCTTTCTCTCTCTCTTTTCTCCCTCCAATTCTTTTTCTTTCTCCCTATACTCTTCCTCCTCCCCCTTCCCCCCCTCTCTCTCTCCACTGGCCTCAACCTACCCACTACACGACCCATCGCACCCACCATCATAGTAATCCCTGTGGATCTTGAACACGCTGACGTCCATAAACTCTGGCGTCCCTCCTACGTGGACGCCCTCTTGTTTATCCACCTCCAGCAGGTTATGTGGACCCCCCAGTGCTAGTGAGGCGTTGTAGAGATCCTCGTCCCCGTCATCAGCCGTGAGGAAGGTAGCCGTCCCGTACCTGTCAGAATACACCTGGTAAAAAAAATGTACTGTGGTCGATGTAAAGTAATTTGATGAGTTAAATACCAAGTCACTGGAGTCATAAAGGTAAATACTGATAAATAAGAAACAGATATACCAATAACAAGAAGGAATAAGAAGAAAAAAGAATAATAACAGGAAATAAACACAACAAGAGAGAGAATAAGAAGATACAGTACACAAAATAGGATTATAAAACCTTAAACGAATGACAATTACACTTTACCTGCTAGCAAACAAACACACACACACACACACACACAACAAACACCACACAACCAATAAAATTAATACAAACGAATAAAGAAACATCAACTTACACGAAACACGGAATTAAACCTCGACAGAACACTAGACCTTTCACTCTGTTTGCTAAATTGCACCGTACACACATCCTTCTATTGCCTAGTTACACATTCTGTTTAGCCCCGCGCTCTTTATGTAAGCTTGTAGCTCTCTTTTATAGCTGTGGACTTAAGCTTGAAGGCTTTAATTATTCTTATTGATGATGATGATTGATGATGATTGATGATGATGGTGATGATGATGAGGCGGTCTCTTGTTAGTCTTTTATTTTATCATTGTAGTTTTGAGGCGAAACCCGATGTGAGGAGGATGTGGAAGGGAGAGTTAGTATAAGGAAGAGTTAGGTATTAGGGAGAGTTTGTATAAGGAAGAGTCAATGCTAGTATCAGGAAGAAACAGTGCTAGTATAAGAAAGAACCAGTGCCAGTATAAGGAAGTGCCAGTATCAGTGCCAGGAGGAATCAATAATACCTTGTGGCAGCGAGAGAATGCCACCTGCCGTCGGAGAGAGACGCCCTAGAGAGACACAGGTCCTCAGGGGGGCGAGGATGAAGGCGCAGCTGCACACAAAGGCGTCCTCCCACCAGCTGCACCGACCAGCTGTCCCGCCCGTGCTGTGACGACACCACAACCAGCTGTCCAGTCCTTCGCCACGTCTTGAACCTGCGTAGGGAAGGAGAGATTAGGTGTGATGATTGTACCTGAGAGAGAGAGAGAGAGAGAGAGAGAGAGAGAGAGAGAGAGAGAGTTACTACCTGTCTGCTAATTATCTTACCTGAGGGAGATAGAGGTGGTGTAGCCGAGGGGGGTGAAGGAGAGGGCCAACTTGACGTAGCTGTTGAGGAGGAAGGTGGTGGGCGTGGTGGGGGAGGCACACCCAGGACCCGCCCATCCTAACTGGCACTCACAGCGTAGTGACCCTGGCGACCCCTGGCAACTGAAGGGCGTGCGTGGGCGTGGGGAGTGAATTAGTTACGAGGGCGTGTTTTGGTTTGTGAATGATTGATATATGCTGTATTTATTGAGATCACCTGAAGATTAGGACCCCCAGCTTATTAAAATATATTGATGTTAGGTTAGGTCAGGTTAGGTTAGGTAGGGTGGTTAATCTTCAGGTGATCCGAAATATCACTTACAGTCATTGAACACTGGGGATCAAAAGACCTAATTACCAAATATATCTATGACCTCTGACCTGTACTGACCTTTCGTGGAGGCCACAGTGCAAGCCGCTAGAGAGGCAGTCGGCGGCAGAACACCCAGGGGAACTGCCTTGACTGAGTACATCCTTCCCCAGGTCAAGGATCTGGGAGAACGGAGACATTATATACACTGCAAGGCTAACTGATGTAAAATTATTTGCCCAGGAGAAAAAAAAAACCGTGTTAAGTTTTCCATTAGTGTTTGTCAAGTCAAATAACACGCCAATACCGTTAGAAGACTTATATAATTTTTCTTTATCTTATGAGAAATTCTTAAAAAATATATAAAGTTTCTGTAACAATTCTAACTCATTCAAGATATTTATAAAGGAATTTTCAGTAAGATTGTGGGGACTTTACTTCTCTGTTCACTCTGAGGTTCCTGATGCACCCTTTGAAGTGTGGTGGAGGGGCGTGGGCGGGGAGACGGTGGGAGACTCCGCCCACCTGTAGTGGCCCACCTGTGTTGAGGACATGGGCGGCCCCGGGCAGTCTGGTGGAGGCATGGCAGGTATGGGCGTCGGGAGGAGGAATGGGTTGGGTGGGGTTATGGTCATGGGTGGTGGTGGGCGGCCCGTCGATGTTACCGCCTGCGCATAAGTCTACGATCATCTCTACTTGCTGGAGCAGGAGGAAGAGAAGGGGAAGGGGGGAGGAAAGAATTAGTTACTTGCATCAAACTTTACTTAATGTTAACGAGAGTAACAAAAATTTTTACCAACACTGAAATTCCTGGACAAATGCAGTATAATGAAGCTGAGCATAGCATACAGTGTAGACCAGTGGGGGGGGGGGGGGGGGGGGGGCACACACACGCACACACACACAAAAGTGGTTGTATTTTATCACTGTATATTTTCAGGACGAAATTAAAAGAATTTGATCATCTTATATGGGAGAAAATAAAAATGACGGTTCCTCTGTGGTCTGTAATCCTCGGCTCGTCAATGACTATTTTAGCAAACTAAGAGCGTAAAATTTTGATGTCTCAGCGGGTCATACCATCATAAAAGTGCCAGTGCGAGCAGTCAACAACGCCTGGTTTCCCTCTCCATCCCTTACTGACACTCCAATGGAAGCTGCGTCAGGCGGTGGCACTGTTATGAAGATAGGAACAAGCGTATGAGACTCACCTCCTTCTTCCACAAGACGTCGATTCTGTGCCAGGTGTTGTCAGCGAGGGTGTAGGAGGCGTTGAGGGCGAGGCTGACGGGGCCGTCACCCAGGTCCAACAAGAGGAAGGGGCGGCCCTGACGCAGCTCCAGCAGCAGCAGGTCACTGACGACCCTGGCACCTTCAGTGACTGGCCCTGAGTACAAGAGCGTCGCCGTCCCCGTCTGAGTGAGCACCTCCAGACTCAGGTGCATCTCTGTACAGGGCGGGATGGCAGACACCCATGCCCACCCACCCACCTGGGAGGCCCCGCCCATGACGCCCCCAGTGTCCTGGCCGCCCCCACCGCCCTCGAAGTGACGACTGACCACCTTGCATCTCGAGCCCCAGGTGTTATGCGGACAAACACACCTGCAGTTAGATATGACCTTAAACAGGTGTTGTACAAAGAGTGACAATTATTCCCACGTCTCCCCACATCTGAGCACGACACACGCACCTAAAGCTGTCCATCTCACCTGATGCCTCTGGACGTCGGGATACACCTGCCACCGTTGAGGCAGGTGTGATGAGTGCACATGTGGTCCTTCACAGGTGTAGCAGTACTGCCACAGCCGCAGCCACTGCGGACCCCCACCCAGGGTCCCACCACAGCCGAGGTGTTGGCATCTACAACACTGTACCCGTCAGCCACACCCACCCGGCACCCGCCCACACACCTCCACGCCTCGGGAGTGTCAGTGAGGGTGGCGTCGTGTGCGGCCTTCTGAGCGCCCTCATGGGTGGCCACATGGACAGTTGACTGAGTGGTTACATGGGCCACTCCAGGTGTCATCTCGTGGGTAATGTCCTGGACGGCAGCATGGGCGTCCTCATCACAGGTCACCACGCCCACGTCCCGTACACCAACACCTATAGCTTGACTCAACTGTCCGGGTACAAACAAGATTAATGAGTCGTACCAATAAACAACCAACACCTGTTTGTTTTTCCACTAATAAATAACAACAACAAACAAAAGAGATTAATACGCTTTTGGAAATATACATACTGGTCTTTACCCACGCGGATGAGGGTCGAGTGAGTGTTATGTGTATATTCATTTGTATATTTCTGTACACGTCGACAGCACAAGAGAGAGTGTTCGTGTTTTGTTGACTTATTCACAATGGTAACTTAGAGTGCTGCTGTGAGGGTGATGGGTCAAAATTGAGTGAGAGAGAGAGAGAGAGAGAGAGAGAGAGAGAGAGAGAGAGAGAGAGAGAGAGAGAGAGAGAGAGACACCTTACCTCCATCCTGCGGTATAGTAAAATATGGTCAAAATTAGCCACACCAGGTGACGATATCCACACACGGGTTGCTGGAGGCGTGGCTGTAGGCGTGGCTAGAGGCGTGGTGCTGTGTCCTCCTAATGGCTGTACAGAGACCGCCCTCACGCCCATACCACCACCCACACTCTCTTCTTCCTCCTCCTCAACCCACGCCCTCACGGCTCTCATCAACCTCGTTAGTATGGACGTTTGGCCCTTCAAATAAATACAAATTAATAATATCTAAACTTAATTATACATAAGGGATAATTAAGGTGATAATTAGTCCCTCAAACAGGTGTAAATTTAGGTCATAATTGTTACTTAAAAATGGGGATTATTTAAGTAGGAATATTTACAGATACTTAAAAAGGTGTTGTGAGATTTTCCTTTGTTTTCACTCACTCTCTCTCTCTCTCCCTCTCACACCTCCTTCACTTTCTCACCAACCACTCACCTGCCACTCACCTCCCACTCACCTCCCTCTCACCTCTCCTGACCTCCTCTTTACGTCATCAAATTCCTCTACTCTCATCCCTCTCCCTCCTCTCTCCTTCCTGTCCTGCAGTACCTCTCTCTCTCTCTCTCTCTCTCTCTCTCTCTCTCTCTCTCTCTCTCTCTCTCTCCTTTGTTCTCCCTCTCCTCACCTGTCATCTCTCCCTTCCTGTCACCTGACATCCCTCCCTCTCACTTGTCATTTCTCCCTTCCCCTCACCTCTCCTTCCCTCCCTCTCACCTCTCCTTCCCTCTCCCTCACCTCTCCCTCCCTCCCACTCACCTCTCCTTCCCTCCCTCTCACCTCTCCTTCCCTCTCCCTCACCTCTCCTTCCCTCTCCCTCACCTCTCCTTCCCTCCCTCTCACCTCTCCCTCCCTCCCCCTCACCTCTCCTTCCCTCCCTCTCACCTCTCCCTCCCTCCCCCTCACCTCTCCCTCCCCCTCACCTCTCCCTCCCTTCCCCTCACCTCTCCCTCCCTCTCACCTCTCCTTCCCTCCCTCTCACCTCTCCTTCCTGTTTCACCACACGGTAGCTGTCAGCCGCTATGGTGAGGGGCGTGGCATCGATGACGTCACGGGGGCCCAAGGAAGTGACGTAGACAGTGACGTTGGCCTCGACGTCAGATAGACCGTGTGTGACGTCACTTACTGTGAATCCCAACTCGTACCTGAACAGACAGACGTGAATAAACCTTTAAATATATAAATAAATAAATAAATTAATATAAAAATGAATATAAATTTATCTGTTCATACATAAACCACACTTTAAGGTGATTAACTTACGTGAACTACCTTGAGGTTGTGTGGTGGGGGAGGGGGGGGAGGAGGGAGGACGTTCACCTACCTCCCTTCAGGTGTGTGAGGGGGGTGGGGGGGGAGGAGGGAGGACGTTCACCTACCTCCCTTCAGGTGTGTGTGGTGGGGGAGGGGGAGGAGGAGGGAGGACGTTCACCTACCTCCCTTCAGGTGTGTGTGGGGGGTGGGGGGGGGAGGACGTTCACCTACCTCCCTTCAGGTGTGTGTGTGGTGGGGAAGGGGGAGGAGGAGGGAGGACGTTCACCTACCTCCCTTCAGGTGTGTGTGGGGGGGTGGGGGGAGGAGGAGGAGGGAGGACGTTCACCTACCTCCATTCAGGTGTGTGTGGTGGGGGAGGGGGGGAGGGAGGACGTTCACCTACCTCCCTTCAGGTGTGTGTGGTGGTGGGGGGGGGGAGGAGGGAGGACGTTCACCTACCTCCCTTCAGGTGTGTGAGGGGGGTGGGGGGGAGGAGGGAGGACGTTCACCTACCTCCCTTCAGGTGTGTGAGGGGGGTGGGGGGGGGAGGAGGGAGGACGTTCACCTACCTCCCTTCAGGTGTGTGAGGGGCCATAGTCAGCTCTCCTGTAGAAGTGTCGAGGAAGAACCTGGGGTGTTGTCTCCTCCAGGTGTAGGTCTTGGCCGAGGCGTCCCAGTCGTCAGGATCTCTCACGTACACTCTCCCCAAGGGCACCCGGTCCTTCTGGGGCTGTGTGAGAGAGAGAGAGAGAGAGAGAGAGAGAGAGAGAGAGAGAGAGAGAGAGAGAGAGAGAGAGCACCGAACGAGCTCGCTATCTCTACCAGTTTCAACGCGATTGGATCAGAGATGAAAAAATAACGCCTAGGTAATTGTGTTGAACGAGGGAGGCAGGGAAGAGCTTGGGCCAGACTGTGGACAATAGATGGCAACGTAGATAGATAGATAGATAGATAGAGAGATAGAGGAAGGGAGTGAGAGACTGACTTGTAGGGTGTGAGTATGACAGACAGACAGACAGACAGACAGACAGACAGAAAGGAACTAACCTGCAGACTGTGTACGGTGACAGTCTTGGCAGCTGGGGTCATGGTGTTATCGTTGAGGTCTGCCACGTGTAGGGTGAGAGTGACGGTGGTTGAGAGGGGCGGCCACCCAGCGTCACTCACTACCAGGGGGACCATAAGGGCGCGCTGCTCCTCCCGGTCCAACCCCGCCCGCGCCCACACCACGCCCACGCCTCGTCCTTCGTTAGCTTCTGTAGGTGGGGTGGTGGTGGTTAAGGAGAGTTTGGGGATAATGGGATTTTTTTATACGTTCATACATACATACTGTACATACATACATAAATACACACATTGGCAAAAACACACACCTACACACACACACACAAGGAAAACCACACATACAATACATACATACGCGATAAAATACACACATAAACACCAACACACATACACACACATACGTACAAACCACACAGACAGACAGACACATGATCCCTTAAATCTGACTAAATTTTCATCCTTGTGCAAGGTGAAGCGCAGAAGCGTTTACAGCGCCCAACAGGGAAGCATGCTAAGTTCATGCTTGCCTTTATGTCTCATGAGTTAAGGGCGTAGAAGCCTGAAGAGTCAAGAACGTAGAAGCCTGAAGAGTCAAGGACGTAGAAGCCTGAAGAGTCAAGGACGTAGAAGCCTGAAGAGTCAATGGTTTATGTCATCAAGTTATTGGAAGCTCCAACAACGTGTCCCTGAATACGAATTCGCAACTTTCGACTTACACCAGGTACCTACTGTGCTGCTAGGGGAACAGGGACTAATGGGGGCTAGGAAGTGTCCAAACAACTTCCACCGGCCCGGGAATCGAACCCGTGACATCTTGCTTGCGAGGCAAGAGCGGTACCGCTCTACCACCAGCGTCTAATCTGCCTAAATCTGCCCCAAATCTGTTACTGTTTTGACCTGTGTGACCCTGAAACTCACTCTTATCTAACGTGACCCGGATATTGTCAGCTACGTGTTGTGGAGCCCTGGGGTCAAGGGTCACGGTGAAGGGTGGGCCGTGACCTTGTTCCCAGTCGTCGGGGTCACCAAACTTGACCCGGGCAACCATCTGGGGGCCGCCGTTCTCCATCACCTGGACCTGCTGCGGCTCTGCTAGATAGGGCGGGTTGTCGTTCACGTCTGTTACGTTCACCTGAGGGAGAGTAAAGAGGTCAGGGTCAGTAGAGGTCAAGTAAGGTCAGTTAGAAAGGTCATGTATGGGTGGAAAATAGTGTGATCTATAGTTTTGGCTAGGTTAGGTTAGGTTAGGTTAGGTTAGGTTAGGTTAGGTTAGGTTAGGTTAGGTTAATATGTCAAATGGGAAATGAAATAGGATCACACACACACACACACACACACACACACACACACACACACACTTTTCATTTATTAATCATAAATTTTCACAAACATTTGAGGTTTCGCTTGAGACCTGAGCAATATTTTCGAGGTAATCCAATTTGGCTTATCTGTGAAGGTAAAATTAATACCTTCAGAGGGGAGGTAGAGAGTAAACAGGTGAGGAGGGGAAGGAGGAGGAGGAGGGGAAGAAGAAAGGAGGAGGAAGAGGAAGATGAGAAGAAGAATATAATACAATAGATAAGTGGGTGGTGGGCGGTTCAGTGGGTGGGTACTCACAATCAGGGTGGCTGTGGTGGTCCTGGGCGGCTCACCGTCATCCACCGCCCACACCAACACCTCATGGGAGGCTGCTGCTTCCCTGTCAACGCCGCCCACCAGACGCACCGCCCCTTCCTCGTCAACACTGAACTGCCGCCCAGGGTTACTGTCTGCCGGGATACTGTAGCGAACCTTACTCTTGCCGTCCTGTGGTAAATGGCAGGTAGTGGTTAGTGGTGGTTAATGGTCGTTAGTGGTGGTTAGTAATTGTTAGTGGTGGTTAGTGGTGGTTAATGGTGGTAAGTGATTGTTAGTGGTGGTTAGTGGTGGTTAGTGATTGTTAGTGGTGGTTAGTGGTGGTTAATGGTGGTTAGTGGTGGTTAGTGGTGGTTAGTGGTGGTTAGTGATTGTTAGTGGTGGTTAGTGGTGGTTAGTGGTGGTTAATGGTGGTTAGTGGTGGTTAGTGGTGGTTAGTGGTGGTTAATGGTGGTTAGTGGTGGTGAGTGATTGTTAGTGGTGGTTAGTGATGGTTAGTGGTGGTTAGTGGTGGTTAATGGTGGTTAATGGTGGTTAGTGGTGGTGACCCTAAGAAGCTATTATATCCATATATATCAATTAACATATCTCTCAGTGTTTGTCTTTCTGCTACATCCCGAAGGAGGCGTCGAAGGAGTAAACTTACACCGTCAGGATCTACAGCGGTGAAGGTGGTGAGGTGTGTGCCGGGGGGCGTGTCTTCGGGGATGGTGAGGTGGGCGTGGTCTTGGCTCAGCTCGGGGTCGTTATCGTTGATGTTCTTTAGTCTTATCTTGACCCATGTCTCTGCTACGTGGTGCTCCTCCTCCCACTGGCCTTCACCCTGCAGGAGGAGGAGGAGGAGGAGGAGGAGGAGGAGGAGGAGGAGGAGGAGGAGGAGGAAATGCTTAGTAAAGACACCAGATATGTGTATTACTTCAAAGCTTTAAAACACACACACACACACACACACACACACACACACACACACACACACACACACACAAAGACAAGAGGCCCTGAACTTACCAAATCTGTAACTTGTACCCTAAAACTGAACCCTTGTCTGTGGTCAGGGTTTTCGTAATCCAGGGGTGTCACAGCCTTCAGGACCCCCTCAGGGCTGGCACCGGTCCGGCCCTGTACCCTGAACATGTGCCACCCAGGACCACTCTCTGGTACCACCTGGGGGAACACGTGGGCCGTATTATTAGTAAACAAAGATCAACTGATTAGTCTCTGGTGGCAATTATGTTTATCTCAAGTACATAGAGACAATTTGTGGTGTTATAAGGTTGGATTGTGAACTTTATGATGTATTTGACACAGGGATTGACTTCCTTTATACTAACCTAACCTAACCTAACCTAACCTACTGTAACTTAACCCCAATCTAACCAAATCAAGTAAAATAAGCTGTGTTCGGGGGGGGGGGGGGGAAGAACTGCACTGACCCTGAAGGAGAAGTCGTTGGAGGCGTCTTGGTCGAGGACGGTGAGGGTGGTGAGGACGTGGTCAAGGGGCAGCTCCTCCGCCACCTCCAGCGACCACTCTGGGCGGGAGAACCTGGGCGGCACATCGTTGACGTCTATTACCTCCACCACCACCGTCCCCGTGCCTGAAGGAGAGAGAGAGAGAGAGAGAGAGAGAGAGAGAGAGAGAGAGAGAGAGAGAGAGAGAGAGAGAGAGAGAGAGAGAGAGAGAGAGAGAGAGAGAGAGTATAAATATCGAACCTCTTAAACGCTTATTATTACCACCACCAACAGAATCATTTAATAAAAGAAATGGATCAGTAATGCCAAGAATAACCAATCACAAAACATTAACTTATATTTTAATTTAATATAAAAAATTAATTAATCTAAAGACGTGACTATATTATGGGAGGAAATATATGATAATTGATCCTTACTGACAAGTGTATCTCATGTAAACAAACAGGCAAGAAACAGAAGGTGACACGAAAACTCACCTTTAGGAACTCCACTAGTCAGGGTTGGCGACTGTTTACGGTACACTCACTAGAGAGACCAACTGAGGAACACTACAGTACACTTGCTCTTGAGGTTCCCTACACTCCTAGCGGAGACTCACCTTTAAGACCACCTCCGTCAGTAGCGACCACCTGGATGGCATAACGCTGTGTTTTCTCCCTGTCGAGGCAGCAGAAGGCGGTGGTGATGAGACCTAGTTGGCTGTCGATGGCGAAGAGGGCGCTGCCAGTGGACTCATCAAGGACGTTCTTCTCCAGGGAGTAGGTGACCTTGGCGTTGTCTGCCTCCTGCGGGTCGTCGTGGTCTACTGCCAACACCTGGGCCACGGACGCACCTGTTAGGTAGTGAGACCAAACCCTCACCTGAGAACATTGGCCTCTCACCTCCAAGCTTATTTCACCTTAAGATTAAACACCCTAACGCTTCCTGGAGGTTAGGTTAGGTTAGGTTAGGTTAGGTCTGGTAGTGTTGTGTGGACGTTCCTCTACACCAGATAGAATATTTCTCTCAACAACCCGTGCACCCCTACAGGTAAGCCCTTCACCTTCCTGTACTGTCCTTCTGCTGGTAGGGGGAGGCCCTCTAGGGGATGTACAGTCGAAAGTCTTAAAGCTTGTCTGTGTGTGTGTGTGTGTGTGTGTGTGTGTGTGTGTGTGTGTGTGTGTGTGTGTGTGTCTTTCTATATGTGTGTGTGTGTCTTTCTGTATGTATTATCTGTCTGTCTGTTTGTACATCTGTCTGTCTGTCTGCCTGTCTGTTTGTCTTTCTGTATGAATGTGTGCCCGTCTCTCTGCAGCGTCAAGAGCACACACCATCATTGTTATATAACCTAAGACACAAGATACGGTATGTTAATAAAGTCCAATTGTACTTCTATCCTTAATTAATTCTCTATGTCCATATAGTAACATTAGAAAGCTATAGTAATTACACCAAACCATCGTTAAATTTGACTTCCCGTTTACAAATTCTTTCTATCACACGAACACAGAAAGTTATTGAAGTTTAAAAAGTGCACATGGACTTTACACACACACACACACACACACACACACACACACACACACACACACACACACACACACACACACACACATTTTATAACGTTTGAAAAATATTCGAAAATATACACACAGTTACACCTGGTGGAGTATCATTCACACAGGTGTATTTTGTGTCAATCTTTCTCCCTTTGATGTCTCGGGACTTTAGCTGTGGTGGTCTATGAGTATTTTTCCTCGTGTTGTATTTCTTTTAATATTGTTCCCAGAGTTACACACACACACACACACACACACACACACACACACACACACACACACACACACACACACACACACACCATTGGGATCAGCGTCAACAATTCTGCTCCCAACTATACCGCCCTTCAGGATTTATTGAACAGTCTCCAAAACTGGGCCACCAACAACCATGTCACCATCAACCATACCAAGACCATGGTTATGCACATCAACCTCTCCTCCGACATTGTCCCACCTCCTTCCATTACTCTAGGTCCGAACACACTCCAGGTTGTAGATTCTACGAAGCTCCTCGGCGTCACCATAGACAACAAACTAAATTGGAAACCACACGTCAATGAAGTTGTCAAATCCTCCAGTTTCCGTCTCCACCTCCTCCGCCGACTCAAGTCCCTCGGAGTTCCTGCACACGAGCTCCTCAGTGTTTACACAACATTCATACTTCCCAAGCTCACCTATGCCTCCCCCACCTGGTCTTCCTCCCTAAATGCCACACAACGTAAACACCTAGAAAAAGTGCAAAAGAGGGCATGCAAGATTATTCTCTCCCCTTCCTACTCCACATATCAAGAAGCGCTCAACACACTGACCCTTTCGACTCTCACTGACCATCACCACGACCTCATCTGCAAATTTGGTGAGAAGCTTCTACACCATCCCCGACACCGGCTCCTACTACCACCTGAGATCCCTTGTCCGAGAATTGCTGTTCGACACCACAACCGCATCCAGCCCATACGTGCACGAACTGATCGCTATAAGAACAGCCCAGTCCCAACCATTGTAAAAATTATCAATAACTTGTAATACTGTAACACTGTCACTATGTTGAAATGAACTGTAGTTTGAGCTTTTCCCCATGTAAGTTATTATATGTCTTATTTGTGTCACTTATGTTACTTGTATATTATTTGTAATTCGTAACCCATTCCCCAAATATGTAACTGTATATTTTCAGCCTTCTGGCTGCCAAGCTCTTTCAATAAACCGTTAATTATTATTATTATTATTATTATACACACACAGTATACAACACGACTCATTCCCTATCCACCTGTGCTCAGCCGCGCCGACAAATTGCCATTTTTAATCCAATCAAAAATTTCCTACACGGGCCAATTATCAATGGTCTCTATACGGTAATTAACACAACGACTTTGTTTACAGTAATTCCACAAAAGAAAGCTCAACAAAAGCCCTTTTTTTTTAACAGGAGACTAAAATGAAACAAATTATTTCAGATCTAAAATATGAGTGAGCTCGACCTCGCTGTTACCACACACATGAACCAGTTTTCATCCTCCATTGTTGTGAAAAATCTATTGTTGTTGTTTTATTGTACCTAAAGTTGGTTAATTATACACAAATGAGACTGTATTGTTACCTTCAATATATATCTGTTGATGGCCGGTCCTAAGGCGATTGTGAATTTGTTTAAGATGTAGAAACTATCACCAACACAACACCCACACTCAACCACACCCTGAGTTAACGACCTGTATGACCGGACAACTCACCAACTGCACTGGTTAACCATTACCCCCCCCCCCCCCCTAGAACACTATCTATATATATAAATCCACTAACATCAAGATAAGATAAGATAAGATACTTCCCTTTTTAACTCTCACCACACCTGGGAATCAAACCAAGTGTAAAATGTCAATAAACTTCAATCTAGTTATTACCAGGGAGTCTTATCCTCACTCCCACCAAAACCAATATACTTCTTCACTATCTCTCAGTGTAATACAAAACTCTCTCTCTCTCTCTCTCTTTTGAAGGTGTGTGTGTGTATGAGAGAGAGAGAGAGAGAGAGAGAGAGAGAGAGAGAGAGAGAGATAAAAGCTCTTCACACAACACCCTGATGACCCTGTAGTAAGTCGTAAGGCATCATACTCCTGAAGGCGGTGTGGGATTACCTTGAGCCTTAGCTAAGACGCTCTTGATGACATCCAAGGAATTTTCTTCAGGTAGTCGGGGACAATTTTTCATCCAGGTGTAATGCTCGACCAAAAGTTTAAGCTCAGGTGAAGATTTTATTAAGGTGACACACACACACACACACACACACACACACACACACACACACACACACACACACACACACACACAAGGGAGAAAATCTATGAAAAAATTTGAATATATTTTTTGTGAATTGAATGTGTTTTTTTTTTTGGTAGTTTGTGTTGTGTTGAATATATTATGCCACCAGGGAGAGAGAGAGAGAGAGAGAGAGAGAGAGAGAGAGAGAGAGAGAGAGAGAGAGAGAGAGAGAGAGAGAGAGAGAGAGAGAGAGAGAGAGAGAGAGAGAGAGAGAGAGAGAGAGCAGAACGAACAACAGCATGAAAAATAATGACAAAGAAGAAGAAGGAGGAGGAGGAGGAGAATGAAATAAGCAGAAGAAGAAGAAGAAGAAGAAGAACGAGAAGAACAAGAAGAACAAAACCAAGAAAAAGAAGAAGAAGAAGAAGAAGAAGAACAAGAACGAGAAGAACAAGAAGAATCTACCTCTATCTACCTGTAATCACTCTACCCACAAAACAAGGACACCTGTACGTACCTAAGGGGACATCCTCAGACACGGACGCGGTGGTAGTGAGGGAAGAAAAGTACGGTGCGTTGTCGTTGACGTCTTTAAGGTTAACACGGACGTCCGCCAAGGCCTCCAGCTCTCCGTCCGTGGCAACTACCTGAAACCTCCACTGGGGCCGTCCGTAGGGGGGATCACGGTCCAGGGGCTGTGGGTAGTAGGTAAGGGCTCAACCAATCACATTCAAGCCTCTCCAATAATCGACCAATCATACTGAAGCCTTGCCATAAATCGACCAATCACATTCAGGCTTCCCACCAATCCCGACCAATTACACTCAGGCCTTACACTAACCAACCAATCATACTTTAGCCTTTCCAACAATCGACCAATCACACTCAAGTCTCCTCGAGCGGACCAATCAGACGCGAGTTAAAAAAACTAATACAATATAACCAATCCATCTGAAACGTCAACAAATGCTCTCTCTCTCTCTCTCTCTCTCTCTCTCTCTCTCTCTCTCTCTCTCTCTCTCTCTCTCCTCTTCTAATCACACTTTCTCTTCCTAGAAACCCAACATCATAGAGGGGAGAGGGAAGAGGGGAGAGGGGAGAGGGGAGAGAGAAGAGTGGAGAGGGAAGAGAGAGGGGAGAGGAGAAGGGGAATGAGTTAGGGAGAGGGGAGGAAAGAGAGGAGTGATGGAGTGAGGGGAAAAGAGAGAGAGAGAGAGAGAGAGAGAGAGAGAGAGAGAGAGAGAGAGAGAGAGAGAGAGAGAGAGAGAGAGAGAGAGAGAGAGAGAGAGAGAGACGGTATAATCACTCCCAAATTGCTTTATACTCACCAGAGGTTCAGTCAGCTCGTTAACCTAACCTCTCGCTGCCAGCCAGAGGGTTTCATTCCTAGGTAACCGTAATTTAAATTGGACCACCTGAGGATTGGTCCCCCCTGACAGTTTTCCAGCTTATTTCA
>CAUDMG010001625.1:65000-67500 GCA_958450375.1 Homarus gammarus | reverse complement strand
TAATTTATTCACCTATTTACCTAATTTAACCACCTACACCTATATTAATTCACCTGTTAATTTTTCACCTGTTTACCTAATGAACCACCTACACCTATATTAATTCACCTGTTAATTTATTCACCTGTTTACCTAATGAACCACCTACACCTATATTAATTCACCTGTTAATTTATTCACCTGTTTACCTAATGAACCACCTACACCTATATTAATTCACCTGTTAATTTATTCACCTGTTTACCTAATGAACCACCTACACCTATATTAATTCACCTGTTAATTTTTCACCTGTTTACCTAATGAACCACCGACACCTATATTAATTCACCTGTTAATTTTTCACCTGTTTACCTAATGAACCACCTACACCTATATTAATTAAACTATTCACCTATGTAATTTACCTTTTATTTATTCACATATCGCATATCATTTCCACCTGACTTGCAATTGGCTGTATGAGTCAGCTTATATGAGACTCCGAGCAGCTTAAACGAGACTCCAAGCAGCTTCTACTAGACTCCCAGCTTAAAAAAACTCCCAGCAGTTTAAACGAGACTCCCAGCTTAAACGATATTCCCAGTAGTTTAAACTCCCAGCTTAAACTCGACTCCCAGCTTAAACTAGACTCCAAGCTTAAACAAGACCCCCAGCTTAAATGAGTCTCCGAGCAGCTTAAAGGAGACTCCCAGCTTAAAGGAGACTCCCAGCTTAAACGAGACTCCCAGCTTAAACGAGACTCCCAGCTTAAACGAGACTCCGAACTGCTCGTTTTCTCATTGCTGTTTCTTCACTGTCTCATTTCAGCTCAAGACTGTTTCGAACCGTAGGGTAAAATGTGTCGTTGTTGTTGTTGATTTTGTGTGTGTGTGTGTGTGTGGGGGGGGGGGGGGGCGGCCCAGAGGTGGTTAGGATCATCTGAAGATTAGACACCCCAGTTTATTTCACTTGATTAAATTTAATACTTAATCTAACCTTACCTAACAGATTATCTAGCCTAACTTAACCTACCCTACCTACCCTACCCTATCTAATCTAACCTTATCATCAACAGTACATCTCTTCGACGGAGGGGGGGGGGGGGAGGGGGGGAGGGGGGAGGGGGAGGGGTTTAAAGCCGTGCAATTACCCTGAGTTTTTTGGGGAGTTATTTTTCCTCTCAACTGAACTTTGTGGTTGAATGGCGAGCTTAAGGCAGTGTACCAGAAACTAATGCGGCAGTAAATAGTAAGAGTGAGTGTGTGTGTGTGTGTGTGTGTGTGTGTGTGTGTGTGTGTGTGTGTGTGTGTGTGTGTTTTGAGTACAGTTTCATGGTCTTTGTCTATCTGGGTTTTTGGGTTGACATATCGTTTAATTTACATGTGAGAGAGAGAGAGAGAGAGAGAGACCGCATACCCTAACACACACACACACACTTCCTCCTTCCTCCTCCTCCTCCTCCTCCAACAACAACAAACCTCACCCTCGACACCCCACTGACCTTGAGGATGACCTTAGGTAGATGTCTGTCGTCCTCCTCGGTGATCTGTGTCTCGTGAAGGGCTCTGAGGAACACTGGGGGATGGTCGTTCTGGTCAACCACCTTCACCAACACCTTCGTCTCGCTCCTGGCCTCACCTGCACGAGCCTCGACCACCAACGTGTACTGTAAAGGGGGAGGGGTAGATGGTGAGGTGGGGGATAGGGGGTGTGGGGAGGATAGGGGGTGTGTGGGTGTGGGTGTGTGGGTGTGGTTGTGTGTGGGGGTGTGTGTGGGTGTGGGTGTGTGGGTGTGTGTGTGGGTGTGTGTGTGTGGGTGTGGGTGTGTGTGTGTGTGTGTGGGTGTGTGTGTGGTGTGTGTGTGGGTGTGTGTGTGTGTGTGTGTGTGTGTGTGTGTGTGTGTGTGTGTGTGTGTGTGTGTGTGTTCAAATATACACATAAGGATGGATAATATGTACTATAATTCATAACAAAATCCACAAATACATAATAATTCTTTAGAAGACAGTTTTGGTCATCATCTTCCAGTCGTGTTGTAGGAGAGTAACTGACAGATGCTGCCTCACGCCCTTCACATCATTACTTACGTGAAAACCCCCCCCCACAAAAAACAATTATTCGAGTCAGTTTCATGGTGTTAGATTGTCAAAGTATCGTAAATTAATCATCATCTTAAAATGTAAATATCAGGATGTATTTAATTGGTTCAGATCAATGGCTTCAGAATTACACCAGGACTGTAATGAGTTTTCGGATCACCTGATGATTACACACCTTAGCTTAATTCACCTGAAGATTAAAACACTGGGGGTTAGGTTAGGTTAGGTGTTTATTCGTCACGTGAAATAAACTGAGGAGGTTCCATTTCTTTATACATACACTTAAGGAGCAAAACATCAACACGCAAAACTCCGGGAATCCAAACACAAAATCTAGTTCCTCAAAGACTTATAAATTGATTCATTCTCTTTTCTGGCAAAGGTCCTCAACTTGTACCATCTCTCTACTCACAAGTTAC
>CAUDMG010001625.1:52500-57500 GCA_958450375.1 Homarus gammarus | reverse complement strand
TATATACATTGTATCTATACACTTTCTAGGCATTGTTTATGTATACTGTATACTTGTATTGTCTATATATATGTTGAATTGTATACCTGCATAGACTATACACTTGATGAATCCATGTATAGTTATATGACGATTATACTGAACTGAATTGAATGAATAGACACAAAGTTTACACAATTTTCTATAAGCTTACCACACCGCAACACAGTACAACACAATATAATACTCACACAACACAACGTAATACAATACAGCACATCACAACACTCACACAACACAATACTAACCAAACACAACGCAACACAACACAACACAACACATCACAACACAGCATATCACAACACAACACAACACAACACAACACAGCACAACACAACACTGCACAACACAGCACAACACAGCACAACACAACACAACACAACACAACACAACACTGCACAACACAGCACAACACAGCACAACACAACACAACACTGCACAACACAGCACAACACAGCACAACACAACACAACACAACACAGCACAACACAACACAACACAACACAGCACAACACAACACAACACAACACAACACAACACAGACACAACACAACACAACACAGAACACAACACAACACAACACAACACAACACAGCACAACACAACACAACACAGCACAACACAACACAACACAACACAACACAACACAACACAACACAGCACAACAACACACACAACACAACACAACACAACACAACACAACACAACACAGCACAACACAACACAACACAACACAGCACAGCACAACACAACACAGCACAGCACAACACAACACAACACAACACAACACAACACAACACAACACAACACAACACAGCACAACACAACACAACACAACACAGCACAGCACAACACAACACAACACAACACAACACAACACAGAACAGCACAACACAACACAACACAACACAACACAGCACAACACAACACAACACAGCACAACACAACACAACACAACACAACACAGCACAACACAACACAACAACACAGCACAACACAACACAACACAACACAGCACAACACAACACAACACAACACAACACAACACAACACAAGTAAGAAATTCTGACCTTTCAACCTTAACAACCTCTGATAACCCCCCCCCCCCCCAAAAAAAACTCCACAATTTATAAAATTATCTAAGTATTTCATTTATTTTTTAAGTATTTTCTTCGTCACAACTTTTTGATCTGACTGAAAATATTTTAATCGTGAGGAAGTTTTATTTTCCTTGACGAATTACTTGTTTATATAACGCAGTAACGCAGCTTTGAATAATTGGTGGTGGGAAGGATTACCATTAAAACCACCACTATCACCACCATCCAAAACCACTACCACCAACACTACTATCATCACTACAACCACTACCTCCATCCACTATTACCCACCATTACCACTATCACTACCACAACTACCACCATCGTCACCATTAACCACATTCGAGCCCACACAGGTATGTCTTACACGTTCAGTTGTTTTATCATGCTTGAGGACGAGAGAGAGAGAGAGAGAGAGAGAGAGAGAGAGACTATACTACAACTACAAAAATACTGCTACAACAACTACAACAACAATAGTAATAATAATAATAATAATAATAATAATAATAATAATAATAATAATAGTTCCCGCTTGTGTTCGAGGCTGGCTGATCCTAGCTCCACCTAGGCGTAAGTTTGTTTAAGGTGTAGAAGCTGTCGCCAAAACAGCATCCACACCCTGAGTTAACGAGGTGTATGAAACAATGTCAAGGAATAATCCTAAAAGGTCGGACAGCTCACTAACTGCACTGGAACACAACCCGGTTATCATCCAGGTTCCCAATTACTGCTGAGAGAACAGAGGTAATTGGCCTAATGAAACTTGGTTGTATTTTCACCCTGACTGGGAATCGAACCCATGACCATTTGAAAGTGTGGTGAGTATGCTGACCACTATACCACAGGCTCACCACCATACCACACTACAGCAACCACCACCACCACCATACCACACTACAGCAACCACCACCACCACCACCATACCACACTACAGCAACCACCACCACCACCACCACCATATCGCACTACAGGAACCACCATCACGTTACAGTGGCTGTTCTCACCGCACTGTACCCAACATAACAGCAGCTACAATACCAAATAACAGATCTAATGGCTCGACCAACAGCACGGGAGGTGAAGCAAACACAAGCAAGCAAACAATGGGTCAAGATACTACCTTATAAACTGTATTTTTGTGTGTTTTTTGGTTTTTGCTTTTTGACTTAGCTATCGTGTGTTTGGGAGGGGGGGGGGCGTTGGGTTGAGGGCGGGTAGGGGGTGGGCGTGGGTAGGGGGGTTGTGGGTAGGAGGGGGGCGTTGGGGATAGGAGTGGGGGTAGATAGGGATGGGGGCTTGGGGGTGGGTGGGCGTGGGTGGCATAGTGAAGGGGGCGTGGGTGGGCGTGGGTGGCATAGTGAAGGGGGCGTGGGTGGGCGTAGGTGGCGTAGTGAAGTGGGCGTGGGTGGGCGTGGGTGGCGTGGGTGGCGGGGTTATAGTGTTATGGGTTATATCTTAGGTGATGGGGAGGTACTGACCCCATCACCTAACTCAGGTCTTTATGTGCAATATCTGGTATGAGGTCTGTGTGTGTGTGTGTGTGTGTGTGTGTGTGTGTGTGTGTGTGTGTGTGTGTGTGTGTTTACGTCTGCGTTTGTGTCTTTGTTTGTGTGTGAGTGTGAGTGTTTGTGTGTGTTTATGTGGCATGCATAATTTTGCACATTCATGAACGAGTGTTTACATACATACATATCAAAGTTATGCGTTTCTGCTTTCATTCAATTATTTGCTTCAAGGAATGCTAGTTTGTAAGGTCTCTCTCTCTCTCTCTCTCTCTCTCTCTCTCTCTCTCTCTCACTCTCTCTACCCTCACTTTCCCTCCCGTCGCCCAGGTGTTAATTTACCTAGGCTCATTTCTCATTAACTGAATCACCTCTCTCGATAACTTCCTGGAAATTGCCGAAGATCACTACCACTTGATCCGCTGCTGCCACCTGTACCTCAGTGAGAGAGAGAGAGAGAGAGAGAGAGAGAGAGAGAGAGAGAGAGAGAGAGAGAGAGAGAGAGAGAGAGAGAGAGAGAGAGAGAGAGAGAGAGAGAGAGAGAGAGAGAGACCACAATATTAGTTAGAAACCTTCAATAACCTCTTGTTGTCGTTTCATTATCCCTCACATATAGACCTGGAGGATGTGATAACAATATAACAATAGCCAGTGTCTTTCTTTCTTTCTTTCTTTCTTTCTTTTCTTTCTTTCTTTCTTTCTTTTCTTACTCATTCTTTCAATTTAATTTTTCTCTCTCTGTCTCTCTCTCTTTCTTTCACTTTAACTCTCAATTTCTATCATTTTCTCTCTCTTTCTCTCACTTTACTCTCTCTCTTCCCCCCCCCCCCCCCCAAGAGTCTCATTTCTCCTACAGTTCTTTTTTGGAAACTATCACTTAGGTCTCTGGGTCTAAAGAGATAAAGTCTCTCAGGAGAAGAACCCGAGGGAGGAGATAATGGGGGGGGGGGGGGGCCTGGGAGACTATGGAGATAATGGGTGGGGGGAGATACCTAGGAGACTGTGGAGAACAAATTTATCTCTAGTATGTATAAGGCAACTTGTCGTTAATGAGTTCATTTGGGAAAGCAATTAGCAACGCTGATAATCCTGGGAGGAAAAATATGACAGTGGAAATTCCTAAGAAAAAACCAACAACTTATATTGATTTTTTTTTTACCAGTGAGTGAAAAGAGAGAGAGAGAGAGAGAGAGAGAGAGAGAGAGAGAGAGAGAGAGAGAGAGAGAGAGAGAGAGAGAGAGAGAGAGAGAGAGAGTGTGTGTGTGTGTGTGTGTGTGTGTGTGTGTGTGTGTGTTACATTACAAAGAAGGTTAATGCCAAAATACTAACAGATCAACGCTGACTCAAAATCAAGGTCAAAGTTCAAAATGTAAATAATAATTAAATAAGTATAATTACAGGTCAGAACTCTAAGTAATGGTTCAAGCCTACAATTGCTTCATAAGGTAGTTTGAAACGAGCCAAACTGCACTGCAACACGCAAATGGTTAAAGTCAGATGCAATAGAGTATAATATAATGTTGCAAGGAGAGTTAAACTGTCTCCACCTTTTTACAGTCAGATTTAGCAATGCAAATTCTGTGCAATGTGGTTAGATTAGGTTAGGTTAGGTTAGGTTAGGTTAGGTTAGGTTAGGTTAGGTTAGCTTTACTGTAAATGTTGTTGCACAGAGGGTTAAAAATCTCCTCCAATTTCTGTGGTACACCGACTAAGTCCTCGCCATTGTAGCTTAGGTAATGCAAGGTCTTTAATAATGATGTCATAATGTGGTTAAAATTTACGGTCAATTTTACGCAACTTGGCTTAATGTTGAAGCGAGTAGTGAACACGTTACTTGGTGCAGTGTTCAATTTATGTTCATTATCAGTCATAATTTTTTTTTTTGGGGGGGGGAAAGGGAGCATTATGGCATACAGTTTGTGCAATACTCTTTAAATACTTTGCAATATGGTGGGAATGTTGCAAAGGGAATCCGAGGTATGAATCTACTGTGCAATTTGCTATAGTAGAAGTGGTAGTCATTCTCACTCAAGCAACATCTTTGAATATGGAGTTTTTTGGTTAGGTTAGGTTAAGTTTGGTTTGGTTTGGTTAGGTTTGGTTAGGTTAGGTTTGGTTAGGTTAGGTTTGGGTAGGTTTGGTTAGGTTAGGTTAGGTTAGGTTTGGTTTGGTTAGGTGGTCAGATGTTACGGTAAAATAGCCAATACTGTATTAACCATCAAATTTTATAGGACACTCTTCCTTTATCGAATATTAAATCATAATGGCATAAAACACAGGTAGTGGGGGGCAGGTGGAGCCTCGGTGCTAAAATACAGGTAACATAATAATAATAATAATAATAATAATAATAATA
>CAUDMG010001625.1:45000-47500 GCA_958450375.1 Homarus gammarus | reverse complement strand
ATCCCTTCCACACCCCCTCCCTACCCCCCTTAACCCCTTCCACATCCCCTCCCTACCCCCTTAACCCCTTCCACACCCCCTCCATACCCCCTTAACCCCTTCCACACCCCTCCCTACCCCCTTAACCCCTTCCACACCCCCTCCCCTACCCCCTTAACCCCTTCCACACCCCCTCCCCTACCCCCCTTAACACCTTCCACACCCCCTCCCTACCCCCCTTAACCCCTTCCACACCCCCTCCTTATCCACCTCTTCCACCCAACACCTCCGTCATTCCCTCCTCCTCATCCTCCCCTACCCCTTCCCCTCCCTACGTGTCCAAAGTCTCTAAGGGGGGGGGGGAGGGGGGTAGGGGGAGGGGGGATGGAAGTGATGGCCGCTCGACAAACACACAGTCAGCCACTATTACAAAACCCTCTTTTAGCCAACATGTCAAACACAAGAAGTTAAATTATCTTTGATCTTTTGGGGTAAACAAGAGAGTCAAGTATTATCGTGTGTGAGAGAGAGAGAGAGAGAGAGAGAGAGAGAGAGAGAGAGAGAGAGAGAGAGAGAGAGAGAGAGAGAGAGAGAGAGAGAGAGAAATAAAATATGTGAGTTATACTGAAATAAAAGAAAACGGGAAGAGAAAACGAGATGAGGGGAGTTACTATGCGAGTGAAAAAACGTCTGTCTGTGTCTGTCTGTCTGTGTCTGTCTGTCTGTCTGTCTGTCTGTTCTGTCTGTCTGTCTGTCTGTCTGTCTCTTCCGCCAAGCACAGTAGCGTGTCACTTTGCATATCAGTTCATATTGGAATATTAGGTAAGACTATGTACAGAGAGAGAGAGAGAGAGAGAGAGAGAGAGAGAGAGAGAGAGTTGAAGCCTTGAGAATTGAACTTAGCTCCTCCATCAAGACGACACACTCAAGACGACACACTCAAGACGACACACTCAGGACGACACACTCAAGGCGACACACTCAAGGCAACACACTCAAGGCGACACACTCAGGACGACACACTCAAGACGACACACTCAGGACGACACACTCAGGACGACACACTCACGACGACACACTCAGGACGACACACTCAGGACGACACACTCAGGACGACACACTCAGGACGACACACTCAAGACGACACACTCAGGACGACACACTCAGGACGACACACTCAAGTCGACACACTCAAGGCGACACACTCAAGGCGACACACTCAAGGCGACACACTCATGACGAAACACTCAAGAGTAGAATCAACATGGCGATGTTGCAACACTACCACGAACCTAACCTAACCTAACCTAACCTAACCTAACCTAACCTATCTTATTTTATCTTAGGGATGGTAAGGTAAGGTAACAACAACAACAAAATAATAATAATAATAATAATAATAATAATAATAATAATAATAATAAACAACTTTTCCTTAATTACATATATTTAATAATCTTAATATTTCCACTAATTAATTCCACAAACTTTATATTTTAATTTAGTATTTATGGTTAACTAAAGTACGACCTCCAGTGAAAAATCTAATAGCAGAAGTAAAACAAAACTCCTATTATTTTTCTTTCAGTTCCTATTAATATAAAACAACTTTGGGTCGTTTTTAGATGATAAACTTTTGATGGTATTTATTATTGGCACACACACACACACACACACACACACACACACACACACACACCAAATGAAATAAAAATATAATCTAAAGAAAAAAAAGAAAATTGAAAAATAAGTTCTGAATTACTGAACATATGAAAGGGGCATTAAATTGGCGTAATAGGAATGAGGGTAGAGTTAAATAGGAGTAAAATAGGTTGAAATTGGTTAGAGTGTAAATGTTAAAGGTTAAATAGGCTTTCAAACAATCAGGTATTTAAATTTTCTGAACCATCTTGAAAAAATAATGTGATGTATCGATTAAATTGATGTAATAGGGATGGATGGGTGTTTAATAGGTGGATAAAATTGGGAGTTTTAATAGGTTCTCGGGTAACTCGGTAGTGAACTATTACTATAAGGGTGCAGTTCTAATAGACCTCGATCCTATTTTGGCCTTAGACAGACAGAGAGAGAGAGAGAGAGAGAGAGAGAGAGAGAGAGAGAGAGAGAGAGAGAGAGAGAGAATATAATATACATCAACAATAACATACATATATATACATTTCCTCACTATATAAACACCTAACGTGAACCGTATATAAAAAACATCGTTATAATTCTCCACTATTAAATGAGGAAAATATATTATTACACATTTAAGTCTTAAAAGATAATTATTACAACATTTCCCCCCCCCCCAGTCGGTTATTACCAGTAACTGAAGCAACTGAAGCGAGTGAAGCAACTGAGGCGAGTGAAGCAAGTGAAGCAAGTGAGAAAAATAGCTTTAATAGGGTCTGGACTATATTTAATGAAGGTTCTTAGGGATTTTTTTTAAAGAGTAACTCGAACATTAATTATATAGACAGACAGACAGACAGACACACACACACACACCCATTAC
>CAUDMG010001625.1:30000-40000 GCA_958450375.1 Homarus gammarus | reverse complement strand
GTAAAAACTCAGGCGTTAACCACCAAGGGGGAAGGCAATAACGCTTTTTCTCTACTTTCTTATTTTTTAGTGAAAGTTATCCTCCAGGAATATAGGAGTGCACAGCTTCTCTCGTATAGCAGTTAACGATACTGTGTGTGTGAGGGGAGAGGGTATATACATCACGTTAAAAGACACTTATATTGGCGTCTATGACAGGAAAAAGGAAAATGAAATCTTGAGTCTAAATGTGTTTTACTGGAAACAATATATAGAAGTAGTAGTAGTAGTAGTAGTAGTAGTAGTAGTAGTAGTAAACGAACTATTATCATCATCACTACACATCCCCTCAACACCACCATACACCACCTTGACACCACCACACACACACCAACTTTAACACCACACACACCACCACCTCAACACCACACCAACCACCACCTCAACACCACACCCACACAAAACTAATGTACACCATCGTTACACCACACACATTGCACTGGTTGCCCTAACACCATATCAGGCACTGGAGATAACAGGAGGGGTCAGGGTATATCCAGGTTATATTCAGGGTATATCCAGGTTATATTCAGGGTATATCCAGGTTATATCCAGGGTATATCCAGGTTATCTTCAGGGTATTAGGATATACCTCTTTGTACCTTATTGGGATAGTCATAGAAATGGGTTATTGATCGTGGTTGGTGGGTGGTTGTGGTAGTGATGATTTGTCGTGGTTGGGGGGGGGGGGTAGTTATTTTTGTGGTTGTTGGTGGTGGTTTGGGGGTGGCTTGGTTGGTTGGTGATGTTAGGTGGTGGTTGGGGTGGTTATTGTTGTGGTTGGGGTTATTGATAGTGGTAGTAGTGGTAGTGGTGATAGTGGTAGTAGTGGTAGTGGTGATAGTGGTAATAGTGGTAGTGGTGATAGTGATAGTGGTAGTAGTGGTAGTGGTGATAGTGGTAGTGGTGATAGTGGTAGTAGTGGTAGTGGTGATAGTGGTAGTGGTGATAGTGGTAGTAGTGATAGTGGTAGTGGTGATAGTGGTAGTAGTGGTAGTGGTGATAGTGGTAGTAGTGATAGTGGTAGTGGTGATAGTGGTAGTAGTGGTAGTGGTGATAGTGGTAGTAGTGGTAGTGGTGATAGTGGTAGTGGTGATAGTGGTAGTAGTGGCAGTGGTGATCGTGGTAGTAGTGGCAGTGGTGATCGTGGTAGTAGTGGTAGTGGTGATAGTGGTAGTAGTGGTAGTGGTGATAGTGGTAGTAGTGGTAGTGGTGATAGTGGTAGTAGCTTAACTTTGTTTGTTGGTTTGGTTGTGTGTCTGTCTGTACGTCTGTCTCACTTCACACACCCATTACATAACACTCCTATAAGCTAAACAATTCGTTATATACGGTTTATATACCGCAACATACCACATACACACACACACACACTATAAAATCCACCTTACACACCCGTTATATACCGCTCCTATAAGCTAGAACCTGTACTAATCACGTAAGCTACACAACAGGTTCCGGGGGGTTTCGTTTTAGACAGGAAATAGATCATTACTGGATCTGAAACCTCTACCAAATGAGATCCAATTTCCTTCAACGTTTTAGTTGATACAAGTAGAGGTAATTACTTGTGCAGACTCTAGGGGGGTTGGGGTGAGTGGGGGGAGAGAGGGAGGGTGAGGGTGAGAGGAAAGGAGAGGGAATGGAAGGGGGAGGGGAAGGGAGAGAAAAGGAAGGGTGAGGATTGTTGAAAAATCTCTGATGGTCGGATGGACGGACGGACGGACGGACGGACGGACGGACAGACAGACGGACGGACGGGCAGATAGACAGACAGACGGACGGACGCACGGCAGGGAGACAACTGGAGGCTTCTGGGACACAGCCAAGCATCATCAATTCTCTCGTAACAAGACAAACTACTCACCTTATGTATATTATTTAATCTCTCTCTCTCTCTCTCTCTCTCTCTCTCTCTCTCTCTCTCTCTCTCTCTCGTGTTTTGAGCAGATGATTGCACTGTATATATTTCCCAGGACGAAGGACGAAACACTTGCGTCTCAGCTTGGCTTCTCCAGTTAGTCACACAAGAGGGAGTGACCTTGTTCATCCTGGGTAAACAAAACTACTGAGAACTGCGAGAAAGGTTTCGATAGTTGTTGTTGGGGAATGGTGGTTGCTGGAGGGTTGTGGTGATGGGGGATGGTGGTGATGGAGGATGGTGGTTGTTCGGTTAGGGTGAAGGAAGGGGTGGTTAGTGATTAATTCTATTTCGTAGTGGTTGTAATTGGGGTGGTAGTGGGAGTTAGTAGTAGTGAGGGGGGTTGGTAGTGGTGGTTGGTAGTGGTGGTTGATAGTGGTTGTTGGTAGTGGTGGTTGATAGTGGTGGTTGATAGTGGTTGTTGATAGTGGTGGTTGGTAGTGGTTGTTGATAGTGGTTGTTGATAGTGGTGGTTGATAGTGGTAGTTGGTAGTGGTGGTTGATAGTGGTAGTTGGTAGTGGTGGTTGATAGTGGTTGTTGATAGTGGTAGTTGATAGTGGTGGTTGGTAGTGGTGGTTGATAGTGGTTGTTGGTAGTGGTGGTTGATAGTGGTAGTTGGTAGTGGTGGTTGATAGTGGTTGTTGATAGTGGTGGTTGGTAGTGGTGGATGATAGTGGTTGTTGGTAGTGGTAGTTGATAGTAGTAGCTGATACTGGAGAAAAGGTGGTAGTAGTGGTCGCATGGTAGTTAACACTCTAATGAAAGTACGTGATAGATTGTGGTAGCTGGTAATGATAGTGGTTATTACAATCATACTAACAACAAATATTCCGTTCGTGTAATAAATCCGACTTCGTATTTCCCAGAACGGAACCCCCATCAATGTTATGAATGAATCCTTTGAGGGTATACGAACGGTGTGTGTGTGTGTGTGTGTGTGGTCAGCTGATTCATGTAAACACAACAATACTCGGGGGTATAAACATATTGTTCTTCGGGTCTCTATTTACGCTTCACATAAAAATTATTCTTGTGGTATTAAAATATATGATGTAATTAATTGAAACTGAATTTGAAATGTTAGAATAATAAAGAATAAGTGTTATATATATTGGATAAAACATAGTTACTGTTATTTTTGTTATATTGTTATTATTATTATCCTGGTTATACGAACTGGAATTCCTCCTTTGTCTTCAGATTACTAAACAACTTCAGTATACGTCCATCTTAACTTAACTTCATTGACCTTAATTAACACATAATCAGACAAGAGGATAAGATTTTTAAAAAGTTCCAAACCACCTTTTTCAAATTCAAAATTGGACATGAAAAAAAAAAACCCAGGCAACTCGAAATATCTCTCTGTTGTAACCCGGAAAAATTGACTAAAAGAATACGAAATCTTTTTTATATAACCCGTTTGTTTATTTTTCTTCTCTCTCAGCTGACACGTTTCGCGAATTCTCCCAAATACTTTCAAGTTTTCACTAAGCATAACAACTTTGGTATGATAAATAATAAAATTTTAATATAGACGTTGTTGAGAATACGTGTTCCTAAGCTGGATCATCTGAGGAAGCCGGAGGAGGCGGGGTGAAGGATGACAGGATGGGAGGGAAGAGACTAGTCCTTGTCGTAGGAGAGTTAAAGGGTTTCTGAGGAGTGTGTGGAGACAGACTAAGGATATATATGAAGAGAAGATATAAATAGGAGTTATTACTACTACTACTACTACTACTACTACTACTACTACTACTACTACAACTAATAATAAGATGATAAAAACAGTATCAATAACTAGAACAATTATTATTAGTATTATTTATATTATTACTCCAGGAATTAAACCACGGTACTCACATTATTAAACCACACACACACACACACACACACACACACACACACACACACACACACACACGAGACAAAACAAAACATCCCCAAGAACTCTAAGCAATAAAAGATTCAAACACCATAAAAATAATTCCCACATAGGAGGGAAGGCATTCGTGGTAAGGGGAGTTGGATTCCCCTGTCCGCAAATGTACACATCGGTACAAAGGATTCCAACCCTACTTGTTCCCTCCTTATGGGATTTACGCCCCTTTACGACGTCATCTATACACACACTGTTGTACAAAATCCCCCCCTCTTACGTTTATTACCTGCATCAGTGACTACTAATTTTCTGGATTACTTGAGATAGATAGATAGATAGATAGATAGATAGATAGAGAGAGAGAGAGAGAGAGAGAGAGAGAGAGAGAGAGAGAGAGAGAGAGAGAGAGAGAGAGAGAGAGAGAGAGGAAAAAATGTATAATTAATAAAAAACTAAGAATAATATATGAAAATAGACTTAAAAACAATAATAAACAAAATAACAATTAACACACATACAGATAAACAGATAAAAACAGACGTAGATAAAGATTAATAGAACGAGAGGGATAAAAGAGAAGGATAGGAGGAATTAAGATAAAGAATAACAGGAGGTGATTAAAGATAACGACTTAATTACAGGTGTTTTCTAGGTAATTAGTCGACCAAGGTGTAATAAATCTCTGAGAGAAGTTGAGATACTGAACGAGTCTTAAACGGGTCTAGACTGGCTAATCCCTGTCCTGATTGTTTAACATGCACCTGATTGGTTCTCGTAACATGCACCTGATTGGTTCTCGTATACTTGCACCTGATTGGTTCTCGTAACATGCACCTGATTGGTTCTCGTAACATGCACCTGATTGGTTCTCGTAACATGCACCTGATTGGTTCTCGTAACATGCACCTGATTGGTTCTCGTAACATGCACCTGATTGGTTCTCGTAACATGCACCTGATTGGTTCTCGTAACATGCACCTGATTGGTTCTCGTATACTTGCACCTGATTGGTTCTCACTGATAGGTTAGCCATTTAACCCAACCTAATACAAAGGAAATATACAAGACCCAATCAGGTGCGATTAAAGTGGCTCCCATTGCTAGGTCGTTTAGGAGAGAGAGAGAGAGAGAGAGAGAGAGAGAGAGAGAGAGAGAGAGAGAGAGAGAGAGAGAGAGAGAGAGAGAGAGAGACACCCGTCAAGGATTACCCAGCACTATAAAGGGTCTGATAAAAGCCCTACTCGGTGGTTCACGGGGACTGATCTGCAGAGGGGACTGGGGTGGGGGCTAAGGAAAAGCCCTGAAGAGAAGCCCTAAAGAAAAACCCTTATAAGACGGAAGAGTAAATAAACAAACATTCAAGATAAATTTAAAAGAAAAAGACCTAATCATTGTCCCTAAAATCCCTTAAAACAACCCTTAGAAAAAGCCCTAAAGACCCTAAAAAAAGAGGCCCCATAAGAGAGGGTCCTATGATAAAACCCTCCCTAAAAAGGATCCCTTAAACCAAACCCACAAAACCCCTTAAAAAACCCCAAAAGAAGCCCCCAAATGAAACCCACATTTACTAAAGCCCTGAAGGGTTTCCAAGGGGAGGGGAGGGAAGGGGGGGGGGAGGAACCAGGGTACCTATCAGCACATTTCAGTAATCAGTTTCCCAGACACTCAATTCCCTTGTCAATTCTGTTACCGTGGAAGGACACGAACAGCTGACACCGTATTAGACCCCTGCAGCTGACACCGTGTTAGACCCCTGTAGCTGACACCGTGTTAGATCCCTGCAGCTGACACCATGTTAGACCCCTGCAGCTGACACCATATTTGACACCTGCAGCTGACACCGTGTTAGACCCCTGCAGCTGACACCATATTTGACACCTGCAGCTGACACCGTGTTAGACCCCTGCAGCTGACACCATGTTAGACACCTGCAGCTGACACCGTGTTAGATCCCTGCAGCTGACACCGTATTAGACCCCTGTAGCTGACACCGTGTTATCGTGTTAAAGTCAGGACCAGTTTGCAATCCTCACACAGAGATCCTTTAATGCCTTAGGAGAGAGAGAGAGAGAGAGAGAGAGAGAGAGAGAGAGAGAGAGAGAGAGAGAGAGAGAGAGAGAGAGAGAGAGAGAGAGAGCCCTACTCACCCATCCAGGTACTGTTGGTAATAATCTTGAGGATGCTGGCGGGGTCCATGACGGCGACGCTGACGAGGGTGATGAACCACCTGTTACACTTCTGCTGGAGGGCTTAATAGCGACACTTATCCCAGGGTCCTGTATACTGTGGGGGCCCTGTATACTGTGGGGGCCCTGTATACTGAGGAGGTCCTGTATACGGTGGGACCCTGTGTATTGTGGGGCCCTGTATACTGAGGGCCCTATACACTGAGGGCCTTGTACACCGAGGGTCCTATACACTGAGGGCCCTATACACTGAGGGCCCTATACATTGAGGGCCCTATACTCTGAGGGCCCTATACACTGAGGGCCCTATACACTGAGGGGCCTTATGTTCCACCTGAATAAGTGGGCCCTATGAACCAAGGACTCAACTAGCTGAGGGGCCAATAAACACCAGATCAATTAAGGGGTTCAGTTCACACCATCGTCCAATAAACCTGCTACAACACCAAGTCCCTTACACCTTAATGGCAATACACTTAAGTCAATAAATCTTCAACATTTCTTACACCACCAAGTCCCTTACACCTTCATGGTAATACACTTAAGTCAATAAATCAACAACATTTCTTACAACACCAAGTCCCTTACACCTTGATGGCAATACACTTAAGTCAATAAATCTACAACATTTCTTACACCACCAAGTCCCTTATACCTTCATGGTAATACACTTAAGTCAATAAATCTTCAACATTTCTTACAACACCAAGTCCCTTACACCTTCATGGTAATACACTTAAGTCTCCCAAACACACTTGGGGAAGTATACCCTTAGGGCCAATACGTGAGTGTCTGTGTGTTCATCAGGTCCCCCTCTCAACACCGTCGTTAATAAAGGGTCAATGAGGGAACGTTTGTATTTTCTGTTTGGTTTAATGTTTCTGTCTCTGGGTTCGTTCCATGTAAACACTGTCATACCTCTGTCTCTGGGTTCGTTCCATGTAACCACTGTCTTATCCCTGTCTCTGGAGTAATGTTGGTGATTGTGGTAGACAGGTTGAAATGTGTTGACGGTGTTTAGGACGACAGGATATAATTAGATAACTCAAGGTAGAGAACTATCCTGTGTATAGATCATTAGTGGATGATGCATTAATTAGTGCCAGTGTGTGTGTGTGTGTGTGTGTGTGTGTGTGTGTGTGTGTGTGTGTGTGTGTGTGTGTGTGTGTGTGTGTGTTATCATACTATATCCTCACAGCGTCACACAACCGAGTCACGTGGTATTAATTAAAGCCTTCAGCTAGTTATTGACTTAACAACTTGATGGGGTTACCAGTCAAGGTATATAGTATAATATTCCGACACAGAGGTGATGAATGCTTCTTCCTTCTTATCAATACATCCATTAACTTTATCCAATCACACTTACGCAAACAAAACCTCAAAACAAACACAATACAAGAACAAAAAAAAAAAATAATATTTGTTTGGGATAATTGAAGAATTTGTTCCTGGGAATAAAATATAACCAATATATTTTACAATGCTTTGGAAAATACGAGACCAGAGTGTTATAAAGGAAGATATATAATGAGCCATAAGCTATAAGACAAACACACGGTACAAACACACGGTACAAACACACGGTACAAACACAGACTAACAAACACACGGTACAAACACACGGTACAAACACAGACTAACAAACTCACCTATCCTCCCTCTCACCTATCCTCCCTCTCACTTATCCTCCCTCTCACTTATCCTCCCTCTCACCCATCCTCCCTCTCACCTATCCTCCCTCTCACCTATCCTCCCTCTCACCCATCCTCCCTCTCACCTATCCTCCCTCTCACCCATCCTCCCTCTCACCTATCCTCCCTCTCACCCATCCTCCCTCTCACTTATCCCTCCCTCTCCTCTATCATCTCTTCCACTTTCTCCTCTTAACTCTCCCTCTTGTTCCTCCTTCCAACCCACTCCCTCTCGCCGTCATTCTCCACCCTTTCCCTATCATTTCCACCCACCCCACCCCACTCACACACACACTCCTCACCCTCCACCACCACCCCACCCCACTCACCACCACCCCACTCCACTCACCACCACCCCACCCCCACTCACCACCACCCCACCCAACTCACCACCACCCCACCCCACTCACCACCACCACACCCCACTCACCACCACCCCACCCCACTCACCACCACCCCACCCCACTCACCACCACCACACCCCACTCACCACCACCCCACCCCACTCACCACCACCCCACCCCACTCACCACCACCCCACCCCACCCCACTCACCACCACCCCACCCCACTCACCACCACCCCACCCCACCTATAGCTGACCTAATCTAACCAAACCTAACCTAATCACACTGACTTAAAACCTCTTGTCGTCGCTAATAAGAACATTTTATAAGAATTAATTTTATATTTTGTTTGTATGTTTGTGATAACTTTGAAATACTGGACCATTTTTTTTTTGCATATTTCTGCAAGGTAAGATGAGCAATGATGCTAATTTGCATATTGGACACTCCTCAAAGAGCGTTATGTTGAGATAAGAACCCCGTCTCAAAGAGGGTCATGTTGAGATAAGAACTCCGTCTTAACTGAGTACTCATTAGCATGGTAATTAGAGGCAGTTAGTGAGTCAATAATGATGAAGATGATGATAATAATAATAACAATAATAATAACAACAAAAACAATAACAACAAATACAATAAAAAATAATAATAACAAAACAATAACAAAAATAACAACAGTAACAACCACAATAACAATAACCCGGGTCACCTTAACACACTAACCCGGGTCACCTTAACACACTAACCCGGGTCACCTTAACACACTAACCTGGGTCACTTTAACATACTAACCCGGGTCACCTTAACACACTAACCCGGGTCACCTTAACACACTAACCTGGGTCACCTTAACACACTAACCTGGGTCACCTTAACACACTAACCCGGGTCACCTTAACACACTAACCCAGGTCACCTTAACACACTAACCCGGGTCACCTTAACACACTAACCCAGGTCACCTTAACACACTAACCCGGGTCACCTTAACACACTAACCCGGGTCACCTTAACACACTAACCTGGGTCACCTTAACACACTAACCCGGGTCACCTTAACACACTAACCTGGGTCACCTTAACACACTAACCCAGGTCACCTTAACACACTAACCCGGGTCACCTTAACACACTAACCCGGGTCACCTTAACACACTAACCCGGGTCACCTTAACACACTAACCTGGGTCACCTTAACACACTAACCCAGGTCACCTTAACACACTAACCCAGGTCACCTTAACACACTAACCCAGGTCACCTTAACACACTAACCTGGGTCACCTTAACACACTAACCCGGGTAACCTTAACACACTAACCCAGGTCACCTTAACACACTAACCCAAGTCACCTTAACACACTAACCTGGGTCACCTTAACACACTAACCCAGGTCACCTTAACACACTAACCCAGGTCACTCTACTGAAGGGTTAAGGACTTAGAGAAAGGAAGAGTTCACCTTTTGAGAAACTCTTCCACCAAACTTTCACTGACGACAAATTTGCATATGAAAGACAAACCAAACTGCCGAGAGAAAGGATGTTCATGATGGATGGAGGAGATGAGTCACGAGATATGTCTCTCTGTCTCTCTCTCTCTCTCTCTCTCTCTCTTTCTTTCTTTCTTTCTTTCTCTCTCTTTGTCTCTCTCTCTCTCTCTGTTTTGATTACTTAGTCTGTTATTTTCTTTGTTTGTTATACCCTTCACCCCCCACCCCACCCCACCACCACCCCACCCCACCACACCACACCCCACCTCACCCACACCCCCACCCCACCACACCCCACCCCACCACACCCACACCCCACCCCACCACACCCCACCCCACACCACCCCACCCCACCCCACCCCACCCCACCCCACCTCACCACCACCCCACCCCACCTCACCCACACCCCACCCCACCCCACCCCCCACCCCACCCCAC
>CAUDMG010001625.1:22500-25000 GCA_958450375.1 Homarus gammarus | reverse complement strand
GCCTGAAAATTAATATACACATAAAAATAAATTACAAGAAAATTATATATATCAAGTGACAGAGAGAGAGAGAGAGAGAGAGAGAGAGAGAGAGAGAGAGAGAGAGAGAGAGAGAGAGAGAGAGAGAGAGAGAGAGAGAGAGAGAGAGAGAGAGAAGCCTCCTCGTGGTTGCTGGTCTGACTCTCGACGCACCAGTGTTCTCATTTCCGCAAGAGACCCGTCATTGTTCATAGTGTTACCAATATTTATTTTAAGAAAGATTACTCACTGCTCCTAGCTGGCTGGCCTATCACTTAAATGGAACACCAGTAATCTTGCCGTCAGTGTAAATAATATGAGATGATGACCATGAAACGGACAGTGTTTTATATATCTTGTGATTAACGATTAGATGGGTGGATGGTAGAGGTCAAGGATGAAGATGAATAGAAAGAAATAGGATAGGTTGGAATACTGGACACACACACACACACACACACACACACACACACACACACACACACACACACACACACACACACCATCTCCCCCTCTCACCACTTCACCACACTCGAACTTCGTATAACAACAAAATACTCAAAACTAAAAATGTCACCTGAGGCATTTTTTAAACTCTGTCTTCAGGGTGGGCTAGGGTGGGGCTAGGGTGTGGGTGGGGTGTGGGTATGGGTGGGGGTGGGGGTAGGACAGGGAAGGGATGACATTGAGAGAATCGAACACCACGTATAAGATTAATAGCTCTAAAAATGTTGACAATTTTTTTTTTTGAGTGTGTCGTCAGGGGAAGGCACAGCAGCAAGAAGGTTACACAGAGGTTAAGGTGAGTGGTGGTAAGAGATATCTGAATACAGGTGTTTTAATTGATTTTTCTGCTTGTAAGATGTATATTGGTTATGTTATTTATAGTGGTGATTGTCGTGGTTGCAGGGTTATTGTTATTATTGTTATTATTATTTGTTGTTGTTGTTATTGATGTATAGTAGTAGTAGTAGTAGTAGTAGTAGTTGCTGTTGTTGTTCTTGTAATAACTGATGCAATACCTTAATGACGATCCTAATTAAATATACAACATAATAAACAACCGATGATGTAAACAACTGATGATGTAAACAACTGATGATGTAAACAACTGATGATGTAAACAACTGATGATGTAAACAACTGATGATGTAAACAACTGATGAGGTAAACAACTGATGATGTAAACAACTGATGATGTAAACAACTGATGATGTAAACAACTGATGATGTAAACAACTGATGATGTAAACAACTGATGATGTAAACAACTGATGATGTAAACAACTGATGATGTAAACAACTGATGACGTAAACAACTGATGATGTAAACAACTGATGATGTAAACAACTGATGAGGTAAACAATGTTGGCATAAAGAACCTGATGAGTGTTTTGCTAGAACAATAATTTAACCCTTTGATAACGATGACTTAACCCTTTGATAACGATGACTTAACCCTTTGATAACGATGACTTAACCCTTTGATAACGATGACATAACCCTTTGATAACGATGACATAACCCCTTTGATAAGTAATTTACGTCACTCAATGGATGCATCACAATAGGTAAAGAGTTACGACACCAAGGAGAGAGTTACGAGTTAGTGGAAAAATATATGACACTCAGACAGTAATTACCCACTGACGTAATCACCTTGAAGACACACTTAGCACTTCTCTCACACAGGTAGGAATATTAGTTAAGGGGTAATATTCTGGGTTTAAGGGGATATTCTGGGTTTAAGGAGGATATTCTGGGTTTAAGAGGAATATTCTGGGTTTAAGGGGATATTCTGGGTTTAAGGGGATATTCTGGGTTTAAGGGGGATATTCTGGGTTTAAGGGGGATATTCTGGGTTTAAGGGGATATTCTGGGTTTAAGGGGGATATTCTGGGTTTAAGGGGGATATTCTGGGTTTAAGGGGATATTCTGGGTTTAAGGGGGATATTCTGGGTTTAAGGGTTCATCTAATGGATTAAACCCCCTGATATGAGCCCTTAATATATCAACAAAGGACAAACTTACTCAATAAAGAAATAAATGGAATGAGGGAAATATTTTATACACGCTGTTTCCTCCAGAAGACTTAGGGAAACCACACAAAATATACCGACCAATTCTGTTTCCAGGGACTCAATAAGACGAGAGGTGCTTCATCATAACAAGGACTCAAGCCACCATGGAAAATTTTCTCGTGCCCGGTCAGATAGAGCTGTTCCTCACCACCATGGGTTTTAATAGCTCACCATCATGGGTTTTTAATAGCTTACTATCAAGGGTAGTTTTATAGCTCACCACCATGGGTTTTAATGGCTCACTATCATGGGTTTTTAATAGCTCACCACCATGGGTTTCAATAGCTCACTATCAAGGGTTTTTAATAGCTCACCACCATGGGTTTTAATGGCTCACTATCATGGGTTTTCAATAGCTCACCACCATGGGTTTTAATAGCTCACTGTCCTGGGTTTTTAA
>CAUDMG010001625.1:12500-17500 GCA_958450375.1 Homarus gammarus | reverse complement strand
TGAATTGTGATAATGTCTGCGGCAGGAGTCCTGAAGGGGTCCTGAAGGAGTTGATCAGCTGAGAGGAATTAGCTAAGATCTCACTGTCTGTCTGTCTGTCTCTCTCTGTCAGTCACTCTCTGTCTCTCTGTCAATCACTCTTTATCTGTCTGTGTTTCTCTCTCTCTATCTCTCTCTCTATCTCTCAGGTCTCGTGCCTCACCTGAGACCAGCCAGGCACGGTAAGGCAGGTAGGTAGGTTTAGGCCCTTGAGACAACACGGGTCTTGTTGTCTATATTCCTGTAACATATCTTTGTAGTGACTCTGAATCCCCTCGCCAAGTCCTACCCTGTCTGTCTGTCTGTCTGTCTGTGTCTGTCTGTGTCTGTCTGTCTCTCTCTCTCTCTCTCTCACACTCCCTCCTATCTTTGTGACTGTCTGTGTCCCGCGATGTATATTTCTTTCTTTCTCTCTCTCTCTCTCCCAGGACAGGAAACACAGGTGTAGACGGTAAGTACGTGGTTAATTAACTCACCTGTGTTCCTATACCAGATATATGTATGTATGTGTGTGTGTGTGTGTGTGTGTGTGTGTGTGTGTGTGTGTGTATGTGTGTGTGTGTGTTTCTCTTGTCAGGTGTAAAATGATAAATGATGTGAACAATTAATTATTACAGGTTAAGCCGCTAGAAGGTGATCCACGCCCTCCGCGCCTCTCCCACGCCTTCCTACACACACACACGTCTACCCACACACCTACTCTCACTTAATCATCGAGATACTACTGAAGGACAGACAGACAGATAGACAGACAGACATATATAGACAGAGAGACATACATACATACATACATACAGAGATACATACATACAAACAGACAGACATATATAGACAGAGAGATACATACATACATACATACATACATACAGAGATACATACATACAGACAGACAAACAGACAGACAGACGGCCGCCCACACTGCCCATGGCTTAGTATTCAGTGATACATATCTACATTATCCCTTGAGACCAGAAGACCACTTTAACCACCACTTTAACTCCCACTTTAACCACCACTTTAACCACCACTTTAACTCCCACTTTAACCACCACTTTAACCACCACTTTAACTCCCACTTTAACCACCACTTTAACTCCCACTTTAACCACCACTTTAACCACCACTTTAACCCCTACTTTAACCACCACTTTAACCACCACTTTAACCACCACTTTAACCACCACTTTAACCACCACTTTAACCACCACTTTAACCCCCACTTTAACCACCACTTTAACCTCCACTTTAACCCCCACTTTAACCCCTACTTTAACCACCACTTTAACCCCCACTTTAACCCCCACTTTAACCACCACTTTAACCCCCACTTTAACCACCACTTTAACCCCCACTTTAACCACCACTTTAACCACCACTTTAACCCCCACTTTAACCACCACTTTAACCACCACTTTTACCCCCACTTTAACCCCCACTTTAACCCCCACTTTAACCACCACTTTAACCCCCACTTTAACCACCACTTTAACCCCTACTTTAACCACCACTTTAACCACCACTTTAACCACCACTTTAACCCCCACTTTAACCCCCACTTTAACCCCCACTTTAACCCCCACTTTAACCACCACTTTAACCCCCACTTTAACCACCACTTTAACCACCACTTTAACCCCCACTTTAACCACCACTTTGTATACAATGAATTATGTGTGGCGTTCAGTGTTGTTTTTTACTTTAATTATACAAAGAGGTCATCAACGGGTCATTAAAGGGTCAGTAAAGGGTCATTAATGAGGTCACTAAGGGTCACTAACATGTCAATAACGAGTCACTAACAGGTTATTAACAGGTCACTAACAGGATATAAACAGGTCAATAAGGGTCACTAACAGGACACTATCGGGTCACTAACAGGTTATTAATAGATCACTAACAAGACAAAACTCACTAACAACTCACTAACAAGGCTAACAACCTCAACACCGTCGTCACAACACCACCAATAGTTAGGCTTCTCTTTCCTTCTAAACAAACTTTTTCACCTCCACAAACTTTGACATATTAATAAAATGTATCTTTTTTCCTACGCAACACAACGCAACACAACGCAACGCAACACAACGCAACGCAGCCGCTTGCGTATTCCTGTGATACATTAACAGTTAACTAATTTGTTCTCATGACTGTTATCACCTAACTGTTATTTTATGGAGCTGGAATAACAGTTAACAGTTCTACAGTTTTCTTGTTAATAATTATAGTTAATTAGATGTTAAGTACTTGACGTAATACTTAACTGAGTAGTAAAGTTCTAGATCGTAAATAAGTAAGTCTTAAGTACACGATAAGTAAGTGACTCAACAGTGGAAGCGAACTCACAACAAGATACAGCACGACCTCCTCTCACCACGGAGGTTGACCCAACACTGAGCCTGTCTCTTCCTTCCTACCCCCACATTCACCACCCTCCCCCCACCCTTCACCACCCTCCCCCCCACCCTCCACCACCCTACACCCTCATTGTTTACGGGTTATGAAGATTAGATCAGTTGTGTCTGTCTGTCTGTCTGTGTGTCTGTCTGTCTGTCTGATTATGAAGACAGAAAGATAAAGTTGAAATAATAAAAACTAATTGGCCATGTTGTTATTAGAGTTTGACAAGGAGTTTTAGGTAGAGAAAGATGTTGGTATGTTTTATAAGGAAGGAGAGAGAGAGAGAGAGAGAGAGAGAGAGAGAGAGTATTATACAACCCATTACCAACTCAATATAAATAAAGGGCTGGTTTCATAATAATTACAGCCACTAAAAGCTCCACCCATCAAAATATCCATTGTAATTAATTAGGCACACGTGTAGTACCTGTATTAATGGATCCTAATTAATACCCAGTACGTGTTTCAACTCTAATAATCCATAATAGTTAATTAGGGACACCTGTATCACCTGTAATATTACATAACAATTAATTAACAACACCTGTTATAATTAATCCATGGCAGCTAATTAGCAACACCTGTATCACCTGTAATGACCCATAACAAATAATTAAAACACCTGTAATGACCTATAACAGGTAATTAGGAACACTTGTACAACTATCAGTATACAGGTGGACCAAATTATTTTTCCAACACACGTTATTATAAACACGGTGACAATATCTGGCCGCCATTGTGTATCCACGTTGAAAATAACCATCAATGTTATTGTTTCACCTGTGTTCTTTACCTGTCCGTTTATCTCTCTCTCTCTCTCTCTCTCTCTCTCTCTCTCTCTCTCTCTCTCCTAGGTCACACCATCACCTGAGTTCAATTAGAGTAGAGGTAAGGAGTTGAGATGTCCCCGTCACCACCAAAAGGGAGGTAGGAGTAGGTGGTCGAAGAGAGATTGGAGTAGGAGGTCGACCTTAAGGGTGTGAGTCGAACCAGAGTACGTACCTCCTCCTCCACTAGAGTCCCAGAATGGTCCTCAGCGCCTTTGAGTACGATAATTATGCCCTTTGAGTACAATGTTTTAGACCTCTTGAGTATTAACACACACACACACACACACATGCACGCGCGCACACACACACACACACACACGGCACACACACACACACACACACACACACACACACACACACACACACACACACACACACACACACACACATCATTCTCAATCGATTATATTTTACCTTAATCCCGTCGACGAAAATTCAGTGGAAAAATAATTAAACCGGCTTGAAAGAATAATCGGTTAATCCAAGACTCAGTGTAAAAAGAGTTGGATAGAGTTGACGTAATCCTGGTGACGAGAACTCGGATGGACGGATGGAAGGACGGACGGACGGACGGATGGACGGGTGGACGGGTGGACGGATAGACAGATGGACAGACGTACAGAGAATCTTGGGGATTTAGTGAAAGTGATTATTATTTCGCCATTAGTTGCTGGATAAAACGTTCTCTTGGTCAGTCAGTCAGTCAGTCAGTCAGTCAGTCGATCTTATTCCCAAATATATGTCCAGACACAGAGAAATATTTAACTATATATATATAACTAAATTACTTCTATACTAAAACTTAAAAAAAATCACAAAACAAAAAAAATATATATACTTTTAGGGATTTTCTTCTTCCTTTAAAAAAAAATACAATGGTCAAAGAGCTTATTTAATTCTCTCGTCATTTCCAATTAATTTCACGACGAAGTTTTGGAAGGTAAAGTACGCGAGGACAGGTGATACTAGTACAGGTAAGCATCTTCATTAACCTGTTCAAACATCCATCATCATCATCTCCGGGGGCCAGCAAGCATTAGAGGTGGGGGGGGGGGGTGGGTGGGTGAGGGTGAGGGTGGGTGAGGGTGGGGGGGTGGTGGGGTGAGGGTGGGGGTGAGGGTGGGGGAGGGGTAGGGGACATGATCACCTCCACGACCCAACACCATGGTACATCTCATCTCCCTAAAGGCAACAGATAGCAGGTAACTCCCTCACCTCATATGAACAGCTTCAGGTGTCATGTCATATCACGCCTACCACCTGAAGCGCGTGGAGAGAGAGGGGGGAAAGAGGGGGGAGGGGGGGGAGGGGAGAGAGGGGGGAGGGGGGAGGGGAGAGAGGGGGGAGGGGGGAGGGGGAGGGGAGAGGGGGGGAGGGGGGAGGGGGGAGGGGGGAGAGAGAGGGGGAGAGGGGAAAGGGGGGAGGGGGGGGAGGGGGGACGGGGAAAGGGAGGGGGAGGGGGGAGAGAGAGGGGAGAGGGGAGAGGGGAGTGTGGGGAGGGGAGAGGGGGGGGAGGGGAGAGGGGGGAGTGGGGAGGGGGGAGGGGGGTGGGGGTAAGTGAGGTGTCTCCCCGAGGTGTGAGTAATGGTTGAGTGGCTTCGTGTGTTTAGCAGTCACCGTGGATTTATGAAGTGAAAGAAGAGGAGGATAGGAGGACGAAGAGAAGGATAGGAGGAGGAAGAGAAGGATAGGAGGACGAAGAGAAGGATAGGAGGAGGGAGAGAAGGATAG
>CAUDMG010001625.1:0-7500 GCA_958450375.1 Homarus gammarus | reverse complement strand
GTGTGACGGAAGCAAGGTTGGTATGTGACGTGTTCGGAATGCCTGAAGACAAGGCAATTTGTTGTATTAACTAGGATATGTAATAGGAATAAGAATAGTGGGTATTTTATTTAGGATACGTAGAAATAGTTGTTTATTTAATCTTTGTGATAGGTAATAGGTAGTCTACTTATTTGCGATAGGTAGAAATAGGTGCTAGAATATTCGTAGTTAATAGGTGTTTGATACATAGAAATCATTTTTTTCTAAGTAATTGGTAATCTACTGATACACTGAAATAGGTGTTAAGATTTTTCTAAGTGTAAGTGTAATAAGTAATAGGTACTCTAATTCTCTAAGATACTTATAAATAGTTAATTATTTATCTAAGTAACAATTGATACCATAGATATCTATTTCTTCTAAGGTAATTTCCTCAATGGTAATTAAATCAATCTTGAATAAAAATATAACAATTATCTATTATCTAAATATGAACTAAATTCTAAATCAAAAGTTAGTTAATTATCTAAATTAATTCATTTCACGAATCGATTTTAACTTGATAATCGAAGGTAATTATTGGAGCAATTATTTCCAGCCTAATTTTAACTTTTTTTTACACAAGTCAAATATTTATGACCTTTCACAAATAACTAAATAAATAAATAAATAATGTATACCATATAATAAATATAATTGTAATATGATAAAAATAATCCAAATTACATAAAAAAAAAAGATTTACAATTATCACAGTAGGTGGACGATGATGAAACCAAAACAAACCCGGATTCAAACTCGGATTCAAACCCGGATTCGAAACTGGATTCACATCAATAAATAACTATACATTTACAATAACAATAACACACACACACACACACACACACACACCAGATTACAGAAAACGGTCAGGATTACAGAAAATGGAAATAAATTTTTGAAGGGAAACTAAGGGATAGTTAGACTTCACCTCGCCCAATTTAACCATGAAAATTAGGACCCATTAGCGCAGGGATCTAATAGGAGAGAAACCTATTAAGACTAACACAAGCAATAACGATTAGGTATTGATTAGAATTAAGCATATTAAGACCAAGGTAAGTTAGTTTCTTTACTAAATGAATTATACGCCATACATTGTTTCTCTTTAGTTACCCTTAAAATACAATAACACATCCGTTTTTTTTTTCACTCTTACCTATTTTCTATGATGCCTCTGACCTCGCTGGACGGGAATCAATATATTTATCAAGAATATAAAGTTTGTCTATTAATCAGTCCATCTATATATATATACACAGAGTTAAATATTATAAATAAACCATATAATTCATTCTACAGTATTAATCCAAATCCATACACGGACAGTAAAGATATACAAACTGATATTTAATTGTATTTTTTTTTTATCTATCTCCAACTTCCGATAATAAGTCAATGAAATACCTTGTTGAAGTGTTAGATATTATTGTATGTTAATTATTCCCTTAATATATATAACTTGGTTCCTCTGTCTAGACTGATCCAACACTTTATTTCTGTCTTGATTAATATTGGAACCTATATTTAATAATTTCCTCGACTCTCTTCTCTGCCTTAACTATCGGTAATATTATTATTTTATTGTTTTGGTTAATATGATAAATTAGCTCACCTGATGATTAGACACACCTGCTTAATTAACCTGAGAATGAACTACCTTAAAACTACCTTGGGCCGGATTCATTAACGACTTATGGTCACCGTAACGACGTCATTATAACACCATACGAAATAGTGACCTGCCACGACCCGGAAGCTTCCACACAAGGCGGAAATAAGGTCATGTTTTCTCTACTATGTAACCCTTATCAAAGCACAGAGCTGCCAGACGTAGTGCAACCGAGGAGTGAAGATGGGATTTATGGTTATCTTAGCGTTAGGTTAGGTTAGGTTTGGTTAGGTTTGGTTAGGTTTGGTTAGGTTAGGTTTGGTTAGGTTTGGTTAGGTTTGGTTAGGTTAGGTTTGGTTAGGTTTGGTTAGTCTTTGTTAGGTTTGGTTAGGTTTGGTTAGGTTTGGTTAGGTTAGGTTTGGTTAGGTTTGGTTAGGTTTGGTTAGGTTTGGTTAGTTTGGTTAGGCTTGGTTAGGTTTGGTTAGTCTTGGTTAGAGTGTTTAATCATTAGGTGAGATAAGGAGAGACACTAACCTTCAGATGGTCACCTATAAAACTCGTCTGAAAATTGGAACCAAAATTTACCTCTACGAAAATAGTGGATGTGGTTTCTTTCTTAATTACCTAACCTAACCTAACCTAACCTAACTTAACCTAACCTAACCTAACCTTCTTTACCTAACCTAACCTAACCTAACCTAACCTAACCTAACCAAACCTTACCTTCTTTACCTGACTTTACCTTAATTATCAATGTTATTATTCCACTTTTTCTATATTCCTGTTAATCTAAATATCAGCCACTCAAAATAATGCATGAAAATAGGTGAAACTTAAACCAATTACGAAATATTTTACCATTACAAAACCAATTAATCTTACAAATTTGACTCAGGTGCAGATAGGAATTAATTTAATTTAGTGAAATACGTGTAGTGAGATAGGCTTAAATTCTACCTCACTCCAGAATGTTAAGTAGAGGGGTAAATCACTTAGCCCACACACACACACACACACACACACACACACACACACACACACACACACTATTATTATTATTATTATTATTTGTAGTAGTAATAGCATCACCACCATCATCATCATCATCATCATCATCATCATCATCACCATCATCATCACCATCACTAAGAGTTGATAGAGAGTCAGTTTCACATTATCGGATACTCGCTCTTAATGGCGGTAACGAGAGAGAGAGAGAGAGAGAGAGAGAGAGAGAGAGAGAGAGAGAGAGAGAGAGAGAGAGAGAGAGAGAGAGAGAGAGAGAGAGATTTAAATACAGGAATACATCTCTCACTAAATCTCTGTGTAACTCAGCGATTCTCAGCAGGTCAGTATAGTAGTCTCCCCACAGCTGGTCTCCTACAGCACACGCTACCTTCTCCCCACACAGCTGGTCTCCTACAACACACGCTACTTCTCCCCCCACAGCTGGTCTCCTACAACACACGCTATCTTCTCCCCCCACAGCTGGTCTCCTACAACACACGCTACCTTCTCCCCACACAGCTGGTCTCCTACAACACACGCTATCTTCTCCCCCCACAGCTGGTCTCCTACAACACACGCTATCTTCTCCCCCCACAGCTGGTCTCCTACAACACACGCTACCTTCTCCCCACACAGCTGGTCTCCTACAACACACGCTACCTTCTCCCCACACAGCTGGTCTCCTACAACACACGCTACCTTCTCCCCCCACAGCTGGTCTCCTACAACACACGCTACCTTCTCCCCCCACAGCTGGTCTCCTACAGCACACGCTACCTTCTCCCCACACAGCTGGTCTCCTACAACACACGCTACCTTCTCCCCACACAGCTGGTCTCCTACAACACGCAAGCTTCTCCGGACTCCAGCTAAAGCTTTCCATTAACCGTGTAAACAAGAAGAGGATTCCAAGCTGATCTATGATATATTCCCGTCTACGGTGTGTGTGTGTGTGTGTGTGTGTGTGTGTGTGTGTGTGTGTGTGTTTTAAAGAGACACAAAAACAGACAAATAAAATATATATAAATAGAAAAAAATAAACAAACACAAAAATGCAATTAAAGTGAAAGACAGACAGACAGACAGACAGACAGACAGACAGACAGACAGACAGACAGACCACCCACATGTCCTCAACTTAGACATATGAATAAACTCTTATGAAGTATTGAAATAAACCATCAGGGGAAAGCGACCACAGAGAGAGAGAGAGAGAGAGAGAGAGAGAGAGAGAGAGAGAGAGAGAGAGAGAGAGAGAGAGAGAGAGAGAGAGAGAGAGAGAGAGAGAGAATTATCGTTCATTCCCCCTACCTCCCTTCTTTCTTCTTACACTTCTTCCCACACGTTTACTCACTCTTATCACCCCCATTATCTTACATTTTCTTTCAGAGTCTAATATATCGATTCCTTTATCTTCATTCATTTCTCTTTTTCATTATACATCCCATTATTCATTTTCTTTTCTATTTTTCCTACTTTCTTCAACTCCGGAGTATTGTTAAATATAATCCATTGAGCGAGGAGTGTTATGAGGGCGTTATTAATTATGTTATTATTATTATTATTATTATTATTATTATTATTATTATTATTATTATTATTATTATTATTATTATTTTCACTAAAACACAAAACTACAATACTAAGAATTATACCCCAAAAAATAAAAACAATTTGTATTTTATATCTCCAGGTTATATAATAGGTCAATAACTCTCGTGTCTTATTCTCGTGACTATTAGTCGTCAGCGTTATGGGTTAGTTAGATTGATGACAGTGAGAGAAACTAGACATTATACCGTGTGGGGTCGTGAATGTCTGTATGTCTTAGGGGGGGGGGGCAGGGGGGGAGGGTTATACCGTGTGGGGTCGTGAATGTCTGTATGTCTTATGGGGGGGGGGGGGGGCAGGGTTATACCTCGTAATTGGATGTCAAGATACGTCAAAATGGCGCCCAAATTAAAGCAAAACTCGAAAGTATAAAGTTTATAATTATATACTGGAGTATAAACAAAACACAAAAACAAATGAACGTCGGGAATCTTAACCAAATCCAAGAGTCTATATTATTCAAGACTCGTGGGAAAGTGTGTGTGTTTTTTTTTGGTGTCCGTGATTGCAGCAGAGGACGAGGGAACACACACACACACACACACCCACACACACACACACCCACACACACATCTAGTTAAGACAGAAACTCGGCATCATTTGGACGGTATCTTACCACCCACCATCCCTGTCTCCTTGTATTAGTGGTCTCCCTTAGATGTGATCTCAAGTTCCCCAATTAGGAAGATGTGTAACGAACGAATATCTGGGGGGGGGGGAGATCCTGGCCTTGTAACGAACGAATATCTGGGGGGGGGGGGAGATCCTGGCCTTGTAACGAACGAATATCTGGGGGGGGGGAGATCCTGGCCCTGTAACGAACGAATATCTGGGGGGGGGGATCTGGAGCGAGGGGGGGGGGATCCTGGCCCTGTAACGAACGAATATCTGGGGGGGGGGAGATCCTGGCCCTGTAACGAACGAATATCTGGGGGGGGGGGATCCTGGCCCTGTAACGAACGAATATCTGGGGGGGGGGGATCCTGGCCCTGTAACGAACGAATATCTGGGGATCTTGGCCCTATAAAGAACGAGAACGAATATCTGGGGGTGGAGGGGATTCTGACTCTCAATACAACTGTGGTGATAAATGAAAGGAAACAATTGTCTATTCTATTGTTACCAGCGACTCACATGTCCGAAGGTGTTAAAAAGTTCAACCATTATTTGGACCGTGTTTACTTACCATTGGTGAGCTGCTCGCCTAGAGGGATGAGCAGGGGTACCAACACATTCACCGCCATGTTCCTCTTTGACACTACCACTCCTCCCCTTGCTTTACTGTTGGTACGCCTGTAAGATACAAAAAATACAAGTTTAAATGAAAGTTAAATATATATTCTAAGATATAAAGAATGAGTTTTTATAACCTAAATTGATTAAAACAGAGCTACCAACATATCTCACATTATTCTTACCCCTTTTATCTGTCACGCCCATCTCACTGTACAGTTGGTATGCTTGCAAGATAAACTTTAACTTGATTAGGTGAAAGAGAAGGTTATTTAGAGCATCTGATAGGAACGCACATAGTTTTCGTCGATGTTTCAGAGCTGCCAACATGTTTATATAAATCTCCACTACTATAAATAACTTTAAATCCACTATACGGTTGGTACGCCTGGGGTAATAAAATAAGTTTGTTTACATTTTGACGGAGAGAGAGAGAGAGAGAGAGAGAGAGAGTACAGTCTGTATGGGTGATGACTACAGCGAAATTTTTTCTAGACACTGATAAATAAACAAACAAACGCAATACCTTAACTCAACTACAGAATACACATGAACGAAAGGTTATAACAAGGCGGGAAACACAACAGGTATTCATAGGTACACCCATAACACCGCGAGAGGGCAGCACTGTGATCATTCCTCATAACACCGTGAGAGGGCAGCACTGTGATCATTCCCCCATAACACCGCGAGAGGGCAGCACTATGATCATTCGTCATAACACCGTGAGAGGGCAGCACTATGATCATTCCTCTTAACACCAAGAGAGGGCAGCACTATGATCATTCGTCATAACACCGCGAGAGGGCAGCACTATGATCATTCCTCTTAACACCAAGAGAGGGCAGCACTATGATCATTCCCCATAACACCGTGAGAGGGCAGCACTATGATCATTCCCCCATAACACCGCGAGAGGGCAGCACTATGATCATTCCTCATAACACCGCGAGAGGGCAGCACTATGATCATTCCCCATAACACAGAGAGAGGGCAGCACTATGATCATTCCCCCATATCACCGCGAGAGGGCAGCACTGTGATCATTCCCCCATAACACCGCGAGAGGGCAGCACTGTGATCATTCCCCCATAACACCGTGAGAGGGCAGCACTATGATCATTCCCCATAACACCGCGAGAGGGCAGCACTATGATCATTCCCCCATAACACCGCGAGAGGGCAGCACTATGATCATTCCCCATAACACCGCGAGAGGGCAGCACTATGATCATTCCCCATAACACCGCGAGAGGGCAGCACTATGATCATTCCCCATAACACCGCGAGAGGGCAGCACTATGATCATTCCCCATAACACCGCGAGAGGGCAGCACTATGATCATTCCCCATAACACCGCGAGAGGGCAGCACTATGATCATTCCCCAATATCACCGTGAGAGGGCAGCACTATGATCATTCCCCCATAACACCGCGAGAGGGCAGCACTATGATCATTCCCCAATATCACCGTGAGAGGGCAGCACCTCCCACTACAACACCAACTCATATCCCTTGGAGGTCCTGTTGTTTGTAGGAGTTTGGCGATAAATAACAGTTTTTGGAGGGAAAGTGAAATGAAGGGATGAGCGGAAAGTTTGATGAGTTAGTGAGAGAGAGAGAGAGAGAGAGAGAGAGAGAGAGAGATGTATAAACAGAGAGACAGCCAGCCAAAGCACTACAATTCCCTCCCAAAAAATTTCCACCCACCACCTTCTCCTTTCCCCCATTAAATATTAACTTGTTCCTACCTTTGATGTCTAACTCAAGGGCGTGTATCATCTCAACGCTCGCTGATAAACGTTCCTGCGTTGAATATTCCTCCCTCACTGCGTTGAATACTCCTCCCTGACTGCGTTGAATACTCCTCCCTGACTGCGTTGAATACTCCTCCCTGACTGCGTTGAATACTCCTCCCTGACTGCGTTGAATACTCCTCCCTCGCAGCGTTGAATACTCCTCCCTCGCAGCGTTGAATATTCCTCTCTGACTACGTTGAATATCCCTCCTC
>CAUDMG010001624.1:15000-32040 GCA_958450375.1 Homarus gammarus | reverse complement strand
ACTATGGTAGACTGACACTATTGGTAGACTGACACTATTGGTAAGACTGACACTATTGGTAGACTGACACTATTGGTAGACTGACACTAATGGTAGACTGACACTATTGGTAGACTGACACTATTGGTAGACTGACACTATTGGTAAGACTGACACTATTGGTAAGACTGACACTATTGGTAGACTGACACTATTGGTAGACTGACACTATGGTAAGACTGACACTATTGGTAGACTGACACTATTGGTAAGACTGACACTATTGGTAAGACTGACACTATTGGTAGACTGACACTATTGGTAGACTGACACTATTGGTAGACTGACACTATTGGTAGACTGACACTATTGGTAGACTGACACTAATGGTAAGACTGACACTATTGGTAGACTGACACTATTGGTAAGACTGACACTATTGGTAGACTGACACTATTGGTAGACTGACACTATTGGTAGACTGACACTAATGGTAAGACTGACACTAATGGTAGACTGACACTATTGGTAGACTGACACTAATGGTAAGACTGACACTATTGGTAGACTGACACTAATGGTAGACTGACACTATGGTAGACTGACACTAATGGTAAGACTGACACTAATGGTAAGACTGACACTATTGGTAGACTGACACTATTGGTAGACTGACACTATGGTAAGACTGACACTATTGGTAGACTGACACTAATGGTAAGACTGACACTATTGGTAGACTGACACTATTGGTAGACTGACACTATTGGTAAGACTGACACTATGGTAAGACTGACACTATTGGTAGACTGACACTATTGGTAGACTGACACTAATGGTAAGACTGACACTATTGGTAGACTGACACTATTGGTAAGACTGACACTATTGGTAAGACTGACACTATTGGTAGACTGACACTATTGGTAAGACTGACACTATTGGTAGACTGACACTAATGGTAAGACTGACACTATTGGTAGACTGACACTATTGGTAGACTGACACTAATGGTAAGACTGACACTAATGGTAGACTGACACTATTGGTAGACTGACACTAATGGTAAGACTGACACTATTGGTAGACTGACACTATTGGTAGACTGACACTATTGGTAGACTGACACTAATGGTAAGACTGACACTATTGGTAGACTGACACTATTGGTAAGACTGACACTATTGGTAGACTGACACTAATGGTAAGACTGACACTATTGGTAGACTGACACTATTGGTAGACTGACACTATTGGTAAGACTGACACTATTGGTAGACTGACACTATGGTAGACTGACACTATTGGTAGACTGACACTATTGGTAGACTGACACTATTGGTAAGACTGACACTAATGGTAAGACTGACACTATTGGTAGACTGACACTATTGGTAAGACTGACACTATTGGTAAGACTGACACTATTGGTAAGACTGACACTATTGGTAGACTGACACTATTGGTAGACTGACACTATTGGTAGACTGACACTATTGGTAGACTGACACTATTGGTAGACTGACACTAATGGTAAGACTGACACTATTGGTAGACTGACACTATTGGTAGACTGACACTATTGGTAGACTGACACTATTGGTAGACTGACACTAATGGTAAGACTGACACTAATGGTAGACTGACACTAATGGTAGACTGACACTATTGGTAGACTGACACTATTGGTAGACTGACACTATGGTAAGACTGACACTATGGTAGACTGACACTATGGTAAGACTGACACTATTGGTAAGACTGACACTAATGGTAAGACTGACACTATTGGTAGACTGACACTATTGGTAGACTGACACTATTGGTAAGACTGACACTATTGGTAGACTGACACTATTGGTAGACTGACACTAATGGTAGACTGACACTATTGGTAGACTGACACTATTGGTAGACTGACACTATTGGTAAGACTGACACTATTGGTAGACTGACACTAATGGTAGACTGACACTATTGGTAGACTGACACTATTGGTAGACTGACACTATTGGTAGACTGACACTAATGGTAAGACTGACACTATTGGTAGACTGACACTATTGGTAGACTGACACTATTGGTAAGACTGACACTATTGGTAGACTGACACTATTGGTAGACTGACACTATTGGTAGACTGACACTAATGGTAAGACTGACACTATTGGTAGACTGACACTATTGGTAGACTGACACTATTGGTAGACTGACACTATGGTAAGACTGACACTATTGGTAGACTGACACTATTGGTAGACTGACACTATTGGTAAGACTGACACTAATGGTAAGACTGACACTAATGGTAGACTGACACTAATGGTAAGACTGACACTATTGGTAGACTGACACTATTGGTAAGACTGACACTATTGGTAGACTGACACTAATGGTAAGACTGACACTATTGGTAGACTGACACTATTGGTAAGACTGACACTAATGGTAAGACTGACACTATTGGTAAGACTGACACTAATGGTAAGACTGACACTATTGGTAGACTGACACTATTGGTAAGACTGACACTATTGGTAGACTGACACTAATGGTAAGACTGACACTAATGGTAGACTGACACTATTGGTAGACTGACACTATTGGTAAGACTGACACTATTGGTAGACTGACACTAATGGTAAGACTGACACTATTGGTAGACTGACACTATTGGTAAGACTGACACTATTGGTAGACTGACACTATTGGTAAGACTGACACTATTGGTAGACTGACACTATTGGTAGACTGACACTATTGGTAAGACTGACACTATTGGTAGACTGACACTATTGGTAAGACTGACACTATTGGTAGACTGACACTATTGGTAAGACTGACACTATTGGTAGACTGACACTATTGGTAGACTGACACTATTGGTAGACTGACACTATTGGTAGACTGACACTAATGGTAGACTGACACTATGGTAGACTGACACTATTGGTAGACTGACACTATTGGTAGACTGACACTAATGGTAAGACTGACACTAATGGTAAGACTGACACTATTGGTAGACTGACACTATTGGTAGACTGACACTATTGGTAGACTGACACTATTGGTAGACTGACACTATTGGTAAGACTGACACTATTGGTAGACTGACACTATGGTAAGACTGACACTATTGGTAGACTGACACTATTGGTAGACTGACACTATTGGTAGACTGACACTAATGGTAAGACTGACACTAATGGTAGACTGACACTATTGGTAGACTGACACTATTGGTAGACTGACACTAATGGTAAGACTGACACTATTGGTAGACTGACACTATTGGTAAGACTGACACTATTGGTAGACTGACACTATTGGTAGACTGACACTATTGGTAAGACTGACACTATTGGTAGACTGACACTAATGGTAGACTGACACTATTGGTAGACTGACACTATTGGTAAGACTGACACTATTGGTAGACTGACACTATTGGTAAGACTGACACTATTGGTAGACTGACACTAATGGTAGACTGACACTATTGGTAGACTGACACTATTGGTAGACTGACACTAATGGTAAGACTGACACTATTGGTAGACTGACACTATTGGTAGACTGACACTTGGTAGACTGACACTATTGGTAGACTGACACTATTGGTAGACTGACACTAATGGTAGACTGACACTATTGGTAGACTGACACTATTGGTAGACTGACACTAATGGTAAGACTGACACTATTGGTAGACTGACACTAATGGTAAGACTGACACTAATGGTAGACTGACACTAATGGTAAGACTGACACTATTGGTAGACTGACACTATTGGTAGACTGACACTAATGGTAAGACTGACACTATTGGTAGACTGACACTAATGGTAAGACTGACACTATTGGTAGACTGACACTATGGTAGACTGACACTAATGGTAAGACTGACACTATTGGTAGACTGACACTATTGGTAGACTGACACTATTGGTAGACTGACACTAATGGTAAGACTGACACTAATGGTAGACTGACACTATTGGTAGACTGACACTATTGGTAAGACTGACACTATTGGTAGACTGACACTAATGGTAAGACTGACACTATTGGTAGACTGACACTATTGGTAGACTGACACTATTGGTAAGACTGACACTATTGGTAGACTGACACTATTGGTAAGACTGACACTATTGGTAGACTGACACTATTGGTAGACTGACACTTGGTAGACTGACACTATGGTAGACTGACACTATTGGTAGACTGACACTTGGTAGACTGACACTATTGGTAAGACTGACACTATTGGTAGACTGACACTATTGGTAGACTGACACTATTGGTAGACTGACACTATGGTAGACTGACACTATTGGTAGACTGACACTATTGGTAAGACTGACACTAATGGTAAGACTGACACTAATGGTAGACTGACACTATTGGTAGACTGACACTATTGGTAGACTGACACTATTGGTAGACTGACACTATTGGTAAGACTGACACTATTGGTAGACTGACACTAATGGTAAGACTGACACTATTGGTAGACTGACACTAATGGTAAGACTGACACTATTGGTAGACTGACACTAATGGTAAGACTGACACTATTGGTAGACTGACACTATTGGTAAGACTGACACTAATGGTAAGACTGACACTATTGGTAGACTGACACTATTGGTAGACTGACACTATTGGTAAGACTGACACTATTGGTAGACTGACACTATTGGTAGACTGACACTATGGTAGACTGACACTATGGTAAGACTGACACTATTGGTAGACTGACACTATTGGTAGACTGACACTATTGGTAGACTGACACTATGGTAAGACTGACACTATTGGTAAGACTGACACTAATGGTAGACTGACACTATGGTAGACTGACACTAATGGTAAGACTGACACTATTGGTAGACTGACACTATTGGTAGACTGACACTATTGGTAGACTGACACTATTGGTAGACTGACACTATTGGTAGACTGACACTATTGGTAGACTGACACTAATGGTAAGACTGACACTATTGGTAGACTGACACTATGGTAGACTGACACTATTGGTAGACTGACACTATTGGTAAGACTGACACTATGGTAAGACTGACACTAATGGTAAGACTGACACTATTGGTAGACTGACACTATTGGTAGACTGACACTATGGTAAGACTGACACTATTGGTAGACTGACACTATTGGTAGACTGACACTAATGGTAAGACTGACACTATTGGTAGACTGACACTATTGGTAAGACTGACACTATTGGTAGACTGACACTAATGGTAAGACAGACACTATTGGTAGACTGACACTATTGGTAAGACTGACACTATTGGTAAGACTGACACTATTGGTAAGACTGACACTATTGGTAGACTGACACTATTGGTAGACTGACACTATTGGTAGACTGACACTAATGGTAAGACTGACACTATTGGTAGACTGACACTAATGGTAAGACTGACACTATTGGTAGACTGACACTATTGGTAGACTGACACTAATGGTAAGACTGACACTATTGGTAGACTGACACTATTGGTAGACTGACACTAATGGTAGACTGACACTATTGGTAGACTGACACTATTGGTAGACTGACACTATTGGTAAGACTGACACTATTGGTAGACTGACACTAATGGTAAGACTGACACTATTGGTAGACTGACACTATTGGTAGACTGACACTAATGGTAAGACTGACACTATTGGTAGACTGACACTATTGGTAGACTGACACTATTGGTAGACTGACACTATTGGTAAGACTGACACTAATGGTAAGACTGACACTATTGGTAGACTGACACTATTGGTAGACTGACACTATTGGTAGACTGACACTAATGGTAAGACTGACACTATTGGTAGACTGACACTATTGGTAGACTGACACTATTGGTAGACTGACACTATTGGTAAGACTGACACTATTGGTAGACTGACACTATTGGTAGACTGACACTAATGGTAAGACTGACACTATTGGTAGACTGACACTATTGGTAAGACTGACACTATTGGTAGACTGACACTATTGGTAGACTGACACTATTGGTAGACTGACACTATTGGTAGACTGACACTATTGGTAGACTGACACTATTGGTAAGACTGACACTATTGGTAGACTGACACTATTGGTAGACTGACACTATTGGTAGACTGACACTATTGGTAGACTGACACTAATGGTAAGACTGACACTAATGGTAAGACTGACACTATTGGTAGACTGACACTATTGGTAGACTGACACTATTGGTAAGACTGACACTAATGGTAGACTGACACTATTGGTAGACTGACACTATTGGTAGACTGACACTAATGGTAAGACTGACACTAATGGTAAGACTGACACTATTGGTAGACTGACACTATTGGTAGACTGACACTATTGGTAAGACTGACACTATGGTAGACTGACACTATTGGTAGACTGACACTATTGGTAGACTGACACTATTGGTAAGACTGACACTATTGGTAGACTGACACTATTGGTAGACTGACACTATTGGTAGACTGACACTTGGTAGACTGACACTATTGGTAGACTGACACTATTGGTAGACTGACACTATGGTAAGACTGACACTATTGGTAGACTGACACTATTGGTAGACTGACACTAATGGTAAGACTGACACTAATGGTAAGACTGACACTATTGGTAGACTGACACTATAGTAGACTGACACTATGGTAAGACTGACACTATTGGTAGACTGACACTATTGGTAGACTGACACTTGGTAGACTGACACTATGGTAGACTGACACTATTGGTAGACTGACACTATGGTAGACTGACACTAATGGTAAGACTGACACTATTGGTAGACTGACACTATTGGTAAGACTGACACTATTGGTAGACTGACACTAATGGTAAGACTGACACTATTGGTAGACTGACACTATTGGTAGACTGACACTAATGGTAAGACTGACACTATTGGTAGACTGACACTATTGGTAGACTGACACTATTGGTAGACTGACACTATTGGTAGACTGACACTATTGGTAGACTGACACTAATGGTAAGACTGACACTATTGGTAGACTGACACTATTGGTAAGACTGACACTATTGGTAAGACTGACACTAATGGTAGACTGACACTATTGGTAGACTGACACTATTGGTAGACTGACACTATTGGTAGACTGACACTAATGGTAAGACTGACACTATTGGTAGACTGACACTATTGGTAGACTGACACTATTGGTAAGACTGACACTAATGGTAAGACTGACACTAATGGTAAGACTGACACTATTGGTAGACTGACACTATTGGTAGACTGACACTAATGGTAAGACTGACACTATTGGTAGACTGACACTATTGGTAGACTGACACTATTGGTAGACTGACACTATTGGTAAGACTGACACTATTGGTAGACTGACACTATTGGTAAGACTGACACTATTGGTAGACTGACACTATTGGTAGACTGACACTAATGGTAAGACTGACACTATTGGTAGACTGACACTATTGGTAAGACTGACACTATTGGTAGACTGACACTATGGTAGACTGACACTATTGGTAGACTGACACTATTGGTAGACTGACACTATTGGTAGACTGACACTAATGGTAAGACTGACACTATTGGTAGACTGACACTATTGGTAGACTGACACTATTGGTAGACTGACACTATTGGTAGACTGACACTATTGGTAGACTGACACTATTGGTAAGACTGACACTAATGGTAAGACTGACACTATTGGTAGACTGACACTATTGGTAGACTGACACTATTGGTAAGACTGACACTATTGGTAGACTGACACTATTGGTAGACTGACACTATTGGTAGACTGACACTATTGGTAGACTGACACTATTGGTAGACTGACACTAATGGTAAGACTGACACTATTGGTAGACTGACACTATTGGTAAGACTGACACTATTGGTAGACTGACACTATTGGTAGACTGACACTATTGGTAAGACTGACACTATTGGTAGACTGACACTATTGGTAGACTGACACTATTGGTAGACTGACACTATTGGTAAGACTGACACTATTGGTAAGACTGACACTATTGGTAGACTGACACTAATGGTAAGACTGACACTATTGGTAGACTGACACTATTGGTAGACTGACACTATTGGTAGACTGACACTATGGTAGACTGACACTATTGGTAGACTGACACTATGGTAGACTGACACTATTGGTAGACTGACACTATTGGTAGACTGACACTATTGGTAGACTGACACTATTGGTAGACTGACACTATTGGTAAGACTGACACTATTGGTAGACTGACACTATTGGTAGACTGACACTATTGGTAGACTGACACTATTGGTAGACTGACACTATTGGTAGACTGACACTATTGGTAGACTGACACTATTGGTAAGACTGACACTATTGGTAGACTGACACTATTGGTAGACTGACACTATTGGTAGACTGACACTATTGGTAGACTGACACTATTGGTAAGACTGACACTATTGGTAGACTGACACTAATGGTAAGACTGACACTAATGGTAAGACTGACACTATTGGTAGACTGACACTATTGGTAGACTGACACTAATGGTAAGACTGACACTATTGGTAGACTGACACTATTGGTAGACTGACACTAATGGTAAGACTGACACTATTGGTAAGACTGACACTATTGGTAGACTGACACTATTGGTAGACTGACACTATTGGTAGACTGACACTAATGGTAAGACTGACACTATTGGTAAGACTGACACTATTGGTAGACTGACACTAATGGTAAGACTGACACTATTGGTAGACTGACACTATTGGTAGACTGACACTAATGGTAGACTGACACTATTGGTAGACTGACACTATTGGTAGACTGACACTAATGGTAAGACTGACACTATTGGTAGACTGACACTATTGGTAGACTGACACTATTGGTAAGACTGACACTATTGGTAAGACTGACACTATTGGTAGACTGACACTATTGGTAGACTGACACTATTGGTAGACTGACACTAATGGTAAGACTGACACTATTGGTAGACTGACACTATTGGTAGACTGACACTAATGGTAGACTGACACTAATGGTAAGACTGACACTATTGGTAGACTGACACTATTGGTAGACTGACACTATTGGTAAGACTGACACTATTGGTAGACTGACACTATGGTAAGACTGACACTATTGGTAGACTGACACTATTGGTAGACTGACACTATTGGTAGACTGACACTATGGTAAGACTGACACTATTGGTAGACTGACACTATTGGTAGACTGACACTATTGGTAAGACTGACACTATTGGTAGACTGACACTATTGGTAGACTGACACTAATGGTAGACTGACACTATTGGTAAGACTGACACTATTGGTAGACTGACACTAATGGTAAGACTGACACTAATGGTAGACTGACACTATTGGTAAGACTGACACTATTGGTAGACTGACACTAATGGTAAGACTGACACTAATGGTAAGACTGACACTATTGGTAGACTGACACTATGGTAGACTGACACTAATGGTAAGACTGACACTATTGGTAGACTGACACTATTGGTAGACTGACACTATTGGTAGACTGACACTAATGGTAAGACTGACACTATTGGTAAGACTGACACTATTGGTAGACTGACACTAATGGTAAGACTGACACTATTGGTAGACTGACACTATTGGTAGACTGACACTAATGGTAAGACTGACACTATTGGTAGACTGACACTATTGGTAGACTGACACTATTGGTAAGACTGACACTATTGGTAGACTGACACTATTGGTAGACTGACACTATTGGTAGACTGACACTATTGGTAAGACTGACACTATTGGTAGACTGACACTATTGGTAGACTGACACTATTGGTAGACTGACACTATTGGTAGACTGACACTATTGGTAGACTGACACTAATGGTAGACTGACACTAATGGTAAGACTGACACTATTGGTAAGACTGACACTATTGGTAGACTGACACTAATGGTAAGACTGACACTATTGGTAGACTGACACTAATGGTAAGACTGACACTATTGGTAGACTGACACTATTGGTAGACTGACACTATTGGTAGACTGACACTAATGGTAAGACTGACACTATTGGTAGACTGACACTATTGGTAGACTGACACTATTGGTAGACTGACACTAATGGTAAGACTGACACTAATGGTAAGACTGACACTATTGGTAGACTGACACTATTGGTAGACTGACACTAATGGTAAGACTGACACTATTGGTAGACTGACACTATTGGTAGACTGACACTATTGGTAAGACTGACACTATTGGTAGACTGACACTAATGGTAAGACTGACACTATTGGTAGACTGACACTATTGGTAGACTGACACTATTGGTAAGACTGACACTATTGGTAGACTGACACTATTGGTAGACTGACACTATTGGTAGACTGACACTAATGGTAGACTGACACTATTGGTAAGACTGACACTATTGGTAGACTGACACTAATGGTAAGACTGACACTATTGGTAGACTGACACTATTGGTAGACTGACACTATTGGTAGACTGACACTATTGGTAGACTGACACTATTGGTAGACTGACACTAATGGTAAGACTGACACTATTGGTAGACTGACACTATTGGTAGACTGACACTATGGTAAGACTGACACTATTGGTAAGACTGACACTATTGGTAGACTGACACTATTGGTAGACTGACACTAATGGTAGACTGACACTATTGGTAGACTGACACTAATGGTAAGACTGACACTAATGGTAAGACTGACACTAATGGTAGACTGACACTATTGGTAGACTGACACTAATGGTAGACTGACACTAATGGTAGACTGACACTATGGTAAGACTGACACTATTGGTAGACTGACACTATTGGTAGACTGACACTATTGGTAGACTGACACTAATGGTAGACTGACACTAATGGTAAGACTGACACTATTGGTAGACTGACACTATTGGTAGACTGACACTAATGGTAAGACTGACACTATTGGTAAGACTGACACTATTGGTAGACTGACACTAATGGTAAGACTGACACTATTGGTAAGACTGACACTAATGGTAAGACTGACACTATTGGTAGACTGACACTATTGGTAGACTGACACTATTGGTAGACTGACACTATTGGTAGACTGACACTAATGGTAAGACTGACACTAATGGTAGACTGACACTAATGGTAGACTGACACTAATGGTAGACTGACACTATTGGTAGACTGACACTATTGGTAAGACTGACACTAATGGTAAGACTGACACTATGGTAGACTGACACTATTGGTAGACTGACACTATTGGTAGACTGACACTAATGGTAAGACTGACACTATTGGTAGACTGACACTATTGGTAGACTGACACTAATGGTAAGACTGACACTAATGGTAGACTGACACTAATGGTAAGACTGACACTATTGGTAGACTGACACTATTGGTAGACTGACACTATTGGTAGACTGACACTAATGGTAAGACTGACACTATTGGTAGACTGACACTATTGGTAAGACTGACACTATTGGTAAGACTGACACTATTGGTAGACTGACACTATGGTAGACTGACACTATTGGTAGACTGACACTAATGGTAAGACTGACACTAATGGTAGACTGACACTAATGGTAAGACTGACACTAATGGTAAGACTGACACTAATGGTAGACTGACACTATTGGTAGACTGACACTAATGGTAAGACTGACACAAATGGTAAGACTGACACTAATGGTAGACTGACACTATTGGTAGACTGACACTATTGGTAGACTGACACTAATGGTAAGACTGACACTAATGGTAAGACTGACACTAATGGTAAGACTGACACTATTGGTAGACTGACACTATTGGTAGACTGACACTAATGGTAAGACTGACACTAATGGTAAGACTGACACTATTGGTAGACTGACACTATTGGTAAGACTGACACTAATGGTAAGACTGACACTAATGGTAAGACTGACACTAATGGTAGACTGACACTATTGGTAAGACTGACACTATTGGTAGACTGACACTATTGGTAAGACTGACACTATTGGTAGACTGACACTAATGGTAAGACTGACACTATTGGTAGACTGACACTAATGGTAAGACTGACACTAATGGTAAGACTGACACTAATGGTAAGACTGACACTATTGGTAAGACTGACACTATTGGTAGACTGACACTATTGGTAGACTGACACTATTGGTAAGACTGACACTAATGGTAAGACTGACACTATTGGTAGACTGACACTATTGGTAAGACTGACACTATTGGTAAGACTGACACTATTGGTAAGACTGACACTAATGGTAAGACTGACACTATTGGTAGACTGACACTATTGGTAGACTGACACTATTGGTAAGACTGACACTATTGGTAAGACTGACACTAATGGTAAGACTGACACTATTGGTAGACTGACACTATTGGTAAGACTGACACTATTGGTAAGACTGACACTAATGGTAAGACTGACACTATTGGTAGACTGACACTATTGGTAGACTGACACTATTGGTAAGACTGACACTATTGGTAGACTGACACTATTGGTAGACTGACACTAATGGTAGACTGACACTATTGGTAGACTGACACTATTGGTAGACTGACACTATTGGTAGACTGACACTAATGGTAAGACTGACACTATTGGTAGACTGACACTATTGGTAGACTGACACTATTGGTAGACTGACACTATTGGTAGACTGACACTAATGGTAAGACTGACACTAATGGTAGACTGACACTATTGGTAGACTGACACTAATGGTAAGACTGACACTATTGGTAGACTGACACTAATGGTAAGACAGACACTATTGGTAGACTGACACTATTGGTAAGACTGACACTATTGGTAAGACTGACACTAATGGTAAGACTGACACTATTGGTAGACTGACACTATTGGTAGACTGACACTATTGGTAAGACTGACACTATTGGTAGACTGACACTATTGGTAGACTGACACTAATGGTAGACTGACACTATTGGTAGACTGACACTATTGGTAGACTGACACTATTGGTAGACTGACACTATTGGTAGACTGACACTATTGGTAGACTGACACTAATGGTAGACTGACACTATTGGTAGACTGACACTATTGGTAGACTGACACTATTGGTAAGACTGACACTATTGGTAAGACTGACACTATTGGTAGACTGACACTAATGGTAAGACTGACACTATTGGTAGACTGACACTATTGGTAGACTGACACTTGGTAGACTGACACTAATGGTAAGACTGACACTAATGGTAAGACTGACACTATTGGTAGACTGACACTATTGGTAGACTGACACTATTGGTAGACTGACACTAATGGTAAGACTGACACTATTGGTAGACTGACACTAATGGTAAGACTGACACTATTGGTAGACTGACACTAATGGTAAGACTGACACTATTGGTAAGACTGACACTATTGGTAAGACTGACACTATTGGTAGACTGACACTATTGGTAAGACTGACACTATTGGTAGACTGACACTAATGGTAAGACTGACACTATTGGTAGACTGACACTAATGGTAAGACTGACACTAATGGTAAGACTGACACTAATGGTAAGACTGACACTAATGGTAAGACTGACACTAATGGTAAGACTGACACTATTGGTAGACTGACACTATTGGTAAGACTGACACTATTGGTAGACTGACACTAATGGTAAGACAGACACTATTGGTAGACTGACACTATTGGTAAGACTGACACTATTGGTAAGACTGACACTAATGGTAAGACTGACACTATTGGTAGACTGACACTATTGGTAGACTGACACTATTGGTAAGACTGACACTATTGGTAGACTGACACTAATGGTAAGACTGACACTATTGGTAGACTGACACTATTGGTAGACTGACACTATTGGTAAGACTGACACTAATGGTAAGACTGACACTATTGGTAGACTGACACTATTGGTAGACTGACACTATTGGTAAGACTGACACTATTGGTAGACTGACACTATTGGTAGACTGACACTAATGGTAGACTGACACTATTGGTAGACTGACACTATTGGTAGACTGACACTATTGGTAAGACTGACACTATTGGTAGACTGACACTAATGGTAAGACTGACACTATTGGTAGACTGACACTATTGGTAGACTGACACTATTGGTAGACTGACACTATTGGTAGACTGACACTAATGGTAAGACTGACACTAATGGTAAGACTGACACTATTGGTAGACTGACACTAATGGTAGACTGACACTATTGGTAGACTGACACTAATGGTAAGACAGACACTATTGGTAGACTGACACTATTGGTAAGACTGACACTATTGGTAAGACTGACACTAATGGTAGACTGACACTATTGGTAGACTGACACTATTGGTAGACTGACACTATTGGTAAGACTGACACTATTGGTAGACTGACACTATTGGTAAGACTGACACTATTGGTAGACTGACACTATTGGTAGACTGACACTATTGGTAGACTGACACTATTGGTAGACTGACACTATTGGTAGACTGACACTATTGGTAGACTGACACTATTGGTAGACTGACACTATGGTAGACTGACACTATTGGTAAGACTGACACTATTGGTAGACTGACACTAATGGTAAGACTGACACTATTGGTAGACTGACACTATTGGTAGACTGACACTATTGGTAAGACTGACACTATTGGTAGACTGACACTATTGGTAGACTGACACTATTGGTAGACTGACACTATTGGTAGACTGACACTAATGGTAAGACTGACACTATTGGTAGACTGACACTAATGGTAAGACTGACACTAATGGTAGACTGACACTAATGGTAGACTGACACTATTGGTAGACTGACACTAATGGTAAGACTGACACTAATGGTAAGACTGACACTATTGGTAAGACTGACACTATTGGTAGACTGACACTATTGGTAGACTGACACTAATGGTAAGACTGACACTAATGGTAAGACTGACACTAATGGTAAGACTGACACTATTGGTAGACTGACACTATTGGTAGACTGACACTAATGGTAAGACTGACACTATTGGTAAGACTGACACTATTGGTAGACTGACACTATTGGTAGACTGACACTAATGGTAAGACTGACACTAATGGTAAGACTGACACTAATGGTAAGACTGACACTATTGGTAGACTGACACTATTGGTAAGACTGACACTATTGGTAAGACTGACACTAATGGTAAGACTGACACTATTGGTAGACTGACACTATTGGTAGACTGACACTATTGGTAAGACTGACACTATTGGTAGACTGACACTATTGGTAAGACTGACACTATTGGTAGACTGACACTATTGGTAAGACTGACACTATTGGTAGACTGACACTAATGGTAAGACTGACACTATTGGTAGACTGACACTATTGGTAGACTGACACTATTGGTAAGACTGACACTATTGGTAGACTGACACTATTGGTAGACTGACACTAATGGTAGACTGACACTATTGGTAGACTGACACTATTGGTAGACTGACACTATTGGTAGACTGACACTAATGGTAAGACTGACACTATTGGTAGACTGACACTATTGGTAGACTGACACTATTGGTAGACTGACACTATGGTAAGACTGACACTAATGGTAGACTGACACTATTGGTAGACTGACACTATTGGTAAGACTGACACTATTGGTAGACTGACACTATTGGTAAGACTGACACTATTGGTAGACTGACACTATTGGTAGACTGACACTATTGGTAGACTGACACTATTGGTAGACTGACACTATTGGTAGACTGACACTATTGGTAGACTGACACTATTGGTAGACTGACACTATTGGTAGACTGACACTATTGGTAGACTGACACTATTGGTAGACTGACACTATTGGTAGACTGACACTATTGGTAGACTGACACTAATGGTAAGACTGACACTATTGGTAAGACTGACACTAATGGTAAGACTGACACTATTGGTAGACTGACACTATTGGTAGACTGACACTATTGGTAGACTGACACTATTGGTAGACTGACACTATTGGTAGACTGACACTATTGGTAGACTGACACTATTGGTAGACTGACACTATTGGTAAGACTGACACTATTGGTAGACTGACACTAATGGTAGACTGACACTATTGGTAGACTGACACTATTGGTAGACTGACACTATTGGTAGACTGACACTATTGGTAGACTGACACTAATGGTAAGACTGACACTAATGGTAGACTGACACTATTGGTAGACTGACACTAATGGTAAGACTGACACTAATGGTAAGACTGACACTATTGGTAGACTGACACTATTGGTAGACTGACACTATTGGTAGACTGACACTATTGGTAAGACTGACACTATTGGTAAGACTGACACTATTGGTAGACTGACACTATTGGTAAGACTGACACTATTGGTAAGACTGACACTAATGGTAAGACTGACACTATTGGTAGACTGACACTATTGGTAGACTGACACTATTGGTAAGACTGACACTAATGGTAAGACTGACACTAATGGTAAGACTGACACTATTGGTAGACTGACACTATTGGTAGACTGACACTATTGGTAGACTGACACTAATGGTAAGACTGACACTATTGGTAGACTGACACTATTGGTAGACTGACACTATTGGTAAGACTGACACTATTGGTAAGACTGACACTATTGGTAGACTGACACTATTGGTAGACTGACACTAATGGTAAGACTGACACTAATGGTAAGACTGACACTATTGGTAGACTGACACTATTGGTAAGACTGACACTAATGGTAGACTGACACTAATGGTAAGACTGACACTATTGGTAGACTGACACTATTGGTAGACTGACACTATTGGTAGACTGACACTATTGGTAAGACTGACACTAATGGTAGACTGACACTAATGGTAAGACTGACACTATTGGTAGACTGACACTATTGGTAGACTGACACTATTGGTAGACTGACACTAATGGTA
>CAUDMG010001624.1:0-10000 GCA_958450375.1 Homarus gammarus | reverse complement strand
TGGGACCTTTCGACCTACCACTCACGTCCCCAAGGTTATCATCAGAGGAGGACCTAACATGTCGGGAAGTACCACGTTCTCTACTGCCCAGTGACTCCACCAACAAAGCATACGCATCAGCCAGCTCAGCAGCACGCCCTAAATTAACCTCTCCACGCTCCTCCACATGCTTCAAGATGTGAAATGGTATCTTGCTTTTCCACTCCTCCAGGACTACCAAATTTAACAAATCCTGAAATGTGGAGGTCTCTGTAGCCTCTAACCACTTCTTAAAAAACCTAAGCTTTTCTTGAGCAAACTCAACAAATGTGTGTGAAAATGGTTTGGTTAGTTTACGAAACTTCTGCCGGTATCCATCTGGCGTGATAGCATAAGAGGTGAGGATATTCTTTTTTACGTTATCATAGTCATCAGTCTGGTCTAAACAGTTATAAACTCTACGAGCCTTACCATATAATTTAGGAACTAACACTGACACCCACTGGTCCTTTGGCCACTCATTCTTCGCGGCTATTTTCTCAAAAGTCCTAAATGACCCGTCCATATCGGATTCATCAAACCCGGGAACAAGGGAAGAAGCAGTAGCAGGGTTAAAAGCAGCGAGTTTCTCTCTTAATGCCACTTCTTTTGATTTAAACTCCGATGTTAAAGTGACTTCTGTCTCTCTCACCTGTAGTTCTTTCAGTTTAACCGCCTGCACCAACTTGGCCTGTTCCATCCTTTCCTCATGCTCCAACTTGGCCTGTTCCGACCTTCCCTCATGCTCCAACTTGGCCTCCAACTTGGCCTGTTCCAACTTGGCCTGTTCCATCCTTTCTTCATGGTCCAACTTGGCCTGTTCCATCCTTTCTTCAGGGTCCAACTTGGCCTCCTGCTCCAACTTGGCCTGTTCCAACTTGGCCTGTTCCAACTCGAGTTCTTTCATTTTGATTTGGAACTCGAACCTAGCTCGTTCTAGTTCTAAGGGGTCTATTCGTTGTGTTTCTTCTTGAGGGCTAGCCAGACCTGAGGCAACTTCTGAGTGAGGAGGGGTGGTGGATAGTGGTTGAAGTTTCTTGGACATGGGCGTTAATCTGTCAACAGCGGATTCTTTTAAAACTTCTTGTTGAACCAACACTTCAATCACATGATTTTTTAACATTTCCTTAGTCAGTTGCTGTGAAAATGGGATATTGTAATAGTTGGCTATTTCTTTCCATTCTTTCTTCAGGATATTAACACGTAATTTAGCTACGGAAGGATTTTCAATAAAATCCTGAAGATCAAAACCTGAGGTGGCCATTGTTAAGAAAAATAGGATAAATTAACTAATGGTCAAAAGATAAGATAAGTGGATAACCCTAGAAAATATCACGGCAGTGGATAACCAGAAAGTCCCGGAAACTAACCAAGTTATACCTAGGGAAATTACACTTATGATTATTGTTCTTCCGAGAAGATCCTTAGATAAGGACAAGAGACTTGAAAGAGGTAGGGCGTATTACGGCATTAATATAAAGATCCGGATTAACAACCCTGATATACTTGAAAGAGGTAGGGCGTATTACGGCATTAATATAAAGATCCGGATTAACAACCCTGATATACTTGAAAGAGGTAGGGCGTATTACGGCATTAATATAAAGATCCGGATTAACAACCCTGATATACTTGAAAGAGGTAGGGCGTATTACGGCATTAATATAAAGATCCGGATTAACAACCCTGAATGAGATAATGAGAAGAACAATAATGGAGGCTTTATAATTATGGGGTCCTGGTAGAGCGGGGCGTCCCAAGATATCACTTCACTCTAAACTAGTAACTATGGAACAGCCTACTCTGGAGTGAGGGTACGGCATTAAACAGATCCGGATTCTTCCCTACACTCGATAAGACTTACCACACGACTGCCACGTGTAATAACAGGTAAGCCTTATGACACTTGGAACCTATTATCCTACGTCTGTCACTCTTACTATACGGTAATACCAATATATGCACACACATATGAAGGAAACTTTAAACCACCGTAAAGCAATTGTAAACAGAAGTGACTGGGAGGGGTAATTAACACTGAGTAACAAGGGAGGAAGGAATATGGTACTTAAGGTCGTGTCCTGTCACGGTCGCCATTTGTTACGAGTTGGGGATTTAGAATATAGTTATACGTCTACCCAGATCCCAACAGGTAACAACAAAAAAAAACAAAGACAATCGGACATAAAAAGGGTAGACAAAGGATGCGAGTTTTCGTTGTATATAATAAAGTACCATAAATTCCTTAACAAAATATTCAGCTTATACACTACCCTTAACCAAACTTAACCTAAACACGAACAGTATATACATAGTAATAAAACATAAAACAATAGTGAAGCAATGTGGAGGGGGGAGAGGCAATACAAGATTACAAATACTTAAGTGAGGAGCTGAGATGGCTGACGAGCAAGGCTGAGTATGGTAGAAGACGGTAAATAGTCACTGTGCCGTAGGTTTCCAGGATAGGTGATCCTGTGGTCGCTTCCCAGAGTGAAGTGTGTCCTCTCCTCGAATTGGAGCTGACAAAGTAGACTGAGGCGGAAGTGACGCAACAACCAGGATATGGAGAAGGGAAACCCGGGAGTGGTAACTAAGACGAGCCATACTCGTGTTTCGTCCCTAGATGGCGTTGCTCGTGGTGCTGGGTAGGTAGATGAAGACGATGGGTGGAGGGGTTCGTAACAATATATATATATATATATATATATATATATATATTATATATATATATATATATATATATATATATATATCTTGATAAAATCACACGGGAAATGGAAACAACGGAGTACCTTAGCTTTCGTCTTTATTCAAGACATCTTCAGAGGCAACTGAAGATGTCTTGAATAAAGACGAAAGCTAAGGTACTCCGTTGTTTCCATTTTCCCGTGTGATTTTATCAAGATTTATCTTATCCACGTTTTCATTGTGGATTTTCATAAAATATATATATATATATATATATATATATATATATATATATATATATATATATATATATATATATATATATATATATATATATATATATATGCAAGTAAATCACTGTAGGTGCGTGTGATCTAGGTATATGCTGATTACCACAAGGAAAGAAGAAAACACGAAGTTCCCAAGCGCTTTCGTGTAATTCACATCTTCAGCGGTGAGTACAGACTAAAGAGAAGTACAAAACAAGGTGTATATATACAGAGGAGGGCGAGACCAGGTCCACAATGGTCAGGTATTAGTGTAATGACCCTATTAATCTTTGAATAGCACCGCAACGGTCGGTAGTCAGGTCAGAGGGTAAGGTGACCCAACCTTCTCACCTGGTTACAAATTATTAATTACAAAATTGTCCAGTTTGTACAAGCCATTACTCAAATTCATGTTGAATGCTTCGGTATATTTAATGAGACTAGATTCTATGATGTTCCTACTGTCAATTGAATTACAAGGTAATATTGAGGAGGCATTATCCCAGTCAATGCAATGCTTGTTATCCCTCAAATGAACAAACAGAGCATTGGATTCCTGGCCTGTCCTAACACTTCGTGTTTTCTTCTTTCCTTGTGGTTATCAGCATATATATATATATATATATATTTTATGAAAATCCACAATGAAAACGTGGATAAGATAAATCTTGATAAAATCACACGGGAAAATGGAAACAACGGAGTACCTTAGCTTTCGTCTTTATTCAAGACATCTTCAGAGGCAACTGGATTACATGGACAGAGAGAGGCTTAAATATACAGGGTGACCTAAAAACATGAGGTCAGGTCAAAATGATGACATCCACTAATCCCCACACCAACACACGTAGAGGAGCTTAAGAGAAGGGTGGTGACGTGACTAGTCAAGTCAGATCAGAAAAAAGGGGACCCACAAAATAACTATCTTGGATAAAAGTGACTACAATGATAAGATGAATTCATTACTTAGTGATGAAAGCACGTATTGTGAGCTTACGAAAGATCCCCTGGAAAATATTAATAAGTTATCTAATTCCAAAATGAAGATGTTATTGAAAAAGAACCCCGATCTCACTAAACAGCTCTCTCAAATCAATCCCACTTTACCCTATATGTATGGCTTGATCAAAACCCACAAGCTTAATAATCCATTACGTCCTATCGTGAGTTCTGTGGGGTCTGTTACTTACAAATTATCCAAGTGGCTGGTAAAGATGATATCCCCTCTTACAGGCCAAATTTCTAATTCACATATACGCAATAGCAGTGATTTAATTGATAAACTCAAGAAACACAATGAACCTTGCGAATTAATAAGTTTTGATGTAAATTCACTGTTCACTAGAGTACCTGTCAAAGACTTACTTTCATTTCTTAAAGATAAATTACAACTGCTAGATTTAACTATTGAACATGATACTTTCCTGAAATTGATAGAGTTATGCGTAACTGACAATGTGTTTAGTGCAAATGGGAAGTTCTACAAGCAAATATTTGGTATGAGCATGGGTAATTGTCTTTCTGCTCCTCTAGCCTGTATTTATATGGAGTTTTTTGAGTCTAGATTACTACCCAATATAGTGGACTTTATTCCTCCATGGTATAGATATGTAGATGATGTTCTTTGTCTTTGGCCTAAAAACAGTGACCCATTTGAATTTTTAAACAAACTTAACAATATTGTCCCTAGTATCACGTTCAAAATTGAAAGAGAAATAAATGAATCCCTTCCATTTCTTGATATGCTTATCATGAGAAATGGCCAAAACTATAAATTCAAGGTATATAGAAAGCCCACACAGGTAGACAGTTTCATTCACTTTTTATCGAATCACCTTGAGTCTACCAAAATGTCAGTTTTTTCTGTTATGTTCTTAAGATGTCTGCGTATTTGTGACTCTGAATTTATTGACGATGAATTGAAACACATTCGTTCTATTGCACATAAACTTGGGTACCCTTCTGTGTTTGTTGATCGTTGTTTTAATAGGGCTAAAAAATCCTTTCATTCCTCTCAAACCAGACAAGTTCCTACACTTAAGAATATTTTGACTCTGCCCTATCGTAATGAATTTGTCCCGTTAGTTCGGTCCCTCAAGCTTCTAAATATTAATGTTGTTTTCAAGTATGACTCAACCATTACTAATATGTTAATAAGGAATAGCCCAAGTTTGAATGTAAATGGTAGTGTTTATTGTATTCCATGTAGCAAATGTAATTGTAATTATGTAGGTCAGACAGGAAAAACACTGCAGCTCAGAATCAAACAACATAAGTATAATATTAGAACTGCATCTGAAAGCAGTGCCTTGTTCGTTCATGTTAGGAATAATAATCACCCCATTGCTTGGGAAAAAAGCTTAGAAGTTTTCAAATCATCTTGTGTCACAGAAAGACTTCTTGTTGAAGCTAGTTTGATTAAGGAATTAAAATCAATAAACCTTAGTGATGGTCAGTTCAAAACCGATAATATGTTACATAAATTTATTTGTCAGTGGCCCAAGGTTAAAAATGCTTTAAAAACCTTTGATCTAGATGTATGATAGTTATTTTGTGGGTCCCCTTTTTTCTGACCTGACTTGACTAGTCACGTCACCACCCTTCTCTTAAGCTCCTCTACGTGTGTTGGTGTGGGGATTAGTGGATGTCATCATTTTGACCTGACCTCATGTTTTTAGGTCACCCTGTATATTTAAGCCTCTCTCTGTCCATGTAATCCAGTTGCCTCTGAAGATGTCTTGAATAAAGACGAAAGCTAAGGTACTCCGTTGTTTCCATTTTCCCGTGTGATTTTATCAAGATATATATATATATATATATATATATATATATATATATATATATATATATATATATATATATATATATATATATATATATATGCAAGTAAATCACTGTAGTTGCGCGTGATCTAGGTATATGCTGATAACCACAAGAGTCAGATTTCAGATTTGCCCCCGAGGGGGCTAGTTTATTGGGCACCCCCTTACATCCTGTGCAAGGTGAAGCGCAGAAGCGTTTACAGCGCCCAACAGGGAAGTATGAAAAGTTCATACTTGCCTTTATGACTCGTACATTAAGGGCGTAAAAGCCTGAAGGGTCATAGGTTTTGTCAAGTTACATAAAGTGAGAGAATGATGAGTGTGTGCGGGGGAAAGTTCCCGGAACATTTTATCTGTTTATGGCAAAGAGTGGCAGGTCCCTAATAATGTCAAATGCCAGGCCTGTGACTAGGAGGAGGGATATCTGGTCTGGGAGGGAAGAGGTGTTGGTAACGGATGGGGACCTATAGGAGGAGGTCATAGGGCAAGTGAAGATGTAGTGAGAGAGGGTGTGAGAGTCGGGTTGGCCACAAAGTTTACAAACAGTGCGGTGAGGCTCAGGGTTGCCAATGTACTCCCATAGGTACCTGTACCCTAGGAGCAGTCTCATGTATATAAGCTGTTGAGATCGAGTCAGGGATTGATACTCTTTGTAGTGGCGGTTGTGATAACCACAAGGAAAGAAGAAAACACGAAGTTCCCAAGCGCTTTCGTGTAATTCACATCTTCAGGGGTGAGTACAGACTATATATATATATATATATATATATATATATATATATATTATATATATATATATATATATATATATATATATATATATATATATATGGTATATATATATATATGTATATATATATATATATATATATATATATATGTATATATATATATATATATATGTATATATATATATATATATATATTTATATATATATATTTATTTATATATATATATATATATATATATATATATATATATATATATGTATATATATATATATATATATATGTACAGTATAAGTGTGTGTGCATTATTCGGCATGCGTGCCTCTTGTGGTCTTTAGGCAAACATACAAGTTACACAAAACGTGCTTCATCCAAACGTCCGTCGTGACGTCACACATCTTCCAATCACCCGAGCCTCAACCTTGCTCAACAACCAATGACAGCTATCAAGAGGCAACAAGAATCTATACTGCCAATCACCAATGACGTCACACATATTTGCAGACCTTTAAACCTGACCTCACAGATGTAAACGGTTCATGTCAACCTTCAATATCATGTCAGATATCTCGACCACTGACAGCCGTAACCTATGTGTTGTGAGACATGTCACTGACCATGTTTACCGTCTCGCAAAACGACGATCAGCATCACAGTAGTCAAGGCCAACCTATTACATATAGAGTACCAACACACTAATAATTCTTTTGTTAATTACAAGAGAGGTGTAATTAAATAATTTCTCCTGGACAACAGTGACATCAAACATGCCAATTAACCTGTCACCTCCCGCTCATGCCAACCGTCACACTCTACAGAACTAACTATCGTTGATCGAGGTAGTCAGGCATTACACGGAGCCCATCACAGACTGCGGTTAAGCAACTTCAGACATAAAGAACAATTTCCTTCCTCAGCGGGTCAACGGAGGTGAAAGAATGGGTCTATTAACATAAGAACATAAGAAAATAAGGAGTCTGCAATAGGCCGGTTGGCCTGTGCATGGCAGCTCCTGTCGAGAGTTACTACCACTCTCTATCATCCATGAATGTATCTAGCCTCCTTTTGAAACTTTCCAGAGTTCCAGCACTTACTACAAAGTTGGTAAGCTTGTTCCACTCGTCCACCACCCTATTTGTGAACCAGTTTCTTCCTATCTCCCTCCTAAACCTAAACTTATCCAACTTGAATCCGTTGCTACGAGTCCTATCCTGCTCGGATATTATAAGAACTTTATCTATATCCCTTTTATTGATTCCTTTCACCCACTTAAATACTTCTATCATATCTCCCCGCACTCTTCGTCTTTCTAGGGAATGTAAGTTAAGTTTCTTTAACCTATCCTGATATGGAAGGTTTCTAAGTCCCGGAATCATTTTTGTCATTCTTCGCTGTACCGACTCTAGTGAATTTATATCCATTCTATAATAGGGGCACCAGAACTGAACCGCATAATCGAGGTGCGGCCTGACTAGTGCAAGATATAGTTGCAATAAGACCTCTGCACTCTTGTTACTTACACTTCTAGATATAAAACCCAATACTCTGTTTGCCTGATTTCGAATATTAACGCACTGTTTTCTAGGCCGTAGGGAGGGGGTTGAAGAGCTGCCATTACATCCACTGGAAATGGGCTAGTCTGTGGTCTGAATGTGTAATTATGTCTGTGTGTTCCCCGCAGCGAGCGATTCAGGGGCCTCTCTACCCCCTACCTGCCGGGTGCAGTGAGGAAGTCTTAGTACAGGTGGCTCCTCGGGTGAGTTGAGGGGAAACACGAAGTTCATTGTCGGGAATGTTGTAGTATGTGGGGAAAGTGTTTTATTTTATGACGAGTGTGTGAGGGAAGGGCAAACGAAAGAGAAAGATGGTTGATATCGATGCATCACTGAGATTGAGTAACAGATGTAGAAACTGCCAGACATACGAAGATGAGTGAAAGTGTGAGAGATGTACAAAAAGACAGACAAATGACAGACAGGCAGACAGACAGACAGAGAAATGTAAAATATCGTCGCCTTTTACTGGGCCTGGAAACACCACAGCAAAGCATAAAAACAGAGACTCATCGTCTTCCGGCATGACTCCTTTACTGGTGGTGTTCCGACAGAAAATAAACACTCCTCAACCCAACCTATTTGTCTTTCAATTTTCCTTACCTCTATGGCTTTAATTATTAAGATAATCAACGTTCGTTACCTATACTAACCTCTCTCTTGTTAATGGGGTCCAAGAACGATCTCAATTCCACAACAAACATTTTCGCCCCCCAGGCCCCGATGTGGGTCAGTGACCTGTGCCCGGGTGGGCTAATACCCGTAAAAAAAAAAAAAAAAAAAAAATATGTGATATACTATACGTACTTAGTGGTGTGTTCAAGGACAGATACTCAACTAACAGTGTCGGCTATTATTAGGTGGTGACATACACTGTACAGGGATACGCTTCATGTAACCCATCATTAACGGCATGGAGGTGAGCACGCACACACACACACACAGATAGGCTTTTTTGCATTCAGCTGATGAAGAATAGTTAACAAAGCCCAGTTGTTGTTGTTGTTGTTTTGTGGTCGAATCAAGCTGCCCCGGACAACCAGTTCAACAAATATACATCACTGTTGTTGCTCATTATTACATTAACTGTACATGGTGTCTTAAAATACTAAATATCATAGTCTTCATCTTCCCGAAGCAATGAGGAAGATAATGAGTCGCATTAATAGACATTAATAATCGTCTGATCCTGTCTCACTGTAGTGACGCTGCAACGTGCTTAAAATTGGCATAAATTTTATGAATAAAAAAAGACTTAAGTTTACCTTTCTTTCGCTTCATTTATGATCCTCCTTATCAATTGTATAATAATAATAATAATAATAATTAACGGTTTATTGAAAGAGCATGGCAGCCGGAAGGCTGAAAATATACAATTACATAATTGGGGAATGGGTCTCTTGATTTACAAATGATGTACAAGTAACATAAGTGATACAAATATGACATCTAATAATTAGGTGTTGCTAATTTTTACAATGGTTGGGACTGGGCTGTTCTTGTAGCAATCAGTTCGTGCTCGTTTGGGCTGGATGCGGTTGGGCTGGTGTGTGGCCAGGACAGTAGCTTGGGGCAATGCAGGTGTACTCCATCCTTCAGGTTAGGTCAGGTGAAGCTGTGAGGTCAGGTTAGGTCAGATCCAGTCACAATCAGTACTGCTGTGTTTTTGAGCTTTTCCTTCGAGTTGAAATTGCCACTTTTCTATATCACTCGTGGGTTAATCGTCAATCTTTGCACTGTACTGTTGGAGTGAGGTTGTTGATATATCCAGATGGGAAGGGGAGAGCCCGACAGACCGGGCTGGCAGCTGTCTCCATGGTCAAGAGACCACGGCCGCGTTAGCGGGCAGCGCCGACTGCACACGTCCTTACCCAAAGAAGGCTGAGGTATGTGCGTGTGTGTGTGTCTGTGTCAGCGT